>CM077623.1:7218969-7761430 GCA_039566895.2 Turritopsis rubra
GAATAAGAAGATACCAACATACATATAATACTATTATAGTTATAGACCTATGTTGTTACTATTGACATCTTGTGAAACTTAACAGCAACACCAATTAAATGTTACTTTTTAAACTTATTATCCAAAACACAAATTAAATGGTTACCACATTGGCCAATCATCTGTTAATTCCCATCATATCTTATTTGTAATGACATACTGAGATACTATATAAGTTCATAAGCCAGCATGAATGGAAAACATTTCGATGATTGGTTGCACTAGTAAGGACCACATACATATTGACTGTTTGCTTTACAGTACAGTAACATAGGAAATATTAACACGAGAAGTTGATGTACGTAAAATGAATGTCTAAAATATCTATTTTCAAATGAATTTCTTAAAAATCTGAAATCCTTTTCTGACATTTTCATTTTCAGTTGTGTTTTTAATTGAAAGATGACATTTGGTATCATTATAGAGAACAGTATCATATTAAGCAAAGAGTTTAATCCTTCTATGCGTTTCATAAACAGTGCGCATTTGCGGACGGAAAACCCTATTTTCATACAGGCAGACGTCAATCCCTATGGTAAAATTAGTGGTGTATTACACAGACTTAACACAGGGAAATTAACATTAACGGCGGATCAAGGGTTCGGCAGAAAAAGTCATTTAAGTTCTTTAACTTCATATTTAAATTCTTTAAATTCATATTTTATATTGCCAACTATCGTTCAACCAAGTTCAAATAAGTAAAGCGACATGACGTCTTTACAAGAAGGTTCGATGTTCACGCGCTCTGAAGGATATGCTCAACGCTTGGCCATAGCAACTGAATTTTTTTCTGACGTCAGAATAATGTAGATAAGCTTAACTATAGCAACGTTGTATAACGTTGTATTATATTAGTCACTCAAGTTGAACCATCAGATTAAAAAAAATATAAATTAATTAGCTTAAGAAACTAATTAAGTAATTTTCCATTTTCCTAATTCGGTTATTATAATATTCAGAAGGTTAGGATAATTATGAGAGGACAAAATATGACAACCTATCATTTCGTCTTTATAATGACATACTGAGATACTAGATAAGTTTATAAGCCAGCATGATCTGGAAACATTTCGATGATTGGTTGCACTGGTAGCTTAAGAAACTAATTAAGTAATTAAATGTTCGATTTTGTTTATTCGGTTATTATGATATTCAGAAGGTTAGGATAATAGCGTACAGTTGCGGTTCTAAAAATAGATATGATGTAATTGTCGCAAAGGATCTTGGGATCGATATGCGGACATCAAAATAAAGAAAATGGCCGACGACAGCAGTATGTCTACAAGTACTGTTAATATCAATGTAAACATAGAAGCTGAAACTAACTTGAAAAAGAAGAAAGGAGCTACAAAACATTGCTGTTGGGGACTGTGTAAAAGTGATTCAAGATTCATGCATAATTTTTCGCAAGAATTATTCTTTATTCGATTTTCTAAGCCAGGGAAAATAAAAGACACTATGACAGAGTTTGAGAAAAACCAACAAAAAGATAAAACTGAAAAGTGTAAAAGATGGGTTCATGCTTGTGGTCGTCCAGATTTTTCAGTGAGTAGTGTTAAAAAGGACACTTACATATGTTCACTTCATTTTATTGGTGAAAATGGTCCCACAGCAGAAAACCCAGATCCTATATTAGCAACATTAAATGGCAAAGAATTAGATCATAAGACATTGAAAAGAAAACCACCAACACAGCGTGAATTCATTCCTAAAAGAAGAAAGTCAGCACAAAAAGAGGAGTTGTTGTCAAGCTCAGAATTTACTTCGACAGATAAAAAAGTTATTGACGACAAAACTAGTATTGAGAATGAAAAGTCACTACTTCCCTGCGATGAAATTATTGACAATAATCCTAATGAGTGGTTACAACTTGAACCAAATGCAAAAATGGAAAAAAGTACACAAACAGTAGATTACAATAAACATATCCTTTCATACAAAGTTGAAAATATAGTGCTCAGAAATGAACTGAACTTGATTGACGCTAATAGTGTTTCCCAGAAAAAAGTAAGCTGTATGGACATGGACGGTATCCTTTCATCCAAAGAAAAGTCAGTATATTTCATGGGACTAACCCCTAATCAGTTTTGGAGCTTGTATGATTTTCTTGGACCTGCAAAATTTAATTTGAAGTATTGGTTTAGTCTGAAACAAAAATCTGCTCGAAAATCCTGCAAACTGTCTGTTGCTGAACAGTTATTTATAACATTAATGAGATTACATCGTGGCTTCAACATCTACACCATGGCCCACTTTTATGACATTAGCGAGTATCTGTTTAGAGTTATATTTAACACTTGGATTATGTTTTTGTTTCACCACTTCAAAGACCTTAAATACAAAATGTTTCCTGAAAGGCAGGCTTATCGAAAAACACTACCAAAAGTGTTCAAACAATTTAAAAATGTTAGAGCAAGTATTGACTGTACTGAATTTAAGTGTCAAATGCCACGAAATTATAGCCAACAAGGAAATTTGTATTCATCATACAAGAGTCATTGTACTATGAAATGTCTCATAGCAGTTAATCCAAATGGTGCAGTATGCTTTATTTCTGATTTATTTGAAGGAAGCATTTCAGATGTTGATATTTTTCAACAAAGTGGAATAATGGAGCATATCAATCCAAATGATTCATTCCTTGTTGATAAAGGGTTTACAGTGCAACACCTACTGCTTTCGAAACAAGCAACCATATTTATACCACCATTTTTAGGAAAGCGAGAAAAATTTACCAAAGAAGAAGTACTGCTTACCAAACAAATTGCAAAAGCACGTATACATGTAGAACGATTTAATGAAAGACTCAAAAGGTTTAGACTATTAGATAGAATCATACCTTTATCTCTTGTACCAATTGCCTCGCAATTGGTGTATGTAGGGTGTTGTTTAGTAAATTTTCAAGAGCTGCTTTGTAAATAGTGTTTTGTCTGGTCAATAGATGTGTCAGATTGTTTTTGAATAAGGTTCTCATTCCTAAATTACACCTAGATTACACCCCCCAGAAATCAACCTCGTTCCCAGGGCCTCTTCGCTTTTTGAAAATACGGACCGATTTGAATGTAGAAGAGGGAAGACGCGCTGGGGACTAGTTGGAGAAAAGTGATATAATTTTGGATGATACCGTGCGTACGTACTTTATGGATGGTCCCAAGAGTTAAAATAATTGAAAAAAATGACGATCCGTGAAAATAAATACCCGCGGAAACTTCCATTTTTTTGAAACCGAGAAAATTAATACCCGACAAAATTAATTACCGCGAAAATTAGTACCAGCGAAAATTTGTACCATTAAGGTAGATAGTTGGATATAGTTTTATTTTATCATAATTATATAAAAATAAAAAAAAATGTAGTTGCACAGACAATGGCTGGTGGCAGCCGAAAGCTTTGCCAAATAAAATGAACGTGTTGTGAAAAGAACTTGTTTCTTTTTTTCTCTTTCATTGGATTTGTCCACGTTTATGTCGTTAGAAGTGACAAAGCTGGTTATTATTTTCATTCAATCTATCTAATCAAGTACACAACAATAATCATTACAATACTATTGGTAACAATTCTCTAGGTACACGCATCAAAAAATATTCTGGGATAAATACGTTCTCCCAAAAAAGTTGGGTGCTACTAACGATACGCTTTTGCAGCTTAAAATCAGCATCTATACGTTCAATATGTGGACGTCCTTTTGGTGAATATAAAACAAAGTCACAATATTTTGTATTTGTTATCAACAACTGCAGCTGTATCTGATAATGATAAGAGTGTGAGCGCTTTAAAATTAGTTTTCCATCTACAACATCAAAGCATTGTCTTTTCAGTTCATCAATAGGACAGTTTTTACTTATCACATTATCAACACTGTGAAGTTTCAATATCTTTAAACATTTGATCTCAACAACTGAGACTACATTTGAACTTTCATCAAAAACAAGTCCATCTGGACTTGCTGCTAAATGGGGATAGTTTTTGTTTATCCACAATCCACTTTTGGCAACCGATACTTGTTTAATTTCACCATATTCCTTCAAAGCAACTTCTTCATTCTCCATACCATATTTCATACAAGCAGTTTGAAAAAATGTTGGGAACCAAAACTTTTTCTCCAACCAATTAAAATGCGGTCTTAAAGAATCATTTTCCGACAAATGTTCGCCTAAGTTTACAATAGTCTTACATATTGAAGCAGTGATTCTAAACATTCTTTCCTTACACCAGACTTCTGAGTTACTTTGTTCTATCGTGTCGGGTATCTCACAACATTCCTTTGCTTTTAATATTTCATGGTTATACTCTATAAGTTCAGTTTTGAATTTACTGCACATTTGCTTATACAACTCAATATCTATTGGATCCAGTTTGAAATCACTATATTCAATTTTAAGGAGTGTCTCCCACATTGTCATTTTTTCTCTTGAAATATTTGATATAAAATTATTAATTGAATCATTGCTAATTTCACCTCTTAAATCCTCTGGTCTTGGATCCCATTCATACAACTGGGATGGTTTACGTTTACTTGATGAATACTCAGCAAGATGAAGGGCTTTGGGTGTTTTATTACGTTTTTTGCCTTTGTTCCATGTACAAGGCTGACTTGTTGATGGCAGTACAATGTCGTCTTTATTAGATAAGTCACTCAAATGCAGGAGAACTGCAGCAATGTGAGCACATCTACCACTAGCACCAGCTTTACAATCACAAATTCCACTCTTAATGTAACCACTAACATTACTTAAAGTTATTATAACATTTAATGGTAGCAAATTCTTCATTGAATGGTGTACATGTGCACGTACAAAGTATTCAGAAGAGTTCTCATTTAGGTTATCTTGGAAGTCCTCGACAAAATTACTTTTTAATAAGTTTCTGCCTTTATGTAAGGGCTTAGCAGTACAATCTGTCTCATTGTCATCAATCTCACTTGAACTATCCATGTTATTCAAATTACTAACAGATTCTACCAAGTAATAATAAACATGTCCATAATTAAAGTTTGGAGGTAGATTTCTAGATGGAAAATTCCTCCAGCCATCGGTAGGAAGGTCTTTATTTATGATTGATGAGCTTGTAACATTGCTTGTGTCATCACTATTATTGTATCCTGAAGCTTTAATGTCGTACCATTTGCCCCCATCAACTTTAGAGTCAACTGCTAAATTCATCAACAGAGCATCTTCTACTCTCTTTACCAATTCGTCTTTCTTTCCTGATTTCTTCAGTCCGTGGCACTCCAACCATCTTTTCAGAATCTCCATATTACATTTACTGGGCTCTTCAGCTAACTTTGCTCCAGGAACATCACATTCATATAATATAACTTTGCTTTCTACGTTCATCTTGATACTGTTCTCAGCCATGTTTACAATTTAGTGTCCGCATCTCAATCCCACAATGCATAGCACATTAATTATGCGAATAATTGTGACGTCGCCGCAACTGGACGCTATTATGAGAGGACAAAATATGACAACCAATCATTTCTTCTTTATAATGACATACTGAGATACTAGATAAGTTTATAAGCCAGCATGATCTGGAAACATTTCGATGATTGGTTGCACTGGTAAGTGTATGACCCCATACATATTGACTGTTTGCTTTACAGTACAGTAACATAGGAAACATTAACACGAGAAGCTCTTAGGAAATCAACAAAAGGTGAGTTTGTTATTATGTTTATTATTTCTATTTGTTTATTTTCGCTTCTTTCAATAACGTACTTAATAATATGATTTAGCTCTCGACAGAAATCATTGACAAACAAACAAAGTTACATAAATTATTTCAAGCATTACAACTAATTGCTCTTGTGTATGCACCACCATGTCAGCTACAAACCATATCACAAAAAGTGGAAGTCATTATGCAAATTCGAGCGGAGTAAGACATTACTGTCTCCGAAAGAGCGATCTTCCCATGTATGCAAGACAGATCGTTTGTAACCAGAACATCATTGGCATTCCTCGCGGTGAGCTGCTTAACCATGACGTAAGCGCATCATATCGAAGTTACATCACAGAGAACAGATTCGATGGGGAAATACGATATGCTTTAGTGAGATGCGATACACATAAACATGATGCCATCGACTACCCCAATTATTTATTGAGACCAAGTCGTATTTATAGCGATAACATATGCTTTTGATGAATGCTTTATAAAGTCAGGCATATTGTATTTTTTCATATTGTAATGTTTATTTATTTTATATTTTACTCAATAATAAAATCTGTAATAGTTTTTTCTTTTCAAAAAAGCATAAAACTCTGACCATTGAAAATGAATGTCTTTTCATTCATTCAACCTGTTGTATTCTACACTTTTGTTATTTATATAAGAATAAAAGATATATAAACATAATGCTTGTTGTGACACTTTATGGTGTTTATTAAGGTGATGCTTATAAAATTAGGGCGTAAGCGATTTAGAAAAAAATATATTAGCTGTCTCTCTATTCTAAATAATACAAAGAAGTAATTTCCTGTTTCCAGCTGTTGGGTTATCAAGGCCTGAAATCAACACAGAAGCATTCGGAGTACGTGACTCTTACGCTGTCACCAAGCAACAAAAGGACGGACAGACCTACCGCCATTCACCATTAGCGTTGTTAATAATTTTGTGACTCAAACGCCTCTTTTATTTTATTAAACGATTCTCAGAATCTATTTTATTATTGAATTCAATAGTACGTTAACAACGTACTTATTAATATGATTTCGAGAGAAATCATTGACAAACAAACAAAGTTACATAAATTATTTCAAGCATTGCAACTAATTGCTCTTGTGTATGCACCACCATGTCAGCTACAAACCATATCACAAGATGAATGCTCCATATAGTCAGGCATTACTTGGACCAGTGAAAGGCAAGGGTATCACTTCTTCTGAATGGCGGTAGTGGCAATAAATGGAATTTTATTAATAATATAATTTGTAGTTTTTTAGCGTTCATATTTTTGGAATAAATATTAAAATTATAAAAAGTGTTTGAATTTTTATAAAATTTTTCCTTTTTCCTATATCTGGTCCAGGTACTTACCAGTCGTTGAGAAGTAAAGTGTAATACAAAACGTTTGTAAAAGATCATTGGTAAGCTGCACCATCATGGTATTGCATTGGTAGTGAGCTGGTTAACTGTAACGTGCGTGCAGCATGGCAGATGTTACGTCAGAGCAAACTCGTATGAGGGAAAAATTCGGTATGATCAACTTTTGAGGGATCGCTGAATGATTTTTGGCTGCTTAGTACTTTAATTAATGTAATTATGTAAATTTCATATTTATTTCTTATACGTCTCTGTTGTAGAGTCTTTTTTTTTAAACGCCCACTTAACAAAAAAAACATATACGAGAGAAGAGATGCTTATGGATCGATGAGCACAGCGTAAATCATAACAATGATGATTAGAAGCGATTATGGTATTGAAAAAGATATTGTGTGTACTAGCCCAAAAAACGGTGTTTCCATTTTTTCAATGCGATAAATGGAATGAGTGCGTAAAAATATGGAAATTGGAGATTATAGAACATCAAGGTTCGACAAAAGTATTTGAAGAAATCATCGAAATACTGTGTATTCCTGAGAACTCGAAATCTCGATAACTCGAACTTTTTTAGCATTCCCCTTGAACTAATACTCTCTCATAAAAGACTCTCGATAACTAGAACATTCGGTATCTCGAACAATGTCCGTCGGGAGTTTTCAAAGATGTTTGTCTAACAAGATGTGAAATATCTACACACTCACTGATAGAAAGAAAAATGTAATGCATGGGTTGTACATAACCTCATTCGTATATTCTTCTATCACCTTGGAAATAAGAGGACAAAAAGATATTATTGGTTTAAATAGGAACCGATTAAAAAGCTTGAAAATAACAAAGTTTTGACTGCAAGCTAATCCTTAGCTAATCGCATCTTGTGAGACAAACCTATAGCTATCATATAGTTAATATAGCAATTTCTGCTCACCAAAGTTTGTGGTGTATACCTTATATATTTTCTTTGGGTAAGTAAGGTTAACATCAGGTTATGCCTTGTTCTTTCAAATACATATACGAGACTTTTCAACGGAGTTGTATAATGAGCAGAAATTGTTGCATTAACTTACTTCTATGGGAAGATCGTCGGACGAAAATACTACAAGTTAATGCAATTTCAAATTGTATGAACAAAATTATTCTTTGGTAACCCAGTGGGCAAAATCACAAAAGCAGCTATGAGGAAGACTGTTTTATATTGAAATGGCAAGCAAAAATTTCGAAGATTTTGCCCACTGGGAAAGCTCTTAGTGACTACTGAGTTTTATTTGATATTAGACACGTTTAATCATCATCATTATCATCAATTAACATCATTAAATCGTGTACATTAAATATTTAAAAGGATCTTACCATGTAAAATGAAAATTGGTTATTGGTTTAAAGGAGAAAATAACAAGAATGCCATCTGTTTTTTTGACAGAAATGAATCACTGCTATGCAACAAATACAGCCACCATTACAGCCTTTCGCTTCGCTCCTTCGATCCAAAATTCAGTTATAGCGTCCAGTCCCCACGCGTCGTGTACGTCACACGAGTGGACTAACGAATATAGAAAGACCATACTCATCCAGTGGCGATTCACTTGTTTTGACCTTTTTAAGGCTCATAAATGTGCTTATCTTTACTATGATCAGCCACAAGTATAAGAGAGGTAAAATAACAAAAAAGTGTAATGAAATTCAATTCCATTTCCACAAACAAAACAAACTATTTTATTCCCACGAATCGACTTTTCGATTTTCACAGAAGAAAAATCAAAACAAACATTCTTTTCAACCCAAATTGAAAGTTTCGACCCAAATTAGCAATATAAACTCTTTTAAGTTCATCGATTTGTTCGAAGAGATGACGAAGATTATGATTCAGACATCTTGCAAACGTGCTTACCGTGCTTATTTATATTTATTCACGCCAAATTGAACTCTCTGGTATGATAGACCAGCTTGTTGTTTATCACTTTAGAGCCGCGTAAGGACTAGGGGAAGAAGCGAATTCTCGGAAAGACAGTACAATATTAAAAAATAATGTTGAATGATTATCGACCCTAGCGTTTATTTTATACCTTCAGATATGAGGATGTTCTATTTATGGTTTGAGGAAGTGTTTTGCAGAATATTGTTTTAGATGGTAGGATCCCTTTAAAGATTTAAACCACAATCAATTACAGAAGCTGTAGTTAAATCGATTAAGGGAAATCGGAAAATTGTTAGATTTGTCATGAACGTTCAACCAAAAGACGTCCATGAAAAAACAAAACAACATTATGCATCATCATGCATCATTACCATTACAATCGCAATGTCGGAAGAAAGTGATAAAAAAAGAAGATTGAAAAAAAACTTTTCTAAGTTTATTTTTGTTAAAATAGTAACATCAAGTAGTTTCCTTTACTTAATTCTCAAACATTAACAAAAGACAAAAAAATTTAAAACTGTCTTTGATTTTGATGTTGAGCATATCACACGGATGCGGATAGAGACTATCCAATCCAAGATCAGATTTAAAATAAACGGAATTTCTTAAGACAATTAAAAAGGTTGTTAAAACATTGCTTGTAAGCGTTGGAAATGGTAACATATCAGAAGATACACGTTCAATGGCTCGTATCCGGCTTAACTGGATTTGACCAAGGAGGAAAAAAATTAACAAACTGAGAACAAAACCTAACGGGACATGAGAAACTTGTAATACTGGTATAGAGTATTGAATGAACACAAATATTCTTGTTCATCTGGTCTTCTTTTAATTCGCGAAATTCAAAATTCTTCGGATTTCCTTTTTTGTTTTTCTCTGTTCTATCATAGCTACCTCAAACAAGGACTGTGTAATTAACAATAATTTAGCCCAACTACGAAAATAAAATTCCGTGAAACTCACAGCTCTTGAACTATTCAGCCACAAAATCATCTACACAAGGCAAACTTATTCACGGAGGGGATAAAACATCGAGTATACAATATTATGGTATATAATATATTATGGTATATTTTACCCAGGCAGTGTGATTGAGTTTTATTTGCCAATACTACATACTATATCATTTATATATTTTAACTCTTTTCTATTGTTATAATATTTATAATAAATCAATTGTATTTATTTTTATCTTGTTAACGACTTGTCTGCATTTTATTTTATGGAGAAGAATCATTGTATTAATAATGGAACCTAATACATAATTATTATTATTATTATTATTATTATTGTTATTATCATTCACAATTGCATGGGAACTTTAAATGAGATTTCAAACTATTTTTAAAAGCTGGAAGTGATTTGCAATTTTTAATCTCAACAACCGATAAACTATTCCATAGTGTGGTTCCTCTGAAACAAACAGAGTTTGTCCCAAGCCGTTAGTCCACGTTTTTTTTTGGCAAAACAAATTTAGTAACCAGCCCTGAGTTCATAATAGTTCCATGACCAAACTACAACACTGACATTAACATACGACAATTATCCACGCACACCAGTCAACATCACAACATTACAAAAACGAAAACGTGACACACGACGAAAATAATTCACCATTCACTTATATATGCACCACACTCCCACACACATACAATATCTAAATAGGCAAGAAGGCCTGGGGACGAAGTTGAACGTTATTGGCACGTCTTTCAAAAATTTAAATTGCGTGTTTATTATTTTGTTCAAGGGTTTGTAAACTTTGACTAGATGCCTAATATGATTATTTAAGTTTAAAAGTGTATGTTTATACATAAAATATTTACTTATATATTTATATTTATATTTAATATTTAGTTGATATTTTATTTATAAATAAAGCTGTAGTATATAGCAACATACTATTGCGAAAAAGAGGGCTTGCGGTCTTAACCAAGGTATATAAATAGTAGGGCAATCGAGAAAAATTAAGTAATGGTTCAAAGCATTTGATACAAGGAGGACAGACACTCCAACTGGATAAAAACTATATTGAATGACAAATAATAATGGGAGATCAAAATAGCAATTGGTGAACTCAATTAACAACGTGCCAACGTGAGTGAATCCTAGAGTGAATCCTGTGAACAAATGTGGCAATCTTTTTTCTGGTTACAATTCCTTTTCATTTTGATTAATTGTATTATATTATTTATTTTGCTTAATGATCATATTCGTCAACAATTGTGGATTGCATTAATGGCCATGACATTATAGTGATCATTAACTGAGATGTATCTATGGTAATATTTTCTCACGGAACAACATTATTATGTCGAAGTTAGAGTGGCATAATTAAAAGTCTTATGATTAAACTAATCTGAACTTAGCTAGCGAAGTCAAGCCAGATTAGTTATGACGTTAACATTTAACAAATCTGAAATTTTATTAATCTTCAGTGTGACTTTAGCTATTTTCGTTTTCTTTATAACGTTTTACCATTATCTAAAAGTGTTCATAGTATGATGGGATGTTATACAGAAGAAATCCTCTAAAGTGAAACAAACAGCCAGAAAAACAGCCTAATACATAGTCTAGGTACTGGTCCAGTTGGCCCTGCAACTTTATCGTTATTCTGATGACTGACAATATTATATATTTATATACAACATTATGTATTTATCATATATTATATATTTATATATTTCCTGTTTGTTGGTTTCATCAGTTGTTTTTAAATAACTGTTTAGAAATTATTAAAATTTAATAAAATATTTCAACGAAATTTCAATGGAGTCACGGAGGCGTGCCATTCAGGAAATGAATAAGAAGATACCAACATACATATAATACTATTATAGTTATAGACCTATGTTGTTACTATTGACATCTTGTGAAACTTAACAGCAACACCAATTAAATGTTACTTTTTAAACTTATTATCCAAAACACAAATTAAATGGTTACCACATTGGCCAATCATCTGTTAATTCCCATCATATCTTATTTGTAATGACATACTGAGATACTATATAAGTTCATAAGCCAGCATGAATGGAAAACATTTCGATGATTGGTTGCACTAGTAAGGACCACATACATATTGACTGTTTGCTTTACAGTACAGTAACATAGGAAACATTAACACGAGAAGCTCTTAGGAAATCAACAAAAGGTGAGTTTGTTATTATGTTTATTATTTTTATTTGTTTATTTTCGCTTCTTTCAATAACGTACTTAATAATATGATTTAGCTCTCGACAGAAATCATTGACAAACAAACAAAGTTACATAAATTATTTCAAGCATTACAACTAATTGCTCTTGTGTATGCACCACCATGTCAGCTACAAACCATATCACAAAAAGTGGAAGTCATTATGCAAATTCGAGCGGAGTAAGACATTACTGTCTCCGAAAGAGCGATCTTCCCATGTATGCAAGACAGATCGTTTGTAACCAGAACATCATTGGCATTCCTCGCGGTGAGCTGCTTAACCATGACGTAAGCGCATCATATCGAAGTTACATCACAGAGAACAGATTCGATGGGGAAATACGATATGCTTTAGTGAGATGCGATACACATAAACATGATGCCATCGACTACCCCAATTATTTATTGAGACCAAGTCGTATTTATAGCGATAACATATGCTTTTGATGAATGCTTTATAAAGTCAGGCATATTGTATTTTTTCATATTGTAATGTTTATTTATTTTATATTTTACTCAATAATAAAATCTGTAATAGTTTTTTCTTTTCAAAAAAGCATAAAACTCTGACCATTGAAAATGAATGTCTTTTCATTCATTCAACCTGTTGTATTCTACACTTTTTTTATTTATATAAGAATAAAAGATATATAAACATAATGCTTGTTGTGACACTTTATGGTGTTTATTAAGGTGATGCTTATAAAATTAGGGCGTAAGCGATTTAGAAAAAAATATATTAGCTGTCTCTCTATTCTAAATAATACAAAGAAGTAATTTCCTGTTTCCAGCTGTTGGGTTATCAAGGCCTGAAATCAACACAGAAGCATTCGGAGTACGTGACTCTGTCACCAAACAACAAAAGAACCGACAGACCTACCGCCATTCACCATTAGCGTTGTTAATAATTTTGTGACTCAAACGTCTCTTTTATTTTATTAAACGATTCTCAGAATCTATTTTATTATTGAATTCAATAGTACGTTATTCTGCTTCAAATATTGATCCACTTTCAATAACGTACTTATTAATATGATTTCGAGAGAAATCATTGACAAAAAAACAAAGTTACATAAATTGTTTCAAGCATTACAACTAATTGCTCTTGTGTATGCACCACCATGTCAGCTACAAACCATATCACAAGATGAATGCTCCATATAGTCAGGCATTACTTGGACCAGTGAAAGGCAAGGGTATCACTTCTTCTGAATGGCGGTAGTGGAAATAAATGGAATTTTATTAATAATATAATTTGTAGTTTTTTAACGTTCATATTTTTGGAACAAATATTAAAATTATAAAAAGTGTTTGAATTTTTATAAAATTTTTCCTTTTTCCTATATCTGGTCCAGGTACTTACCAGTCGTTGAGAAGTAAAGTGTAATACAAAACGTTTGTAAAAGATCATTTGTAAGCTGCACCATCATGGTATTGCATTGGTAGTGAGCTGGTTAACTGTAACGTGCGTGCAGCATGGCAGATGTTACGTCAGAGCAAACTCGTATGAGGGAAAAATTCGGTATGATCAACTTTTGAGGGATCGCTGAATGATTTTTGGTTGCTTAGTACTTTAATTAATGTAATTATGTAAATTTCATATTTATTTCTTATACGTCTCTATTGTAGAGTCTTTTTTTTAACGCCCACTTAACAAAAAAACATATACGAGAGAAGAGATGCTTATGGATCGATGAGCACAGCGTAAATCGTAACAATGATGATTAGAAGCGATTATGGTATTGAAAAAGATATTGTGTGTACTAGCCCAAAAAACGGTGTTTCCATTTTTTCAATGCGATAAATGGAATGAGTGCGTAAAAATATGGAAATTGGAGATTATAGAACATCAAGGTTCGACAAAAGTATTCGAAGAAATCATCGAAATACTGTGTATTCCTGAGAACTCGAAATCTCGATAACTCGAACTTTTTTAGCATTCCCCTTGAACTAATACTCTCTCATAAAAGACTCTCGATAACTAGAACATTCGGTATCTCGAACAATGTCCGTCGGGAGTTTTCAAAGATGTTTGTCTAACAAGATGTGAAATATCTACACACTCACTGATAGAAAGAAAAATGTAATGCATGGGTTGTACATAGTCCAGGCATATTTGGGGGAATTCACCACCTTGAATAATAATTTTGTCCATAAGGTTTTTTTGGTTCGTAAGACCCTCCTGTTGAAGAATATCGATGGTTTTCAGGCTGGTTAGGTGGCAAAAGATTTTTTTGAGGCCCTAAAGTAACCCTAGGTAGGTGAAAAAGAAATAAAAATCGAGTGTAATGTAAATCATGAAAATGATGATAACTCTTTAAGAAAATTGAAGTACCCAACAAGACTTTTCAGCGATGTTGTCTATTAAACTAGAAATGTGGACAATTAAACTTTTTTGCTGACGTCAGCAATTTTTCAAGAAAGTGACACAAAAACACTTACGAGGACTGACAGTTGACGAGGATTTACAGTCGTGCGTGACCTTGGAAAACTTTTATAATCTTTTTTTTAATTCATTCTTCTGCACGTGCCACATAGCAGGTGGGTTAATTATTAAAAATTTTTCTTCTTTTCTATAAAGGCCATTTTTTTACTACATCATATTCAAACACTTTTCGTTAATAATATACATAAAATATATCTTACAAAGTCATTCATTTGCGCATCGTTTTGATATACGATGTGAAAAACTCAGAAAAGAAATAAAAATATGGAATGTATTATTCATTATGGGAATCAAACAAGCTATAGTACTTTGAAGAAGTTGTCAGCCATTAACATTGAGCGAATCAATTTGGCTAAAGAAAAGAGGTTACAAATTGGTGGTGCACAACATAATAGCCAATGTAGTCAAATTCCAAGTATTATAGATCCAGACACCCATGGAATTCATTTGGAGCCTTGTTATAAGCGGTAAGAAGCGTTGATTTGTTATCATCTATATCTTCACAAATATATAACTTGCGATATTGATGTTTGTTCTTTTTGTCTTTTTTCGTCAGGTTTACAGCTATTCTCGGAAATAAAAAATACATGGCAGAGAAATCTAATGAATCTTGTCGTCGATCAGATAGAATATCTTCACCATTGTCATCACCGCCATCTGCATGGGTTTATCCAAAGGAATGCAATCTGTGCTCAAAATTCAGGGTTAAATACAAAAACAGAAGGTATGAACCCTATAATATAGCAACTCAGAATGCTGAGAATACGATAAAAGCTGCTATGAAAGACAAAGATGAAACACTTTACAGATACATTAAGGATCTTGACCTTATTGCAAAGGAGTTCAAAGTTCACAAACATTGCTATCAGCAATATACTAATGGGTATGCTCTTGGTGCTCGTTCGTGCACATCAAGTTCTGTTCAAGATTCGGCCACAGAAAATTGTTATGACAGTGGAAAGTTTGAAGAAGTCAAAGAGTATGTAGAAGATAAAATTCTGGGTTTGGGAATGGCTGTGTCCATGAAAGTTTTACATCAAATTTATGGACTTGCAGTCGACGATAGCAGATATAGGAATAAGCTTAAAGTTAGGCTGAAAGATCACTTTAAAGAACAGATATCGTTTGTAACTGTAACTCATAAGACAGTTGAAGTCGTCATCCCAAGCGAGTGCCTTGATGGTTCTTTCTTAAATCATTCCCCAATAGAAACCATCAAAACTGCAGCTAAGAATTTAAGAGAAGAAATATTGAATACTTTTAAATCTCTTCCTGAAATGAAATGGCCACCATCGATTCAAGAGCTTTCCGAGCCTAACAGAAATCCACCTCAATCATTATATACATTCTTAGACACACTGATAAATCAAGGAAACCACCATTTGGAGCCTTCAACTAACATATCGCGTCTTGTAGAATCAATTGCTCAAGACATAGCTTCTGCAGTGACACGTGGGAAGTTTATGCAAAGGAAGCACTTCCTTCTAGGACAAGGCCTTCATAATCTTACAGGTAGTAGGAAAGTGATAGACATTGTTCACAAACTTGGTCACTGCAACTCGTATAATACTGTTTGTGAAATAGAAACAGCACAAGCAGAATGCGCCTTGGTGGCAGCAAAGCGCTCAAGTATACTTAAACTAAGACCATCGACCAATGAAACAGTTTTCACCCATTTCTGGGTGGATAACTTTGATGTCAAGATTGAAAGAATGAAAGGTGGCGGTTCTGTAAATACTACTCACTTAATGGCCTTCCAAGAAGATCAAAACCATAACGAAAACAGAAGATCGATAACAGTGCCACACAGAAAAAGTCGTAGGTTGTTTTACGAAGAAACAAATGTAGGAATAAAACCCGTTGATGAAAAGAAAGAACCACCAAAGATTAGAGTTGGAAGTCAATCTTTATGTCAGAAGAAGCAATCGCACTTCAATGAACTATACTTTATTTGGGTTTACTCTCGCAAGCAAAACTTTTTTGATCAAGTTATTCCCACGTTCAAAGGCTGGGCACTAAATGTTCGTTCAAGTTCACAGACAAATGTGATCAAAAAGACAGTTGAAACATATCTCCCTCCGTTAACGACGAAAGTTACAGAATTCTCAACCATCCAAAAGTACATGACATACCTACAAGGTTTGGCAGCCCACGTTAATATGCCTTACGTTAATATTACATTAGATGTCGGTGCCGCTATTAATGCTTACAAAACTATCTGGAGTCACCAAGAAGTATTCAAAAATGTCATAATACATCTTGGAAGCTTTCATTTTCTCAAGGAAAACTTTCAGGTAAGTCTTTAATAATAAATGATAGTCGATGTAAAGTTTTTGGACTGAATCTCTCCGACATTAAAGGTTCAATTTCATTTACGTCTGACTTAAGTAACTCTTCATACATTTGATTGATAATTTGTTACTTATAGATCCTTGGTTCTCTGGTTACTGGTACCGGTTTCGAGGATATCGTTTACCAGTCTGGTTTGTGTTCTTCTGGCAGTCTCCAGGGTGTTATTGCTGGATCCCACTATAACAGAGCGTGGTCAGTGCACTCCGCGTTTTCCGAGGCACTCGAGAGGCTACTCTTAACACGATTTCTTGTAGAAAAAAGACCTAGAATTCCGCAGAATTTAAATCAATATTGTTTAGACACAAGTTCAACATTGATTGATGAAGAATTTATGCTGAATTCCTCAAACCTTTTACAACAATATGATGAATTTCGAAAAGAAGTCGCAAGTGGAGCTATAGGGAAAACAGCCCAATTCTGGATGATATACCTAAACCAGATGCGGATCCAAATGATGGCGTTGACGGCTGTCCAGGAAAATGACTTGGATATGCTAATTTGTTCATGGAAATCATTCTTGCCATTCTATTTCCAGATGAACAAAGTAAATTACGCTAGGTAATCAGCTTACTTAAACAAACGAATCATATCCTCCGAGATAAAGTTTCATGACCCATTGCCAAGAGTCAAAGTCCCGTCATTTCTAGCAGCACCTGTCACAGTCAAAAAGGATAAGAAGGAGCAAATAATTCAAGCCAATCGTGATATCATCAGTAAGCTCCTTGCCTTATCAGCAAAATTTGAGAAGCCAATTGACTTCCAGAGGGCATTAACATACACATTGTATAAGTTTCCACTCAGCATGGCATTTCCTGATGGGTGTAAACGAGAAACACCAAAAAGTAAGTTGCTAGAAGAGATTGTTCCGGAGTTGTTAGATTTACCACAGAATGGGGATATCAATGTTCCAAAGAATCAATGTGTATTTGTCATTGACATGATTGCCCAATTAAGAGCATGCTTTACTACTGTACCTGACACATTTGAGCAATTAATCTTGAAATTCCTTCAGTCTATACCGAAAGGCTACCACCGAGTCGATATTGTATCAGACACTTATCGAAGTTTGAGTATCAAATCCACAGAGCGTCAAAAGCGAGGTACTTCATCAAAAGTTTTAATTGGGTCAATTAAAAGCAAGCTGCCGAGAGACATGAATAAATTTATGTTAAATGACGACAACAAAACATCATTGATAAAACTTATCTTTGATTATGTGATTAATGAAAAAGATACTGTCGTTTCTTTACTTAAAGTTGATGAGATTATCCTATCTGGAGATGATGAATGCTACACAGTTACATGTGACCACGCTTCTCCGAATACTGAATTAAAGAGCAACCAAGAAGAGGCGGACACGAAAGTCATCCTTCACGCAATGCAGGTAACTCAATTTACCCCTTATAAAGTCGTTATTCGGAATCCATCAGGCGATACGGATATAATGATTTTGGCGCTCTCGTTAATTTCTGACCATAATAAAGTATACATGGACAATGGCAACGGTAAGAGAAGGAAAAAGGCGTGGCTAAAAGACATAGGAATTGCGTTGAGCAAAGAAGATAAAAAAGCACTTATTGGTTTCCATGCCTTTACGGGAAATGACTATATTCCAGCCCTATTCAGAAAGGGAAAAAAGCGTTGCTGGTCTGTCATGAAAAAGAATCAAAAGTTTTTGAACATGTTCATTGAGTTTGGTAATGAATGGCAATTGACCGATGAAATTGTTACTGTCTTGGAGGAGTATGTTTGTGCCTTGTATGGTTGTAGAAAAGATTCCGTGAATTTGGCGAGATATGATCTGTTTATAAAGAAGCAGACACGTGAAAATAAAATAATAGATCTGTCAGCATTACCGCCATGTTTTACATCGCTTTATCTACAAATTAAGAGGGCTAATTTTGTTGCAGCTACATGGAAAAGAACAGGCAACGCGCAAATATCACTCCCCAATATTGAAGAGAATGGTTGGCAAGTGGATGGCACTATAGAATGGATTACAGAGACCTATCCCGACGATATAATCAATTTGTTATTACATGAACAGGAAGTTAGTGAACCAGATATTGATGAAGAAGAGGATAATGTTTTTGAAAGTGACGTGGAAAGTGACGGTGATGATCTGGAATAGATGTTTTGTTATCAAAAATTATCTTTTGTAAATGGTAATTATCGTCGAAAACTGACGTGTTAGTAAGGACTTTTATTAATTTGTATAGCAGAGCTATGTAACTGTAAATTTATTTGATTTGTACTGTTTAAATTTTTCGAGTTGCAAGTGATTTTGTTAATAGTAATCTACACCGGTGGAGCGTGTTGATACTTCAAAACTGAATTAACCAGTTGCTTTTAACCATGAATAATTCTCACTTTTTAAGTTTCAATATGTTGGAAATACTTAACAAATAAGAAAAATAAATTCATTTATAGCTTGTGATTGTTATACCAAAGATTGTAGCTTGAACAACTGAATATTGTTACGAAAAATAGAGCCATTTTTTGAAACATTGCTGACATCAGCAAAAAAAGATGACGTCAGCAAAAAACATTTCATTGTCCACATTTCTAGTTTAATAGACAATATCACTGAAAAGTCTTGTTGGCTACTTCAATTTTCTTAAAGAGTTATCGTCAGTTTCATGATTTACATTACACTCGATTTTCTAGTACTTTTTCGCTTACCTAGGGTTACTTTAGGGCCCCAAAAAAATCTTTTGCCACCTAACCAGCCTGAAAACCATCGATATTCTTCAACAGGAGGGTCTTACGAACCAAAAAAACCTTATGGACAAAATTATTATTCAAGGTGGTGAATTCCCCCAAATATGCCTGGACTAATATGCTTGAACATGGTGGCAGTCTCCTTAGCAGAGCTTTTTTAGTTTTGTAAATGGGACTCAAAATGTAGTAGGAACCGTGCTAAAAAACGAACACTGCGAAAAAGCGTTTTAAAAGTTTTGCAAAAGATCACACCTTCAACATGATCATGATATAGATTAACACCTTGACTGGTGATCCTATTATTAACAATATTTTAAACAGATGTCCATTTAAATTACGATGTTCATTCAAACAAAAAATTAAAAAACACGAGTAAAGATGTCGGACAAGAGAGCTGTCATGATACACGAAATGGAAAATCATGGGTTAGTAGTACGCAACTTTTATTATCTCCTACATTTTTAGGAGTTGCGAAATTTATTTAACAACTTTTCAATAATTCTTTAGTTTTGATGGATCAACATTTGCTGAAAACTTGATGGAATCTGTCACGTGGAGACAAAAAAGAGGCAAGGCGAACAAGCAAATTCGGTATATTCACTACTGTATTTGGGCGAGATGTTTATATAGGAAAGAAGTTGGGCCTGAAAACACGCAATACAGTTATCCTTCCACTGTGCTTTCTTATATCAGAGAACTAGCACCAGGAGATATTGTTGGCGAAATACGAGATGACAGTTATAAGGTGGAAATGAAGGAATTTTGTGAAGCATTGGACATTCCAGTTATTATTAGATAAAATAAAAAAGCGAACTCAACTTAAAAATACATACAAAAATATCAACACAAATTGTTTTAACGTAACCCAGAAAAGTGTTTTCTTATAAGATCGCCAATATGAAAAAAAAATCATTGTCTAGTTTCGTTTGTATGGAATCCTTGCGGTTTGTATTGAGTGCCTTCAATATGTTGGAAAGCGTCTTGCTGTTTTATTCGCGTTCGTTTTTGTTAAAAAACTCTGAATGTATCAAATATATTCTCAAAAGAGTAGTCAGTTTTAATTAACACATGTTTACAAAAAATGTGCGAAAGATCAAGCAAAGAAAATCACGATTAATGAATGAAAAAAACTTTTATTTGGAAATAAACAACTTTCCAGTAAAAAAATCATAAAACCAACTTTACCACTGAAAAATTCAGACTTTTTTAGGTAGATTACTGAAAAAAAAAATTTTTTTGGTTTTTTTGATGTATGGAACGTATACTGTATCCTTAAAGGCCCAAATAACTATTGATTATTTTTATCCAGTTTTTTAAATGCATGTTTTTAGCAAATTGGCCATGCTCCTATCCATAAATTAGTAATTCATCTATCGTAGCAGCCTTCACCTCGTTTTCAAGTTGAATAATGGTGACGTTTGTATCATTCACAAAAGGTGATGATACCTTATTTATGAAGTTCTTTTATTATCACGGATTACGTAATAATTACATATGCTGTTCGATGAATAATTTATGGATAGGTCTAATGGATTTCCCACTTTAGTTGACAATCATTGAAACCCAAAAATACTCCATATAGTTTTTTTGTCGTTACATGATCACTCTCCACTACATCTTAACCAAATAACACAAATGACGGATGATTATTTGTACACATGCAAGCGTCTTATTTAATTTACACGATATTATTGTGTTTAAAACGTTATATGGCATCTTGTGTTTTTGTATTGTTTTTATTGTGGAGATAGTGCACTACTCTACACTGCAAAATTTAAAAAATAAGAATAAGTAATTTTTTACTAGGAATTCTTAAAATAAGTATTTTTTTTAATAAAATTCTTTAAAATAAGAAAAAATTCGCCTAGAAATCAGATTCTTTCTCGAAACAAGAGAACATCAGTTTTCAAAACGGGAACTGTTTTTTTTTGTTTAATGTCTACCCAAATTGGACCTATTTTGAGAAGTAGTTCAAGACTTTTGAGACATGTTTGGTTTGGAAATGGATTTGCAAGGATTATGTACAAACTTTCGACAAGGATGCGATACAAATGTAAACAGTTGGAAATGTTAAAAGATCACACTTGTTCTTACATTCATGATGGTTACAAAACATAACAAGATATATATAACAGCGAATATATTTTAAAAATTTTCACGTTCACTTTCGCAAGAATTTTAGGATTTCGGAGAAATTAATACACACAAGTTTCTTCAACACAAACATAAAAAACAACCTTAGGAATTAAAGAGAATAACCAAAACTTCAGACCGATTCTTGATTTTTTTTAAATGAGCATTTGCAAATATAAGTTTACCCACATAAGGTATGTAATTCTGTTGATTATGTCGCTCAGGGCCACAGGGAGCAATTTTTTATTTCCACGCAGGAAAATGCTTGTAGCTTGAATAAAGTATATGGCACAGAAAAATTTGCTTTGGAAAAAAGGCTGTATTACTTTGCTACATAATGCTACTTGTGGCCACTCAACTTTAAGAACAAAAATAATCTAACAGTTTAGAGGATTACACCCTTTTATGTGTTCTGGTATAATATCGTTAAATGAATATTTCGGCTGAATGAAGTACTCATGGGATATTAAGTCCTCTTTTAAATGAAATACATTAAAGTCCAGCAGTGACTCGTACGAGGAATATCTTGAAGCATTGTTGGAAAGTTCAACTTTGTATGCTTGAAACTGAAACGAAAACTCTAAGACATGCAGCAGTTTAACTTCAAAATATATAAAGTCGAAGACAGAAACGATCGTGATAACCTCTCCGAACACAGGGAGTAAGGTTTCTCTTTCGGCATCTATAGCGAGAATAGAACCTTTAGTGTATTTTGTTCCATGTAACATGATCCAGCTCACCGTAAATACATGGTCAAAAACGATTCCCGGGAGCAGTCCAAATTGATTAAACGAATTTCTGAGCTCAGATCTTTTATCAGTGTCTACCTCTTTTACAACTCCACAGGACTTTTCTACATTGAATAAGGGGTGTGATGCACCATCTTCTGAATTATCTCCAAAATTGCTAGTTTCACTGTATGCATATCGATTAGCAAGTGAAAAAGGAAGATTCTTGAAGTTTTGTGATCGAGCTAGCTTCTTGAATGGCTTGTGGGCTCCCTCAAAAGTAAAACAAGAATAGCGAATAGGTGGACCAAGCTCTACAATATCTCTTGCTGAGTGTAACAAATAGTGATGTTTGGGTAGCAAATTCATGTCAGGAAAAAGGGCTTTAAAATCTTTCAAATGTTGTGAAAGTTTATCTTCCAGCAGTATGACACTTGTTCTCTTGATTATAGGAGAGCACAGTATTTGCATGATTTCTATCAATTTTATGATGAAAATAAAATGTTCATCTTGGAAATCAACCAAAGGCCCAAAAATGAATGGAAATAAGCGCAAAAATAAACGAGCCTGGGCTGCCTGTAACTTTAGTTTATATCTTTCATCTCCATTAAATACGGTGTCTTTGATAAGTGGGGGCTTAGATGATAGTTCACTATATCCATAGTTGTGACTGGCCATTGATCCATTAATCAGATTCAAAGATGTACATTTAGCATTGATAAACTTTTCAATTACTAATCGTAGTTCATACTGTACCACTCCTTCAAATGCTACATGCATCAAATCTTGGGGCATTTGTTTTGTTATGTCGAAATCTGGCAATCTGCACAAACAACTTCTTCGATTTATCCCATACGTTGTCATTAGTTCATTGCGCATACTATCTGTAGGTGCGTCTTCAATTTCTTGACAGTGGCTTGTGTACAAGGCAATATTTCTGGCAGTAAACTCGTCTAGATGGAAATTTTCCTGCAACAATTGAGAAGTACAATAACATTGACGACATTTCTGGTATGATGACCCAACGCCTTCCTTAAAACCGCCCCACATATGTTGCCCTAAAGTATCCCCAATGCATATCACAACTTTACCATAAACTGTTACAGTTTTATCGTTTATGTTAACATCATGTCCATGGTACAATAAAAGTAAATCATCTATGATAGGCTCTAAAATCTTTTCAACGCCATATTTTTTAACAGTTGAAGCATTTGCAATGGCTAAAAGCTTTACTGCACACTGACGACACCTATACTTTGCTGGAATGTTTAATATACAATAATAGTACATATCAAGCTTGTGAATTCCAGAGGAACTTCCAAGGGGATTACAGACTTCCAATTCATCATGGTATATCATTATCGCGAGTGCTTCTGGATGATCAGCAAAATATTTATCATTTTTGTACAATGACCCATCAAAAAAATCAAAATATGTGTCTTCGTCATTCATACTATAAGGTGTCTTCAACAAAATGGATGCCAACTTTGGATTTGCAAGCAGTTGTTCTAAACTTTCCAACAGTGGATAATACATGAAAGTTTCTTCTTTCTCAGCTATCATAGACATATGTTTGCGCTTTCTTGTCAACACAGTTGCAACAATAATTTTTTGAGGAGTGACATGGGGGAACTTCAACTTGATGTAGGATTTTTGTAATGCTTCTGTGGAAATTTCATCAAATGGATGACTAGTATTGTCAAATATTTCTGATATCATTTCAAGTTCGCTATTGGAGGTCAAACCAAGTTTCTTTATAATTTCGTCTTTCAGAATTGAACCATATTGAGCCACCAAGCATGTTACATTGTCAATGATGCTGTTCATTGTAACCTTAAAAAATAAAGAAAAATGTGAATTACTTTGGCCTTTATTAAGGAAATGTTTTAACTTTAGTAAAATGCAATGTTCAGAGACAAAATATTTTAAAATTGAGATATAAACATTATATATATATATATAAATTGACTCCACTATAAAAAAATAGATGAAAACACATTATATCTAAATTACATAGATTCTTAAAGTTTTTGTTTACCTGTGATAGTTTGTTACGTTCCTTGGTTTTCAAAATAAACATTACAGCATTCATTGTTAGTTGTGATTTCATAGACTAAAAATGAAATACAACACATAATGGATAACTATTATATAATTGAAATTTGGAAGTACATAATCAGAAAGATCTCATTTAAAGTCATACTCATGAAGCTAAAAACAAAGGCCTTAAACGTTGTTACCAAACATGCAAGAAAAAAGATATAAAATAAAAGATAAAATAAACTATAAACACTGATCGATGTTTTGGAATCACAAAAATAACTCTACAGAAAAGGACTCACAAAATGTCTGAAAGAGTAACCTATTTGAAAACAAATAATGTGCCATTTTGAAAATCACTTGGTTTTGATGACATCATTAAATATTTATATAATAATTCTTACATTTTCGTGTGCATCCAAATCTCTAGAAGCATTATCAAGTGCATCATTTTCGGAGTCAGTTTCAGAGTCAAGCAATAAGCAATCTTCTTCCAAATTGTTGTTGTCATCACTTATGTCATCATCATCATACACATTATCATCATCAACAGGATAACTATTAGGAACCTCCTCATCAACATCAATTTCATGATGAATTTCGGTTTGACTTTCAGTTATCAATTCATTTCCTCTGAACAAGTGTCCGTCATAAATATCCTTATGTTTTCTTGTCACATGTTTGTATAGTGAATTAAACAGAGTGAATTTTGCTGGGCAGTTATTAACATTGCATTGCACAGCAAAAGATGGTTTATTTGCATGCACACATCGATAATGATTGAGAAGTAGGCGAAGTGAAAGCGATCGAAAGCTTTTACAAAGTAAACAATTGAAGATTTTTTCATTCATCAGATCCATCTGCAAGTGCGTACCAACATCAAAATACATCAAAATGATCCATCCACCATTTTGACCTAGCAACTCGACTATGTTTTTAAATCCGTGTAAAGCAAAGTTGATATTTTACTGAAAAACAGAGGGTGAGATAAGGGTATTGACAGGACTAACTTGTAGTTAGAGAACTTAGTTCAAAGTTATTTTACTCACATGTATAAAATTACAAAACGTTTTTTAAAAGAGCAAATGCAAAAAAAAAAAATAAAGCTATATTTCTTTTTCAAATTAAAAAAAAAAGTCTAATGTTCGTATTGGTATTTTATGGTATTTTATTCTTCGGCTATTTTGTCCGGGCACGAGCGCGTTGCCCTCACCACATGGTCTAACCTCTGGATGTAGCATTCGTTACCTAAGGGCAGGCCAGTGAAGACTTTTTAAAAAGATCATGGTATCCTTCGAACTAATAAACAAAATCGTCGATAAATATCCAGAGATAGGAGAATGCTTTTTAGGTAAGTTATGACTAAATTATTTGTTTTTTCTGCATGTTCTTTTTGTGCCTTCATGTTTTACATTTTTAAGAAACAGACTTTTGTCATATCCCAACAAGAGTCCCGTAGATGAAGCCTTGCCAAAAGATGTTTTACATATCTTCTGTTTTCAGAAAATTCCTTAATTGATACAGCATTGTTGGCAATGAGCTTCCTCGAAGTAAAACAACTATTGAAAAACTTCACCGCCAAAGAAAGATGTGATGTCTGGCAAATTATTCAGGTTTTTGTATTTGTATGGTTGATTTCTATATATATAACCCTGGGGGTGGAAGTTGTGCTGATTTTTTCTTCTCAATCTAAATTAGACATTAGTCCATTCATCAATATCCAGTTGGAAACAAAAATGATTTATATATTTTAGCATCATGAGCAGATGAAATACAATGAAGCTTTTGGTGATACACCACCACATTTGAGTCCTTTAACAGTGTCGAAATCGCCAACCATTTCCAATCCTGTGTCAGTAACACCAAAATCAATCTTGAATCCTTTAATTGAAACACCAACCAGATTAAACAATTCTCCGTTGTCAGAAACTGTCATCTCCCGAAACAATTTGGTAGCAAAGCAAGATTCTGAGAATGCAGAGGATGCTCCGAAAGTGGAAATCAGAACCCCCTGTTTCACAGTGTACCGAGAGGCTGAGTTAATTAACACAGAAAAGGCGGGGGGATTAAACCATTCCCAAGTCAGCCGGCTGGTAAGAGCAACCATTACAAACATGGAGGCTGAAATATTTCCATATAAGAGGAAGCTAACAAATATAGAAATAGAGGAAATGGCAAAATCTCTTGTTATCGTGTATCCGTCATTGAAAGATGTTAAAGGGACTCATGTAAGTTTCCATTTTCTTTTTAAATGTGAGTTTGCCAAAACCAAGAGCAGGTTAAGTAAGCATTCATTATGAAAAAATGATTAACTGTTTTAGTTATCTTCTTCTGTTCTGTGTCCTTTCTATTGAAAATGTTATTAATTTTATTCGACAACTGATCTCGGAATAATTAAATTGTTTCAGTTAGAGATAGCTCGGAAACTCACAAAAAGAGTTTACAACCAATCAGCTAAAAAGAACTCACACAAAGAATTTACAGATTCCAAGGCGAAAAGAAGGAAAAAGATTCTAGAAACCGTTGATACCAGTGATGAAATAATACATAATTCTAAAAGAATCAAGTTTGAATTGACAAAAAGCTATGGTCAGTTTTTTTTCTTTTTTCTTTTCTAAAAAAAAAACTTGTTTTACTCTACTGTGGCCTTTTCCTCAAGACATATCCAGTTTACATTTTTACTTTGATCTATATATTCTTCTATCCTTAGAAAATGCTAATCCAAATGCTGGAAAAAACGATTGTTTAAACTCCAATAAGGAACCTGCTGAGCCAGAAATTGGAAAATTTGGTGAGTTGCTTAATAACAGTGGCCTTTATTTTCTTCAAGACATACCCAGTTTACATTTTTACTTTGATCTATATATTCTTCTATCCTTAGAAAATGCTAATCCAAATGCTGGAAAAAACGATTGTTTAAACTCCAATAAGGAACCTGCTGAGCCAGAAATTGGAAAATTTGGTGAGTTGCTTAATAACAGTGGCCTTTATTTTCCTCAAGACATATCCAGTTTACATTTTTACTTTGATCTATATATTCTTCTATCCTTAGAAAATGCTAATCCAAATGCTGGAAAAAACGATTGTTTAAACTCCAATAAGGAACCTGCTGAGCCAGCAATTGGAAAATTTGGTGAGTTGCTTAATAAGGAATCTCAGTGGCCTTTATTTTCCTCAAGACATATCCAGTTTACATTTTTACTTTGATCTATATATTCTTCTATCCTTAGAAAATGCTAATCCAAATGCTGGAAAAAACGATTGTTTAAACTCCAATAAGCAACCTGCTGAGCCAGAAATTGGAAAATTTGGTGAATTGCTTAATAAGGAATCTCAAAAGAAAAACCCGAACCAACAGGTTTTACGTTTGTATCTGGACAAAACATTTCAGGAACGCAGAAGGTTTCTAAATGGACTGCAGGGAGCAAACAGAATTAAAAGATTCATGGAAAAGTATCCATGCTTCAAAAAGGATCATGTTCATGTAAGTGCAAATACCACCCTATACTAAAATCTGTTGGGATCTTAGAAAAGTATCAAAAAAATCTTCTTTTACATTTTTGGCTGCCTGCGTTTTATAACAAATCTATTTCTAGATTCTTTATAGCCTTGTGTTATCTAAAAGTTATTGAACAAATTTTGTACTTTGACAGATTATTGAAGAAGTTCTGCGTATAGAGAAACACCAACAAAATGCAACAGATTCTAACAAAGATGTTTTCATTCAAAACCTGAGGGAAAATCTGGATTACATCATTTATTATGGATTGACTAAACATAAGATAAAGCCACCATCTTCTGCTACAATAGGTGAGGCATTTGTTTTACTTCATCATTTTCTTTTGCATTTTGTAGGTTTACACTTGATAAAGCAGATTCTGCAATGAACTGCACAATTAAAATGCTGCAAAACCCAATTTTTGCTAAATAAGACATTATTGTAATAACATTTGATGTATTTTTTTATTTTGTGTCCTTTTAGTTGGGAAGCTCGTTCACATGATGGAAAATCTACACGTCATCTTTAGTGCTTTAAAGGCTGGGCAAAAAGACAAGAAAAAAAAAAGAATAACAAGAATGTTTCTAGAAGTAGAGGTAAGACTTACATGTACATGACAGAACCGAATTTCATAGTCAAAAGAGAATACATATTTAAGTCAGGAAACTGATTATTAGAATTAATTATTAAGATTATCTTTGTTCTTTTTTATTTTACCTATATAACTTGAATTTAAATTGAATGTATGGATTTTTATAGGCACACGAAGATCCGGATCAAAAACTCACCAAGATTTCTTCCAATTGCCCCGTTCTTCTATTGGAAGAGCAAACCTCAACCCTAGTCATTGGCAAGTCTATAATAGTCCAAATATCAAATGATCTAATGGAGGAAGTCATTTTAACTTACCTAGCATCGTTCTACTTGCTGGATTTGGATTATCCAAAAGATTTTGAAGTTTGTTTAACAGTGCTGCAGTGGTTAATCTTTAACGACTTTAATGCTCCTATTGATGTTTTGCCGGTCGCAAATGATATACATCAAGACTTTTGTGAATTCAAAAATGCATGACATAACAGTGACTTTCCATGTTGTTTATTACTTTTATTATTATTTGTTATTGTTACTATTATTTTGTTATCATTTTTTGCCACTAAACAGGGTTTAATTGCCACTTGTTGTTGTTAAGGTTGTTATTTTGAAAGTTGTAAGTTTTAACATTGTACTGTATATTTTACACAGTATCTAGTATTTTAAACCATTGTAAATAGAAAGAAACAAACAACTCTGGAATACATATATAAAAATTCTGTCGGTATATTTATCAATGCTCCAAAGTCACGTGCCATATTTTTCAATCGCTGCAAAAACATGGCACATGCACCTATAATACCCTTACTATCTATCAATTATTTTTACTTCATATTTTTTTGTTAAGAATAGGTCATCCTACCGTAGGAATATCCTAGAAAAATTGATGGTACATTGCCTTATTTTAAGAAAAAACTTACTTAATCCTAGAAAAATATTCTAGCTATGTGGACAAGACGTGTTTTACTTAAAACAAGTAATTCTCTGCTTGTTTTCAGTTTTTTTTTACTCAAAATAAGAACTAAAATTTTGCAGTGTAGACTCCCAAATAGTTGTCCCCACCCTATTGTTAATTTTTTGAAAATTTTCCACCCAGGACTACCCATAAAAGAGTTGATATGTTCAGACAACCAAATCTACTGTGTTTCTTTTATATTATTTCCGTTTTTACGAAATACTGTTAGTTGTATTTTCTTCTTTTCCAATTTACATAGTATGAACATAGGGACATAGTTATATTTTATTCATTCTTTATTTGCATTTTTAACAACGACGGTTTATAAACGAAAGTATATTAGAAGTTACCAAAGGGGGCTGTAGTTTAAAAAAAAGAAAAAACTTGTTTATTTTAAGAATATATGTTATTGTTATTAAAGAATATTTTGTCTTGTTTTTAGAAAATAAATTCTTTTTGAGAAATTTACTTCTCACTTAGAAAAAAATATCTTACTATTCTGACAAGCATATTTTTTCTTATTTCTACTCTTTTTTTTCTTGAAATAAGAATTGAAAAATTTGCTGTGTGCCGCCTACATCAAAGGCAAAGATATGGAGACCAAATGCTACAAATTTCTACGCCAATACCGTGCTACACCGCATACTGTCACGAAAATACCGCCTGCAGAACTGATGTTTGGACGTTCTCCGAGACATTCTATACTGCATATTCCAACAGTACAAAAAACCGACACGATGAAGAAACAAGATCGTGATGCAAAACAGAGAGCTGCCAATTACGCGAATTCCAAACGACAGGCAAAGAAACGCACCTTGCATATAGAAGATCAAGTGCTAGTCCAACAACAAAAGAAAAACAAATTGTCATCGCCATTTGTCGTTACACCTTACGAAGTCATCGCCATTAACGGAACAATGATAACCGTGAAACATATTCACTCAGACAGAACTTTGACCGGTAACATTTCACATTTTAAGCCCTTCCCCGGACTGCGGAGTTACCTAGATTTAAGGGAGGGGGAAGACATGTCGGAGGATGAGGACTGCGAGGAAACAAACGACGGAACTTGCAGATACCAGGTCCAAAAGAGAAAGCCGCAACCCATTAGAAAACAATACCCCAAACGGCATAAGAGGCCTTTAAGTGAATGGCGAAAATATTGACATAACACATAAATTAGCATATTTTATGATACCCACATGCGCACTTATGTATTTTTGTGCTTAGAGCTTTTCAGTTGTAAAAGATATAAAGAGAAAACACGTGTGTTTTAACAGGCCTTACAAAACATAAAAAACACCAAGTACAGAGAGAGATCGTTTGAAACCCTCGATCTGACGCACACCAAATTATCAATCCCGAATTTGAACCCTGACGTAGCATATTCGAAACTGATCCAATACCTGAAAGGTCTAAACAGGACCCAGATCGAAGAACTGCCAGTATTGCGCCTCGTTCCGCACAAAGAAAGGATGCTGGCCATCGTGCCACATTTCTACCACACAAACAATAAGGTGCACCTGCATCCATTCAGATCGAAGAATTGCGCGTGCTGGAAAAAATTAATCAAATTAAAAAAAGAAAGGGACATCGAAATCCGAAATATCAGCTCTCATAAATCCTGGAGGACATAAAACCCCGTCACATCAAGACTTAAGTAGAACAAATAACTTGGGAGAACTTTGACGACGAAGATGGTAATGGCTCTAGTGAAATGGACAAAGATTGCAAAGAAGCTGTTCAACTTATTATTATTTAATTAGAAATCTACATATTTTTCCATGTGCAATGGAACCAGTGTGATGCAGTGTATATATTGTAAACTTACACTTGCACTTGTACACTTACGCTTCCTCGATTCCTCTCGCTTGCCGTGCAATTGCAGGGCCGGTTGCATTGGGAAAGGTCGTGGGTTTAATTCCCACTCAATCCATTACCTTTGCAGTAGAAAGTACATAATAAAGTTTACATATTTTTTGTTTTTTCAAATAATTTTCAAATTGTTTTTCTAGTAATTTTCGTTTGCTAAAAAACTTCAGATATGATTTTATTAGAACGTTTATGAGGCATGAGGCGGAACTTAATTAAGATGGAGATAACTAAGGTGATAATGCCTCGCTATCTCCATACTAACCAGGTGTTATCCCAACTCATCAAATGCAGGACAAAAGAAGCTATGAAAAAGATAAGCAATACAAAACCTTGCTTGGATATACACTACTCGTCCAGCCATTAATTTACAAGGTAAAGATTTTGTCCTGATATCTACTGGGGTATTTGGAATACAAATACCACATGAACGGTTGATGAAAGTGCCGAGATGACACAATTATATGCAAAGAAACAAAATTCGATCCATTAATACAAGATAGACAACTGATAAATATGTTGGTATAGTCAAAGGAACTATGGGAACAATCTTGAAAAACGACCTTTCAAAATTGAGATGATACGGGACATTAATGTGTTACAAATGATTCCATGTGCAATATCATATCACATCACGAGAACAAAACCATAAACATGACAATCAAATGACGAAAATCCATCCAATAAGGATGACTAATTGTTATAGACTCAAAATTTGAGTTTAAAATAGCTTATTGTACCTCTACTCGAGAGGAAAAACCAAGTCATTTATGTTCTTTAAATGGAAGACATTATAATCAATTCCATAAAATGATTGATACGAAGCAACAATTAATTTTTCCCAGATATGGTAATTACAAAAACATTTCACAATTTATCCATGATTAACAACATCAATCAAATGACATGGTGAACGTAGGTCAAAGATGAAATGCCCTTGCAGAAATACAACAATTACCATTAACCACAAAAGAAACATCATTAAAGTGAATTAACGGGAATGATACAATCAAAATCACACTTAACAACTTACTGAAGAAAACATGATCGCCCATGCATGGGCATTTCAAAATTTACTCATTTATGGTTTTCAAAAACCATAGATAACAAAAGGAAATTGAGGAAATTGAGGAAAATGATCATTTCTGCAACATTAAATGTAAGTGTTTAGATTAAGGTTAATTGCCACCTATGAAGTGACCTTATGGAATGAAAACGTCTCATCTCCATCAAGACAGAAGATAGTAAGTAAATATCTGTAAAAGCAAAACTATCCATTTTTGGAAACGCTATTTGGTGCTAGTGAAAAAGTTATCAATTAAAAATGTTATCAGTGAAACATGCTTCTGTATTATCTTTGACCATTTTTGGCAGAATAAAAATGGAAATGAATACTAATTAGTGTTTTTCTTCAGTTTTACTTTAATGTTTTGATATTCTTATCTTATACTTTATTTAACATAAAGTGATTTTTATTTAGTTTTCTTAAATTTATTACAGGTCTGGCCAAAAATATAAATACCTTACCCTAACCCTGACAACATTTGAATTTGAATTGAAATTGGATGCTCAATTTTGCACTTGACACCCTAAGCACATTATATGTTTTCTGAAGATGGATTAAACAGCAACAGCAGCTCTATTACCCAATGAAAGAAATTGCTACCAGAATATACTTATTAGAAACTTACTTAAAACTTCCGCGGTTTGGCTATATTATTTATGCATGCCGTAGCCTCTCTGCAATTCGAACATCCTAGAGACTCTACAATATGATTTGATTTACAGTGTTTGAATTTTGGAGGTTCACTTACATAAAAATCATAGATGGGACTTTTTAAACGAACTTGAATTAGTTTGAATCAGGGACAGTTCGAATTACAGAAGCTCCATGTACACAGATTTGATCGTATAATATTATATGATATATTTATTTAAACTTATTTCCAATATATTATAATAACATGCAGGATTGTATAATTGAAGTGCTAGGACTAGACTAAAAACATTTCACAAACCTCAATAATTCACTTCAACAAATTTTCACGGTTTCTGATCGGGCGGAGGAAAAATGGGTAGTGGTTTTCTTGGCATTGGTGGACGAGGAACAGATCTTCCTGTGAAATAAGCTCGATTTTTCCATTCATCTGTCTCACTGAACCTTCGACTGGGAAATGAATGAGAAGAGGGTCTATCTTTAGTTAGTCGTTGTATGTTGTAAGGTGACTTTTCCAAATATATTTTACTGGTGTTCACTATGCCATTTTCGTTAAAACTTGCAGGCTTAGGCTTTATAATTTGTGGTTTTGTAGGTCTTTGACTTTTAATACTGCTGTTAGTATCACATGCTACATTGACAACATTGGGTTTACATTGATGACCAGTTTTTAACGAAACAGCAGGTCTTTTCGGAATTATTGGAGAGGGATGGTGTTTTTTCTCATCAATATTAGGACTTCGGTTGGGTTTTTTAGACCCTGCAGAAGGGCAACTTTTTTTTGTTTCATGAAAAGTAGTTCTTTCAGAATTGAAATTTCCAACAGTTAACTTAGGAGGTTTTGGCCTTTTTGGAGGCTGTCTGTGATGGTCCACGTTTGGGAGCTGTGTGGTTTCATCGGGCTGTTCTGTTGATTGCTACATATTAAAAAAATAAGAAAGGAACCTATTACACTTTTCAAATGTGTTCACAAGAAGTAGACAATACAACTTTACCTTCAATGCTGCGAAACTCTTAGGAAATTCATCTCTAACCGAAATAATCTAAAAAACGTTTTTTAGTTATAACTCATGTGCCAAGTAGTTCAGAAGTATTGACTGTCCCACTGCATGTATATTTTCATCGTAAAAAACAACATTAACATTACTTCCTACTACAGAATACAGTTGTCATCTATTTTTAAATACCTAGTATATACAAGCTACATCTACATGAAATACATCTACATTAAATACCAGGTATTGTGGGGGTTTTCATGGTCAAATTCCCAGTATTTCAATTCTAAGAAATGAACATAATACTAGGAATTTCACATTGTGTACTTTAATACTTCAACCTTATTTAAAGAAAATGGAGCCACTGTCGAATTCACAATCGGATGGTGCCAGAGTATCTTCAAAAGATTGAACTTCATAAGACAGAAAGAAACGACTGCTAAACCCTTAATAAATAGCTCCTGGTTTGCTAGACAAACTTGAATTTTCTTTTAACAAGGAGATTAACGATCTTGCGAGGTGCTTCAACATACCATAAGAGTTGGTAATTAATAACAACTTGCTTATCAGCTCATACACTATGGAAGGAAAAGGCCATCAATGCATTCCTATCTCTGTTACAACTGATTACTGGCAGATTCCGGGGCCATTTGGTGTGAGTTTACATGGAGCTTTCTTTACCAATACAGCTAAAACGAAGGTCCCAACGTTGACTTGCTTAAGATCCTGATTCTTTATGTTCAAAGGACTACTGAAAAACTGTTACTCCCCAACAATCAACCATGGCTTCTGATAACTGGAGTTTCATGAGAAGATTAGTGCCGTTCCTAGCAATATGAGGAATGTTTTTCAACCACTTTAATCTCCCAGTTTATCAAAGCTGGAAATCTTATCTACGAAGAGAAGCAAAATCCTGATATTCTAGAGAGATGGGAAAGCAAGTGAAAGAGGGCAACAAGCAAAGCCACAAAGTTGTTGTTGTTGTTATTATTATTATTATTATTATTATTATTATTATTATTATTATTATTATTATTATTATTATTATTATTATTATTATTATTATTATTATTATTATTATTATTATTATTATTATTATTATTATTATTATTATTATTATTATTATTATTATTATTATTATTATTATTATTATTATTATTATTATTATTATTATTATTATTATTATTATTATTATTATTATTATTATTATTATTATTATTATTATTATTATTATTATTATTATTATTATTATTATTATTATTATTATTATTATTATTGTTTACCCAGGATAGCCTCTTCAGTTCTGATAGAATCGTTATCGATGAGGGTCCTGTGAAGGAGGTCCTAGAAATGCTCTAGGACCTAAAGCCCCCATTTGGGCTATGGAAGCCGCAAGTATGCTTCATCCGCTCAACTAGACAACCCCCTTAGATATCAATTCCAGTCTGAAGCCGAGTGCTAAGCTGAGTGTATCGATTCACACTCTTAAAGTCGCTGGCATGACTCGGCCAAGATTTGAACCCTCATCTCTACCACCAGTCGGTATAAAATAGGTAGTCTCCTTTTATGACTACATGAAAGGACATCCTGAAATTGTCACATCTGGTTGGCATAAATCAAAAATAAGCAAAGCATGAGCGCCAATCAGACATACAAAACGATCCTTTTTTGTAAATGCTTATTGTTATGAAGGGTCATGCATAACACTTTTATTTTTATTATTTTCCCTTTAAAAAAGTGCAAACAAATTGAATCTGAGAAAAAAAGATGTGTGAACTTTAAAGTTGAGAGGAAATAAATCTATCTATGGTATTGATTTTAAACTTTTTGATATACTAGGTATTTCAAAAAGATATGACACAGTATCTTTCATACTCAAATTCAGAAGTAGTTTTCAAGTCTTATACCTTAGCATTTCCTAGAAAATTTTTCTTTTGTGCATTTTCCACACTGCTATGTGATGGCTGAAACAACTTCATTCCAGTAATTGTGAAGAACTTCTCACAACGAAATGCCTATACAAGAAAATAACACAATGAATCTGGTTTAAAAACAGGTTTTTAAGTTGCTATAATCGAAGGAAAAGTAAACAAGATGCTCTTGCATGCAGAAGGATGGATTTCTGCATTACTGATGATAACATGCATTATTTATGTAGACACATGCTCCCCTTAAAAACCAAGCTTGATTTCTTTAAAGATATTTAACCAGAAACACATTTATCAGTGTATTCATTTTTCTTATTTTATATGGAGAAAGTTCAAAAACCTTAAAGATAATGAACTGTTATAAAGGTCGTTCTGCAAGGGAATCTCCCAATCATTTGTTTACCAAGTTTGTTTGCCATTTTGATATAAGTCAGCTGCTCCTTCCAGACCCATTTCTTATTGTTCAAATGAGGGATTCCAACTGCTGAAATCAGCACACTGCAGCCCCCAGTTCTATTTTTAACAGTTCAGTATCTTTAAAGAACGTGCAATTCTTATGCAATTTACACTATCAAGGGAAAAACTTGATTTGAAACACATGATTTTTACATTTGTCAGTGGGATGGTATGGTGGAGAGCAACCTTGGAAAATAATCAGTTTTGTGCGGAAAAAAAATAAGTTAGCCCTCTTCCATAGATGCTTTAAAAAAAGTTAGGTTTGGACAGTAAGATGAAAAAAAGAATAAAAAAGAGAGCAGGTTGTAAAGGATTCCTTGCTTTGGAGAAATCCAAAAAGCTGTCTCTTGTGAAATTTGTACATTTCCATTTTTGAAATTTTACACAGCATCAATCACAGAGAATATATTTGATTTTAGATAAGATCAAAGTTCAATGATACCAGGGCATAATACACTACGCATTTTTTTGCATAAGATTTTTAGTGTGCAAGAATTTGTATAGTGTATAACAAAAAGTAATAACCCTTGCAACGTATAAAACTTTAAAAAGTTTGACAGCTGAACGATTTTTTTGTAAGGAATGAGCCAATTAGAATTCATCTTCAGAATAACATCTGAGTTCATTAACTCAAACAAAGAAAAGCATTCAATTTTGTTTGGAACTCAATGTTAATGAGAAAGTGAGAAATAATTACCTGTGATTCTGATTGAATTTTGTTGAATTCAGGAAGTCTGGTTTCAAGGGCAAATTTCACAGATTTCGTGAAATAAAGTTCACCATCTCTTTGCAAAAAATATGAGATTATCCCCATATTTACAAGGACCTGAAAGATATAATAGACCGCTAAAAATTAATGAAATGTTCTTTTAATACCAACAATGGCTTAATAACCACTTAGCTAGTCAATACGAGAAAATATTGTTTGACATTGTGATGTTTTGCCTATACACCAAACGAGCATACAAGGGAAAATACTGACTGGCCATATGACGTCAATTAACCAATCATGATTATCTATACTGCACTTCTATAATTTCTTTTATCGATGAAGAGTACTTAAAAACTTTAAAAAGTTACAAAAACAATTATTGGAATAATATCACAAGTTTCAGATTGTGAAGAACTTCAGATTTAACCCAGAACAAACCTCCTTGCTTTATTGACAAATGTAATTTTGATGAGCAGTCAAATATAGCATTTCAATGTGTATATATACCTTTTTTAATTGGGGCATAAAAGACACTAAATAAAACCAGCTTTCATGAATTTTTACCTCTTCACCACAATGTCTACATATATCTTATCAAAGGAAAAACCTTTTCTGAAAAAATTTCCATGCAAGAAAACTTTCCCATAATGCATTATAATGGAAATAAATACACAATTAGTAAATCACTCTTAATATATTATTATCAAATTCCCTACCTCACTTGCATAAAGCTGATAGTCTAAACCAAGAGGTTTGTAGTCAACATATCTGTTTCCTCGTAGATTTTGAAAAGCAAATTCATATTCACAAAATGCTTCCCAATACCTGGAAAATAGAATGTAAAATTATTTGTAAAACGAAGAAAAGAGTTTTGTTTTGTTTTGTCACGCACAGAGAAAATTTAACATACCTTTTCTCGTAAAAGGAAATTTGACCAAGCATTGCATATGCAACAGCCAGTTTCTTGTCCATTTGAATTGCTTCTCTAAATTTCTATAAAAACTTCCAAATAGAGTAACTTCATTCTAGTGTATAATAATAAAGTCTCTTTCTATCCATCTCTCTCACAGCTATTTAGTTTCCCCCATAATGTCATTCTTTCACCTTTTCACTAATTGATACCACAATTATCATAATTATGTATGTATTTTCCCATAAAGTCGTTGTACACTTGAGATAACAGAGGAGTCATAATATTTACATGACAAAAATTGATAATTTTCGAATTATACTCACTTGGTGAGAATTCGCAATATTTAATAACGACCAATAACAATATCCAATATTAAAAGCAATTTTCGAGTTCAACTTGATATTGCAGAATTTCTTCACTGATTCCTCTATCATTCCATTTTCAAACAGTTCTACTGCATTTGACCACTGAATGATCTCATCAGCTAATGCCATAATGATACACACCGTTAGCAAATTCCACAATACCAAATAGCCTAAAATTAAAAATCAGAAGCTTACGAAACACTGATCCAAAAGAGAAAATAACTTTTTTTCAGTAGACATTAGCACTTTATCTTTAATTTCATAAATTTTCCTTGATTTTCTGTTCATACAGGCCATATTATATGGGTTATTCAAGGTTCACAAGTAATGTCAATTGTGTTGTCCTCCATTCTGTCCTCTTTATTATAAACTGGCTAAATATATTGTTCCTATTTTGGTTCCTTTAACCAACAATGAATACGCTGTTAAAGATTCTGTTACATTCCCTGAGGAAATCAGGAAACAAAACTCCTAGCTTTTCATGGCCAGCTTAGATATTGATTTGTTATTTACAAACATCTCATTATTATAGAGACCATTGACATCTGTACTAATACTGTTTGATCAGATTGATAACCTATCAAAGAATAGTTTAAACAGCTCCTCTTCTTAGCTACTGATAATTCATATTTTACTTTTGATGATTCTTTTATAAACAGACAGATGGTGTAGCCATGGGCTCCCTGCTAGGGCCCAGTTTAGCTAATGCTTTTTTGCCGCAATACGAAAAATGAATGCCCTGTCGAATATAAACCCTTATATTATACACTAGTGTGTAGTGTATAAAAACATTTTACAGTTTTTCTCCATAAATTATTTTTACACGCAATACTGCCATAAGTCTGTTTATATACAAAAATTGTTGTGTTTCTCCATGTTATATCATATTTATCACAAAATTGTTGTATAAATATTTTGGATCGATCATTCAAAGAATGCTTTTATCCCTATTTTTCAGTGCCATCTGGCCTATTTAGAGATTTCTAAAATTGTACAGTTAAACTAAAACCTAAAGTTCCAGAGATTTAGAAAAGAGACAATACAACCTACCTAACCACGAATAAACTTCTGAAATATGAGAAAGTACTTTCACATTTCCTTATTAAAGCCAACAAAAACAATTCCTTCTGAGACGTTTTTATCTTTCAAATCTTTATTCTGCTATGAATTGTGGAAATGTTTAGAACCCAAAACTCGATTTGTGCATCATGATAATTAAACCATGTTAATATGTATATAACTATGATTTTTACTCTCTTCTTGCATTACATTCATCTATATACTATTTAATTTTCTAATCTAAAAAAATATATCATTCAAACACTATCAAAGCAATATAATAATGATCTTGCTACCTTAGTTTCCCTAAAGGCGAACCTTAATAATAACAATCCACATACAATAAAATAAACTGCTAGCTACACATTTTGGCATAGTAGTCAAAACAATATGATGCCAAAAAGCTACATTCAACCACATTAAAAAATGGACATTGATGAACTGATACACACAAACCCATAACAGGTCTACATCAACTATCTCATTGGATAGAATAGTTACTGATAAATATCAATGTTGTTATTCTTTATTACTGAACTTAAAGTGTTGGATATAATTTTTTTTAAAACCAAAACCAAAAATTTACACACAGCGTCTTCATTTCTTGTTTAAAGATATGAATGTTGAGAAAATTTGATGAACTTTCGAACGCAAAAAAATATTGCATTGCGTTCTCCTCCGGGCGGCTTTATGATGTCTTCTTTAAGGCACAACACTCCACGAAGTAATAAAAAACCCGTAAGATGGAGCTAGAGATTCCCCTAATGGGAGATTCCCCCTATACTAATACAAAAAAAAAGGAACATCCATTGACAAACTTCCCGAGAAATTTTTCCTAAAGTTCTTTCTTTCAAAGTTAGATAAGAAAAAAGCAAGATTTAGTATCAGTACAAGAAGATATCATCCAGAAATTATCTGACATCATGATGAGCTCAGGATATGAGCATGAACAATAACAATAGGTAAGAGACAAGAAAAGGAATTGTTCTATTGTTTGATCTTCATAAAAGTAGCAAGTGAATTATCGTTGGTCATAAATATAAGCTACTATCTTTGTTGCTTTTAATGATGGTCGTAGAAAAAACTGAAAGGTCTGCAGCCTGAATGATTCTGTCAGCATGAGGTGGTACCTCCGACGGGGTTTATAACAACACATTGTCTTTAATAAAAAACACCTCAATATATAAGGAGCATATACTCTTGTCAGCATCTATTCTTGTCACTGCATTAAAAAGGAAATGATTTATCAACGAAAAAATTGAAAAACATTTAAAAATGGAAGCTTGCAGTAAGTAATGTTGACCCAACAGTTTAAATTTGAAATATCACTTAATAATTGATGTAAGATATAGCCTCTCAAAGTAGGCCAAAAATCTATTTTCACCTAGTTTTGAAGACATGTAGCTTGAGGCGCCATTATGATCACATGGGTTTTTTTGTTTTTTTCTTGTCTTTATCAAGCCACTTTCATGAAACAAAACCATGTGATCTCATTGGCACTCAAAGTAATGAGGTCTTGAAAATGAAAAAACAACAAATTTCCAAAATTAATGATTAAGGGGAAATTTTCAAACAGCCATATTTCAGCTATTTTTAATTTTTGAGACTTCAAATCTTTTGCAGAATAATTTCTTCAAATTGTCTGCATGGCCGACAGTTTTTTGTAGCCAGCAGTGTACCATTCAAACGTCTTTGTCATTCATTACAGTAATAATTAAAGGGTAAGCAAGTCAACTGTGGGCCATTTAATGCTAAGAAAACAAAAGAAACTGCTGGTCATGCAGACAGCGAAATTTCTTTTCATAGGAGATGGATATTAACATACCTTAAAGGGATCCTACCATTAAAAACAATATTCTGTAAAACACTTCCTCAGACCGTAAATAAAACATCCCCATATCTTATAAGGTATAAAATAAACGCTAGGGTCAATAATCAGCCAAAATTATTTTTTAATATTGTACTGCCTTTCCGAGAATTCGCTTCTTCCTCATTAAAACAAACTTCAGAGTAGCCCCTAGTCCTTACGCATCTCAAGTGATAAACAACAAGTTGGTCTATCATACCAGAGAGTTCAATTTGGTGTGAATAAATATAGACAAGCACGGTGAACACTTTTCGAGGATGTCTGATTCGTAATCTTCGTCATCTCTTCGAACAAATCAATGAACTTAAAAGAGTTTATATTGCTAATTTTGGGTTGAATCTTTCAATTTGGGTTGTAAAGACGAATGTTTGTTTTGATTTTTCTTCTGGGAAATGACTGAAAAGTCGATTCTTGGGAATTTCGAATAAAATATTTTGTTTTGTTTGTGGAAATGGAATTGAATTTCATTACACTTTTTTGTTATTTTACCTCTCATATACTTGTGGGTGATCATGGTAAAGATAAATGTGTTCAATGAGACTTAAATAAGGTGAAAACAAGTGGATCTCCACTGGGTGAGTACAGTCTTTCTATATTCGTTAGTCCACTCATACGTCACACGGCGCGTGGGGACTGGATGCTATAACTGAATTTTGTATCGAAGGAGCGAAGCGAAAGGCTGTAGTGGCGGCTATATTTTGCGAATGTTTTTGCAGTGTTGCATAGCAGTGATTCATTTCTGTCAAAAAAAGTCAGATGGCAATCTTGTTTATTCCTGGTATATAAACAAATAACAAATTTTCATTTTATATGATAGGATCCCTTTAAAATGAAGAAAATCAAATCAAAAGATAAGATAAGGATTTATTTCCGGTATTTCCAAATAAATACATTTGGCTCTTCACCCAGAAATGCATATGATATAAAAGTGTTTGCATATTGCATCAACATAAAAAATTAAAATAGTATAAACATATTCATTATTGCTCAGCCATGGATTCAAGCTTACAAATTGAGTGCAGGTTGAAATTGGACAAACAAGCTAAATCAAATAAAGGCTAGATTGTGAAAGTGCCTCATTTTTCCCCACTACAGGTTAATGTGTGTGTGTGTGTGTGTGTGTGTGTGTGTGTGTGTGTGTGTGTGTGTGTGTGTGTGTGTGTGTGTGTGTGTGTCTGTGTGTGTGTGTCTGTGTGTGTGTGTGTGTGTGTGTGTGTGTGGGGGAGGGCTCTTTTTAAAAATGTAACCCAGCAACAAGAATTGATGCCCTAACCTTATTCACAGAAAGCCCACTTTTAGTGGTGTAAACATGAATTTTGACAATCAACGAGACTTAATTTACACGCTATTGTATAGAATTGTTTCTATCGTGTCTGCTTCTCTCACACTTTTCACATTGAAGTGCAAAATTTCATTTCTTGGTTTATTGACAGATGCATAAAAATCTTCACGAATAGGATACATAATGTCAAGTGGTACAGACTGTCGAAAAGAAAAACATTCTGATTGTTCTTATCTACCGTTTATATATTTTTCTACCTGGAGTTTATTCCTCCATCATATTCATATTAGGCTTACGCATTATTATTATTGATTGGAGGAAGAATAAAGAAGTTATATAAATAAATGAATCGTAACAATGTGGCCATACGTACCAGAAAGGGTAGTGGCTAGATGGAATATACTAGCTAGAAGACTAGCTGTTCTATTTTCATCAGTTTGTTACTTCACTCTCCGCAGCCAGCCAGTCCGCACGTTTTTATCCGCCATTTCTATGTTCCCAGGAATACACCGCCAGATACACTTCGCGTATGCCACAGGCCCACCACGGGTGCAAGCGATGACTTTCTGCTAAGTGACATATTGTTTGTTCAAAAATGTCTCCATTCTTTGCTCGATAATTTCTGGATGTTTAAACATGAAATATACAATCAAAGTCATTTCTACGAACTAGCGCACGCATCTTGGTAGATAATTTAAATGCTCTTTTTATACACTTCAAAATAATTTTCTTTTGATTTGGTTCTTAAGGGGTCATAATCATAATCTATCGTCTTTTGCTTTATCGATATATAGGACGTCCGTTTATTGAAAAGATAAGAGACCCTGGATTCAAGGTTGTATTCCCACACGCGGCAGAATAGTTAAAGATAATTTAGACATCAGGTAGAACATGTTGAACTATATAATACACGTTGTTTAAACAGAAATTTGGAAAGATTTATTTATACCTGAAATAATCACGTAAATCCAACTTTATTAATACATTGACAAAATTTCAGCAAGTCGATGTGGCTTTTAAAAACTTTATGTTGAAAAATTCAAAGAAGCAAATATAGAGAAATCCTGGGGAATTTGGAGTGTTACTCACTGATCTTTCTTCAGCCTTTGATCGCATTGAGCACTTCTAATTTTGTTTGGTAAAAATATAAAGATACTGCCAGTTTTGCTGACGACACAACATCGTAGAAATACACAAAAAAAAACTATCCATTCACTTTTGTCTATGATTTAAAGGAAACAAATTACTTATCTGAAGGCCAACCCAGACAAGTTTCGCCTACTAACTGGCTCAAAATATGAATATTTCCATAGGAGAATTGCTGGTCCTTTCCAGCAGCAAGTATGAAAAGTTAATTGCGGTTAATGATTGTTATGCCCGCCCCGTTTTGTAATAAAATTGACGCGTTCTGTAACGAGATTTTGCGTGATGATTTTACGGACTTATTTTTTTCAACGTGATGCTACATATCAAACACTTTCGTTTTCAACCTTTCCCTTAAGCTAGCCGCAAATCGGAGCAACATGTTGGTCAACATGTTGGTATTGTTTGTTATACCATATTTTTTAAAGAAATAAAATGAACAGCATTATCATACATTTACATACTGCCTTTCAAAGCAGAATGTCAGAGTGTGAAGCTGCTGCTTGTTTGTTGATCGCCCTCATTTTAGATTTTGGGTCAGCAATGTCCCAAAGACAAGGCGTAGCTTCGTAGAGATCAATTAATCTTTCAACACTCTAATCATCCCACTTAGGTTGTTTTTTTGTGATACTTCTTTGTCTTGTTTATTGTCAGCCATTTTGAAATAAGACTTTTCTTCTTCGAAACCATTAAATTAATTCGTGGAAAAAGTGAAATTTTGGTGATTTTTTAATGTTCCATGACAAAGATATTTATAAACTTTCTCTGCGTATGATATAAAAACTAACATGGTTTACACATGCGACCGTTGTGATCGTAGTTTAAATTCTCTTAAGGTGGTCCATAGGTTACTGAACGACTTTTTTATAGTGGACGTTAAGAACTGTTTTAATTATTTCAAAATGGTCCAATATGTATATACAAAGTCCAAAAAAATATTTTTTTCAAAAAAACCCCCTAAATTTCATGCTGAGTCAGCGAAAATCAGCAAAAACTTTAAAAATTTCAAACAACCATATCTTAGTGTGTATTAGTTTGTTTTACTGCAAACTTTGGGAAAGGATAGTCACTCAGGAGTTCTTTCCATTGAACCAAAACTAGATTTTCAAAATTTTGCAATCCATAATGGCAGCGGTTAATCCAATTTCATGATTTTTTTGCCCAATTACAATTATTGGAAGATGGATAAAACTTGAACAAAAATTGGCACATGCTTGGAAGTGGTTCAATGAACACAGAAGGGTCTTATTAACTCACTGTCAAAATTTCAGGGGAATAGCGTTTGTAGAACCTGAGTTATTAGCGTTCAAAATCTGCAATCTGTGACACTAAAAATACAAAAATTACCCTTTTTTGATAAAAAAGTGCCACATATCATATATTTTTGAAAACTAGAATAAATTTGCCGTCTAGAGATGTAAAAATCAATTTTTTTGATTTTTTTCGAAAATTCAGCCTTAGGTAACCTATGGACCACCTTAAAGGCCTCAATATACATCGTTGACATTGCTGTTGTAAAGATCTTATAACAATTCAAAGCGATAACGATTTAACATCTAGCAGAAGTAACAGTGACATACACGATCAAATAGAAATCAGCAACATCGTAAACCAGGATGAGTTGTGTATAGTTAGGGATGAAAATGCTTGTACCCCATACCTTCCATCTTTTGCATCCGTGAAAAAAGACCAAACGAACCGCGCAATTGAATAACCGGAGAAGAATTAGTTCAACTTATTGAGAACATATATAACGAAATAATGCAATGGCGTAAAAACTTGTTCATGCTTCCTTCTTGCAAAGCTGCAAAACATTTTATTAATGAACTAACAACATGGCTTGGACATTTTAACAAGGACAGTGAATACCAGTGTATCGCTTTGAAAGTATTTATGGTTCTTCCAAATATCATACTGCAGAAACCATCTAAAGAAAGCAAAACTAAAGACCACACTAAGAAGCTCAAAGAAAGAATGAAAGCCTGAAAAGAAGGACGTATTTTCGATATTATTTGAGAATGTTCCATCTTATTTCGATAATATTGATGAACCTATGATATACAAAGCAGCTTGTATGATCCATCCCATCTTGATGCTGAGCAATATCGACATTTGCTAACTAGCACAAAAGGAAAGCAAAGAACTTCGAAATCAGATTGCTCATCTTGCACGAAAACTTTCTACAAATCCCTCGACTTTGGAAGCATATGTTGCGTGTCGCTTAATACCTTTAAACACAAATTCTGGAGTTCGCTCTATAGGTGTGGGGGAAGTTTTGCGTCGAATAATCGGAAAAACCATCGGCTGGGTCTTGAAGGAAGAGATCCAAAATGCAACAGGACCACTGCAAACAGCCACCGGATTGCAGGGTGGTGCAGAAGTTGCAATTCACGCCACCAAACAGTTGTTTGAACAGCAAGACACTGAAGCCATTATACTTGTTTATGTTAGCAACGCTTTCAATTCTTTGAACCGTCAAGTTGGATTACATAATATCCAGGTTCTATGCCTACAATTTGCAACTATACTCATTAATACTTATCGAACACCATCTCGATTAATTGTATTGGGTGGAAAAGATATAATGTCAACAGAAGGAACAACACAAGGTGACCATCTTGCCATGTCATTTTACGCTTTAGGAATTGCACCATTAATACATAGCTTAGCGTTAATGTTCCATAATGTGAGTCCCAAATATGTTTGGCAGATGATGTGACAGGAGGAGGTTCCTTAAATAACCTAAAGAACTGGTGGGATGCTCTTCATGGCCAGGGCAACAGATTTGGTTACTATGTAAACCAAGGTAAATCATGGTTAATTGTGAAAGATGAAAGTAAAATAGACCAAACCAAGGAACTGTTTGATGGCACAGGCATTAAATTTACAACTGAAGGACAAAGGCATCTTGGCGCAGCAATTGGCAGTAATAATTTTCGTGAGAAAACACGAGAGATAAAGTGGAAACATGGTGTGCAGAAATCGAACGATTGTCTGACTTTGCAAAATCACAGCCACATGTTGCGTATAGTGCTTTTATTCATGGCGGAGGTGCACAAGTTTACTTATTTTCTCGAGCGATCCAAGAAATGGAAACCCATCTCAAGAAAATAGATAACGTCATTACGAATCGATTTCTCCCAGCATTGTTGAAGGAAATTACAACAGAGCTTGATCAAAAGTTATATTCAATGTCTATTAGTAATGGAGGTTTAAGTATTCCCATGTTGGCTGGCAGCGCTAGACAACATTATGAGTCATCCGAAGCCGTTACAGCACCTTAGTTACGATAATGGTGTTGCAAGGAACCAATTTACCAGATTCTTCGGAAGTGAAAAAAGTGAAAACGGAAATAACTATACGAAATAACGCTAGTATGTTATTAAAATGCGATGGCGTCGAAAAACAATTACCCGAAAACGCGAAAAAAGCAGTGAAAGAAGCTTAACAAAAAGGTGCTTCAAGTTGGCTGTCTGTACTTCCGATTGACGATTTGTATTGAACAAGAGCGAGTTTCGTGATGCCATCAAATTGCGCTACGGAAAAGATTTGCGTTGGTTACCTACTCTATGCCCATGTGGTCAACTATATAATATTAACCACGCCCTTAAATGTAAAAAGAGGGTTTTGTTATCATACGCCATAACACAATATACGAGATTTTGAGGCACACTTGCTCAAAAGAGTTCACACTGATGTTGAAACCACTTTTACAACCTTTAAATGGTGAAATCATCGACCGCTTATCTGGTCATAATGCCTGGACGGACATAAGAGCTCGTGGAGTTGGCGTGACGGTCAAAATGCTATCTTCGATGTCAGAATTACTAATACAAACGCAGAGTCTCAGAAGAACCAATCAACAGAAAAAATTTAAATTTAATAACTAAATAAATTGTTTTATAGCCCCTTAAAAAATACTTCCATCGGTCTATCTTTCTACTGGAATCTCGATATTAAGAACCATGAACGGAAGTAGAAATCGGTTTGTTATATCGCGATTTCATTTTATCTACTTAATAATGCAAATGTTTTCATTTTGTGTATTCATAGCTACAGTTGCCAAGTATCCCAACTTAAATTGAGTGAAAGTGTAGACATGTTCTCGATGGTGAACATATATAGAACTCTTCCCCTGATAGAAATTTTTATTACTTTATTGCTTCGATCATTCCAGATTTTTGTTTGGGTTTTGTACTGTTTTGGAGCTGTTTTAATGTAGTCACGTAAATTTTTTTTGTCTTCTTTGGTCATTCAAGTTGTAGTGAGAAAATGAAAATGTAAACACTGTTCAAAAATTATTTCAACTTTCTTTAAATAAGTTCTATTCTATTAAATCATTGAACAGTAAAATTTGAGCACGGCGATATCTCGGTAACGGTTCGTCGTAAGTATGTGACCCCATACATTTTTTTATTCAACTTTTCGGGCTCTATCACATCATTGTACTACTTCTGCAGTTTTATTTTTCGTGAGTATAAGTACGTGTGATTACTTAGTTAAAATACAGTTTCATTTCATGCACGTTGTTCTGAATCATTGGCTTGTCAACTAGCCCTTGCTTGCTTACGCAAACCTTCATAAAGTGATAGGTATGCAATGGAATGGTTTCACTTTTGTGCCCAATGAAGTCCCACGGTGTATTTCTCACACAATGCGATTGACCAAGCCAGGCAAGAAAAACGTTTGAGACTCGATAAAAACTACTCAAAAATGAAACAGAATTACATCAAGGTTTGGAAAAATCGATGCAATGTGGCAAATCAAAGTGTCACGTATTTCGGATACCGAAGCAGCACAAATTCGGCACAAAAAACGATCCTTTTCAAAAAAACTGTTCCTCTATTAAAAACTTCGAAGAAAAAAATTGACAGTATGTTATTATGATAGACTTCCGGAACTGCGATTTTCTAATGACCACGACTTAAGGGGTAAACCCCTCTATAATGTCAAAAAATGAGAGATAAGCTTTAACATTTAAAAGACACTTCGAAGTTTTGAGAAAGTTTTCCAGATGAACTTTATATTTTACTAGCCCTCTGTTCGCCACAAGCGTTCCAAAAGCAAATGCGCAAAAATATAACCAGGCTTTCTAAACGCATGGATCCTCGCCGTTTGCCCTTTGGCGAGAAGGCGTAGGGGCGTGAAAACCCAAAGAGCTCTCGAAATTTCTGTTATTTTTTTAACATTTTCTAGAAATTGTATATCTGAGTCCCTGGCCAAGATATCTCAAGAATGATTGATAGAATTTAGTTACTACTTTGAAGATATGTTATTAGCAGTTGCCTCTATACAATGAGTGGAACGATTTAGTTACGCTCGATTATTCAGCTGCACGATGAGTTGTCAAATCTGCCTAAAATGACTAATTTTAACAAATTCGAAATTTAAATGTCATAATTTTCTTAAAATGGATTTTCGTCACTCATTTTACTCTCCAGGCTGTTATGCTTTATTTACGTCTGACGCAAATCCCTTCAAACAACGCCTCTTTTCCAGAAAATGGCCCCCGCGAGAGGCACTTTTGGCAAGAAAGGCATAGTTTAATCCCGAAAACAATTTTTTTTAATTAGGTGTGGTCACAATTTGTTACGTCGCACCAATGAAATGAAAAAAAATTTTGTGTTCATTTTCACTCAATGGGTCTTTGAAAACAAGAATTTTAAAGTGAAAAATATAAAAAAACAAGCCTTTGGTTTTGCATTGTCAACAGCATGGTACGGTGGAGAGCGGCCTTCGAAAATAATCAAAAACCAATAACCTTTTGCGTGAATAATTAAGTTAACACTCGGCAGTGGATGTTTATAAAAACTTGTGTAGGTTTGGACAGTAGATGAAAAAAATAAGCACGAACAAGATGCCCTTACAGTCAGAAGGATTTCTGCAAATCAGCTGAAAATGCTGAAAATTGTCATTTAAGAGAAAGCCAAAGTTCTTAATGATGAAATAAGGAAATGCGAACACAGTCCACGGTAAAGGTTAGCATAAGAAATAATACGGTTTCATGTCATGTATATGTATACATATATGTTTACCTTGAAAACATGTACAACGCATTGGGATCTTTCTAAGGCTTCACCGATTTATCAGTATAAATTAGAGTAATGTCAGAAAATCCACAGATCATAGTCGCATTTAAAATTGAACTTCCATAACATGAAAAAATAGAAAATATAAGTTGAATGGCTTTCGTCAAATATATCAATTTTCTAAAAATTCTGACAAGAGAGACCACATAAAGATTTGAAGCTTAAAATGTGGTGAAACAGTAATAATTTTGAAGACAGTCTAAACGTTAAAGCCAATTAGTATATTTTTTTAGTATATTTCCAGGAAATAAAATTTGAAACGTTTCAAAAGTGCATATCCAAGGATATGCATATACATTTACCTTGAAAACATGCAAGCCTTGGAAACATATTGAAAATTATTTAAGACTCAATAGTTTCATTTGTATACATTCGAAAAATGCCAGGAAAGCAAAAGATACAATGTCACATAGACTGACTGAAAGACCGACTCTATATTCCCAGCTTAAAATGATGACAAAATAATGTACGAGAAGTATTTTGAAAATAGTAAAGAATAAAGAAACCAACTCAAACACTATTAAATTCGAGTTGTAAAAACAAAATAAACAACAAAAAGTAACCAGCCTAGCTCTGGAGTGGAAAGCTGTGCGGTATGCATATCCAGAAAGCTGTGCATAAAATATGTTATACCAAACACTATAATAATTTACTATTTAACCACTTATTAAACTATATGAAATGAAAAAATGAAAATTTCAGTCTGCGTTCACCGCCTACGTTAAGTACGCTAACTAGATTTATCAGCCAATCAGATATCAGAAATTAGCTGTATAACCAATGAACTTTCAAAAAAAAAAGCTGGCGTAGGTTTGGAGCAGATGAAAAAAAATCCCGAAAAACACGGACGGTTTTAAAGGATTTCTATGCCTACGCAAAATGTGGGAAATGTTCACGTTGTCTATTTATTTGATGGAAAAGATTTTCATGTGTTAAAAGGCAAAAGGCTTGTGAAATAACTCTAATCTTTCCTCCCTTTATTATATTGAACATTTGTCGACACCTGAAGTGTAAAATCCTTTTCGTCCTTTCAAAAAAACTTTAAACAAACTTCAAAGGAAAAGGAAGAATAAAGGCAAAAGGCTTGTGAAATAACAGCAATAACATAACAAACTAATCACCATATTGCATAACAGTCACAACTCTGTGTCGAAAAAAGAAGCTCTACAATCAATCTTACACTTGTTATTTGAAAATAACTGCCTTAATGTGAGAGATGTTCACGTTCGTTATTTTTAGTGTTTCGGTTACCCTTGTAGGACTGCATCTATCTAATGCTTACTTAATTTACAAGAAGGAATCTTTACACCATCCACGATATTATATCATCTTCAATTTATCAATAAGCGATGCGCTATTTACGATAGCTTTATCTGTGTTCGCTGTTGTGGATAACGACGACATTAAAACTGCTTTCATGGACATTTTTTATTTGGAATCTGTTCTTACAACGTTGATGATTTCCATCGATCGATTCATAGCAATCAAGTGGTGCTTGAGGTATCATAGCATAGTGACCACGAAACGTTTGTTCAAGTCTTTGATATCGTCTTGGATATGTTCAATGATATTAATATCTGAACCAATTGTTCTAAAAGTTACTACTGCCATAGATAAGAACTTGTACATCGTATTAAAAGACTGGCTTCTGTGTACGGTGATGTTCGGTTCGGCTGCAGTTTTGATGGCATCATCTATCTATGTGAGAGCTGTGAGAAAATTCCATATACAAAATATTAAGAAAACTGGAAATAGGTTCGGAAGAAATGGAGAGACATTAGATTTACTAAAAAAGCTAAAACAGAGCTCAATAGATGTGTTTAAGTTAAACTTGGTCACTGTAGTTTTAATTGTCATTCCAAATCTGATCAGATTATTTGCAAAACATAAGAAGATTGGAAACGTCCCTATTTCGGGTTGGTTCATTTACATTTACGTGGTAACAAACCCAATAACCTACACAACCACCATGACTGGACTGAGGGAGGAGTACAAAAAATATTATCGAAAGTTTCTGCGAGCGAGAAAAGTGACGCCAGATACAAATGATGTTGCAGAAACATTTGAACTAAAGGTAATCACAAACGGAATTTGAGCTGACATTACTTTAAAGGAAGAAATGGAGCTTTTCTTTAGAAGCATCAAAAGATACAGTCTGTTTTATAATACTTGTTTATTGTTTCAAACAATAAACACTTTCGGTGGAAACTGTTAAAAGTTTTAATTAAAATATCAACATTTTTTTCCCAGGTGCTGAAATGAAGTATGTAAGTTGCGAAAAAGAAATGAAAGAACTCGCCAACGAGCGATTTGTAGAGGCAAGAAACGGCCTGTGAATTTGTATATCATAAAGAAAAAAAGAAAAAGAAAGAAAATGCAGATTGTTTCCTTTTAGCGTGCTTTCCACTGGTTGCAATCTGCAATCTGTCTTTTATTGTCAAACGCCCCCGACAAAACTAAACTGTTTTATATTTTTCACGTTGAAACTCTTATTTTTAAGGACAAATTGAGAACACATGTACAGTGAAGTTTGAGTCGTGGTCATTTGAAAATCTCCTGTTCCGAAAGTCCGGGTTGGCCAAAAAAAAGACGCTAAATAAATTTAAACTTTCTTTATTGTTATCTTAAAAATTTATTTAGAAATTTTTATTCGTCCGTTTTGTAAGAAGTCGAAAATAGAGGAAATATAGGGAACGTATGGAACGTAGGGAGTATTTGTTTTTGCAGGTGTTGTTTTGTATGTCTTTGCGGTAACTTTCATTCCGTTAGCATTTACAACAAATTTGTTTCATTACCCCAGTTCAGGTGAAACAAGCGGATATCAGTACTTTCTTTGATTGTATATTTAATTGATGGAAAAATCCACGATCTCTCACGGCAATGACGATTTACGACCGGCGATTTAAAACAAACTTCAAACCTCAATGAAAAATCTAAATAAATGTATTGTAAGAATTAACTTTTACCAGGGAATCCCCACTACACAAAAAGACACCAAAATAATGTAATATGAATTCTAGGAGAAGAGAACAAAAAGAAAACTTTGAAGTTAGCTTGGAAACCATCTTCCTATCAAACAAATGTTCTTCCAATGTGAAAAGAATCTTCTTTATAGTTTCTGGTGAATAAGTGATACTTGGCGTAAGACCTTAGCTTCCAGGCTACTTTGAATTTATAATTCCCTGTTCAACGAAAAACGATAACAAAAGAATTTGAAAGTCGCAATTTCAATCTATACTGAAATCAGAACAAAATGAACAGATCATAGTAGAATTAATCATTGATTTCTGGAGTTTTCATAAACTCAGACGTTTTCATACTGTGCATCGGGTGGGTATGGAGAAAATCCTTTTTTCCTGTAAATAAAGATTGTGAAAGCAGCCTACATCACAGCGATGGCTTCCGGTCCGTAATTTGCATGTTTCACCGTAATTTGGTCCGTTTATTCATAGCAACGTCAACCTGAACCTGAACCTGTGTTTCATAGCAACGTCAACCTGAACCTGAACCTGTGTTTCATAGCAACGTCAACCTGAACCTGAACCTGTGTTTCGCACCGGACGGTTTGCTACTTCTTCTTGATTTTGTTCTGTTGGAACTTATTAAATGAATTGCCTCATTTATCGCAATAAACTAATAAGCACCCGAGCGCTTTAAAGAAGGTTGGCGCTAAATAAAAGAAAACGATACAATGAAGAGTTCACTTTACTTTCTGGATGAAAAACTGTATTTGAAAGAAAAACCTGGTAGACTGTAGAATAGTCTGTTATTTAAACTCCGAGGAAAAGCCGAGAGAGCCTTGATTTTAAATAAAGCTGAATCTCCACGAGACGAAAATTGTAAAACGCTAAACACCCTGCTCTTGTTGTTCTTCTGTCTTTGGTTCCGTTATTGCGTAAGCGAGTTTCTTTGCAACTGGAGCTCATTTGGCAAGATCAAATATATATTACGTCATAGAAATTTCTATATACAAAGGCCTGTGTTTTGAGATGGATCGTTTTTTGTGTCAAAATTGTGGTCCGCTGACTCTGATGTATTTTCGACACTGGACTGGTTCTCCATTCGATCGGGATTAGCCTATTTCAATGGAGAAATTAAAGATGTCTCCAATAAATATGTCAAAGTGACAATTTGAAAGCTCTTTATCTTCACGGAAAAAACTTCTATAAAGAACGACACAACTTTCCCAAACCAAAAGCTACTTTCTTTGGGCAATACAAAATTAAGAGACTTTTCTTACTGAAAACGAAAACTTATTATATAACCTTCGCACTTTTTTATCAGCAAATTTGAGTTCAGGCTCAAGTGATGCTAAAGTGATTTTCAGAGAGTAATAAACTTGAATTTTGTGTCTCCGGGAAAGCCAGGTAAATATAACAACAAAGAAAAACTCAAAAGAACAAAAATCCATTGCTTTAAAAACAATGTTAGAACTTGAAAACATTCCTAGCCAGGACAACATCGTTCCCCGGGCTGACGAGAAGTAGTCAGGGTAACGGTCAATCAATAAGTTTTCAACAAAATGCTTTTGAAATATTTTTACATTTTCAGGTTCAAAAGGAGTGTGGTTACCCAAGGGTTGTCCATAGTTAGCGGAAATAGCTACGTATGCCCCTCCTATACATACGTATATGATAAGTTAACTAAGAAACCATCTCGGTGATGTAGTTGAAAACTTATACGAAAACTAGAGTAACCACATTTTAAAGTACGTAATGTTCGGTACAAACCTTCTTCAGACGTAGAAACTTAAAATATTACAAGCTTTTTATAGAGACAAAATCATTGACTCGTAAAAATGATATATACGTCATTTTTCAGATAAAACTTAACTTTTATAAAACTGATATTTCGGTAAGTTTTATTACCTTTTGTTACTTTAATATATACGTATATATATATATATATTAGTGTTTTAAAATTGTTTAAAATCGTTATGATGTTTGGATGTCGCTATGCTACACTTTGTAATAACGCTCTGATAGATCGTTTATTCGCCCTCGTATAAAATTACATTTAGTTTTTCGTGAAATAAATCTTAATAAACCTTGCAATATGTTTAAATAACAGAAAGCGTGTCATACCTCTCTACTATCGACCTCGACCTCGGGATTTCTCAATACAGATGCACAAAACAGTATCGTAAAAGGCACTTACTATCTAGATATATGTTAAGTCTGCATATTGTAAAATACTAATCGCTGCATTCGCAATGCTGCTGTAACATTTTGCGCATTAAAGAATCATGGTGGTACATCTATATTGACCGTTGTCAAATATTAGTAAATGATGCTTAATTAGGAGAAACCTTTAGGATTCAAGACATGGGAGACAAGACACTTTGTTTAGACCTAAGACCTTGACAGAATTGATGTTATCACCGTGAAGATCGATCTCAATTCCCACTACAGAAATTGAAACTGACACACCCCGTTGTGCTTCAAAGAGCATTATGCTTAGCAGCACTTGCATGACAAGATGGTCTGGTCATTGGGAAGTTAAAAATATAGTATCGGTTGGAGGAGGGGTAAATGCCCTTTACGAAATACGTAAACATTGATAACATTTTTTAAGTTTAGTTCATATATGTTTTGAGGTGCCAATAAGGGGAGGTTTTTGATTATACATCAGATTGTCAGTAATGTTGGAGAGATTGTTTCGCTGTGGGTTTGTAAAGAACATCAGTGGATCTGATTTAACACTTCCGGAAGATGGCGACCGGATCGGTTCAGGCTGGACAACCGGAACACTAGATTGATGGGTGTTGGGTTTGCTCTTTCGTTGTGGGTTCGTAAAAAACATCAACGGATCTGAGTTAACCCTTCCGGAAGATTGTGACCGTATTGGTTGTGCCCGGATAACAGAAACACCGGTTTTTGGGGTCTTGATTTTGCTTTTTCGTTGTGGGTTTGTAAAAAACATCAGTGGATCTGATTTAACACTTCCGGAAGATGGCGACCGGATCTGTTGAGGCTGAACAACCGAAACACTAGATTGTTGGGTATTGAGATTGCTTTTTCGTTGTGAGTTCGTAAAAAACATCAACGGATCTGAGTTAACCCTTCCGGAAGATTGTGATCGTATTGGTTGTGCCCGGACAACAGAAACACTGGATTTTTGGGTCTTGGTTTCGCTTTTTCGTTGTGGGTTTGTAAAAAACATCAGTGGATCTGATTTAATACTTCCGGAAGATAGTGACTGGATTGGTTGAGGTTGGACAACCGGAGCACTAGATTGTTGGGTATTGAGATTGCTTTTTCGTTGTGAGTTCGTAAAAAACATCAACGGATCTGAGTTAACCCTTCCGGAAGATTGTGATCGTATTGGTTGTGCCCGGACAACAGAAACACTGGATTTTTGGGTCTTGGTTTCGCTTTTTCGTTGTGGGTTTGTAAAAAACATCAGTGGATCTGATTTAATACTTCCGGAAGATAGTGACTGGATTGGTTGAGGTTGGACAACTGGAGCACTAGATTGTTGGGTGTTGGGTTTGTTTTTTCGTTGCGGGTTCGTAAAAAACATCAACGGATTTGAGTTAACCCTTCCAGAAGGTTGTGACCGTATTGGTTGTGCCCGGACAACAGAGACACCGGATTTTTGGGTCTTGGTATTGCTTTTTCGTTGAGGGTTTGTAAAAAACATCATTGGATCTGATTTAGCACTTCCGAAAGATGGTGACCGGATCGATTGATGCTGGACAACCGGAACACTGGATTGTTGGGTGTTGGTTTTGCTCTTTTCCAACACCAGTGGATCTGATTTATCATTGGTGCATTTTGGGGGCTTTATTGGATGAACTTTAGGAAGTGAAATACTGTTTGATTTGACAGATACTACATTTCTACGTTCTTGACGTTCCATACGTGTGTTTTTGTCCCCGTTCTCATGATCAATAATGTTTGGCTGTGGGAGGCTTATTTTACAGGTCGGTTTACACAAAGCAGTGTTGGTTGAGTTTTTTCTTATAAAGACATTTGCAGTTTGCCATAAAATCAAACATGACAACAAGAATGAGATGTTGTTTGGTTCTAATCCAAAGTCATCCATTGCACGAACAACCAATTCGCGAAAATGCAAGAAATTCCCACCAAAATCCATCGCAAAATCAAAGATGGTTACGATTATTGCTTTAAATATTTCTTGAAGATTATCAGATGATGGTATTGCTATGTCAAATAAACTGCTCTGTCTATGCGACTTTGTCGCATTTCCAATGAGTGGTTCTTGGAATTTGCCCTCCGTGAAGACATTATCCATCAGGTAATCTGAAGAAAAGTATTTTGGGAACTTGTTAAAGCAAAATTAAGTTGTGTTGTCCATAAAACATTTACATTTCTGGATTCTGAATACCCCATAACATTTATAATGACACTCATTGTTTACCATCATATACCAAAATTTATGTCAGATAAAACTTTTTTCAATCTAGTTCGAGTAAAAGATAGAATAACAAATTTTGTTGAAAGTGTTCTTAGCAACTTACCGTCGATGTGGAAGTCGCTTGATGAAATCAATTCGTCACTTGTGACGGTGATTTGTAAGAAAACAATCAGAAAAATTTTCCAAATCAAGATATACATCTTTACTCTTTGAAAACTTGTTAAAAGTCAACGTTTATTATGATAGTTTGTAAATTGACGTCAAATTTCCTGGTGACGTCAAATTGAAAAGTTGAAAAAGTCGCAATTATTTCGGCATATTTGGCAAGTCTGACTTTAGGGGGAGTGAGTCAATACCTTCTCCTCCGTACAATCAACTTAAAGTGTCAACATTCGCGAACAGTTAAAAAAAGAAACTAAAATGTCACCTTTAAGCCACCGTATGACTTTTATATATATCTCATATAAATTTTATTTCGAAACAAATTGGAAAGGAGTTCTCCAGTTGCGATTAATCGCGATCGTTTTGAAATATTTTTAATTGGTTACGCTTATTGGGATCCACATGCTCCATTAACATGCGAACATACATAAATTTTGGTTTTCAAGGAAAGGTAGAGAGAAAAGAATAACCTAGCTCACTTTTATCAAACTTTGAACAAAACTTATCTGTTAGTTTCTTCTTATGAGCACCGAGCCGCCCCATGGCGATATTTTTCACGACATTCTTCAGCGTGTGATCACGCATGGCAGCCAGAGATTTACGCATCGGCCTGTACGCACCACGGTCCCATTCTCTCGTCACATTACACAATGGGAAAAATAGCTTTTAAAAAGAGACAGCGTGCAGCATATGGGTTGCTTTTTAATGAGAATACTTACAATATAATATATAACTTTGGTGCCATTCTCCACGACCCTCACGACAATTCCAAGTGGATTGTCTTAAAAGAAAAAAGACCGAGAAACTTACCTTAAGTACCTAAGCTAAGAGGATTAATTCACACTGTTATAGTCGCTGGCATGACTCGGCAGCCAGGATTTAAACCCTGGCCTTCCGTACTGGAGGCGAGCACTCTGCCATGTAATAAGTGCAAATATTATTGACATTAGACTTTGCACAGTTCTATTGAAACATAGTCATATAAAAATACGACTAATAATTGGAAGCGACCGTTAATACCGTATTTCTTCTTTTAAGCACACTGGGAGCTTATTGAATATATCATAAAGTTATAAGAAAATTATGAGGTGTGCAAAACGAAGGAGCACTTATGCGTTATTTCTGAAATCTCAACCAAGTTTAATAACTTCAAACAAGGTGATCGTTATTTACAGTAAATAAAATAATTTTTACAAAGCCCAATGTTATTTCCTGACCTATGATACTTGGCAAGCTCCTCACCCTCTGGATTAAAAACTCGCAGTTACTGCTTTCAAGCCAAATCAGCAGCGCCATAATCCTGCATTTTTTTACTGCCGAGAAAAAAAACGTGAGTATTTACTTTCGAAAACATATTTTTATATTTTTTATTTTATTCTTCAGAGTGATTTTCGTCACCCGTCTTAAACAAAAGAACACGAAAAGGCGATTACTTACAAAAGGACAGCCATGCACTGAACAAAGTTGTCTTTAATTCACAATATGTTTAATATTCAAAGCCAACTTACCTATTTTTCTGTTGTCCGAATTCTGTTAACGTATAATTTACCTGGCAAATACAACCGGAACGTGCCATTTCAAGTTCCGTTTTTCTCCTGAAATGACAAATGAAATGGACAATAAATAATGCAGAACGTCACCAGAAACGTGGGCCTTGCATATGAGATTCCAAAAAATGAAGTCCTTATATATATAATGAAAACTCACTTACTCCAAGCGGGACTTTACAAAGCCATCAGATTCTTCTGTATCTGTGTGAAACTATAAGAAAGACTTATCTTCGGCCACTCCTTCCCACTCACCCACCCCACCTATAAAACAACTCGTACCTCCGTAAATAAACACATATCTATCAAAAAATAAAAATTTTTATTCATATATAAAGATCACTAAATTGAAATATATAATATAATATAATTGAAAAATAGAAAAATACATATAATACTGTCATACTGTAACATAGAAATATATATTCGTACAAAATGTTTTATAAAAACCAAATTAAGCAAATTTTATTGATAAATGGAACTTTTAAACACGCACGGCAAAGATTCTTACTATTTCCACAACTCTTTCTAGCTTTGGATCATAACAAATCGAAACTAACTACAGACAGCCAGAGATCAGCAACCTGGCCACACAACCTTTGCCAAATCAAAACAAACAGAACAGGAGAGATAACACTTTCAGCTTGGAGAAAAAAAAAAGCTAGAAAATTTAAGCTGGATGCAATAGAATTTATTTCCAAACGTTTCTCTTTCTTTTCCCCTAATTTTGTATTTTTTGGAAAGAAAAAATCTTCTCCTAATTTTTGGAGTGCCAACGTTAAGGAAGAAGTAAAAGATGTTAGAAGAATGTTAGCTATTAAACCATAATAGAAAACCTGCCAGTAATCCCGTTGGTGATAATGATTGAAAACAGAAATTAGGTTTATGTGCTCCTCCACAATCCTTGACATACCCTAGATCCGCCGCTGCGCTTGCTGTTTGTTTTAAGCTCAGATTAATTTACTCGCAAGTGTTTAAATTACGTCACTAATGACTTCGACATAAGATTAGTTAAATGCGTGAAAAAATATAGATTAGTTTAATTTCTCTGCTTTGAGAAATGTGTTTTTATAGACAAATGTTTTACTTTTAGTTGAGCAGACCTATTAGCCCAAGTCACGCTGAGATTAGTTCAGATTAGTAAAGGTTATTCATGGGTTCTTTCCAATATATTTCGGATCTTTTTTATTCGGTAATATAGAAGAGATTTTTTAAAAAGTAGTTTTAAAAAGACATGTTTCGTCCTTATCAAAGAACATCATCAGTTATAAAATTTAAAATACGTACAAAGTTTTCTTATAAAGCTTCTTTTACTAACAAATAGGGTGTTATGTTTATATATTACCATAGCAACTAATTACAGAGATAAAATGATACACAAGAATATAACAGTTTGTATAATAGAAAATGATAAATACAAATTAGCCTTTGGGGATAACAGGCACCCACATTCACTGGCCTAATGCTAAATTTTACCAGCTTCACACCTTTAATTTATAAGAGAGGACTGGTCAAAACTCACACGCGCGGCTTTCCGCATGCTCTGTAGCTCAAAAATTGTAATTTTAGACAAGAGATTATGTACAAGTCCGCCAAAGCTTTCTAAGTTTTCTAAGTCAAGTCCGCGCCGACGATGATTCGGCCTAATGGAAAACGACGTTATTTTCTTTGAAGCGCCCTGGGTTCGAGGTTGACGTAAATTTTAATATAGTCTCTCCAAAAAATAAAAAAACTTGATAACAATTAACCAAACTGGATGTTTGACAGTGTATACAATAACAACTGCAAGGTAAATATAACGAAAAGTCACAATTTAAGCTATATTAGGACGCTGATTGAATACGGTATAACCTCTGCACTTCCCAAAGATAACACTTGCAGGACGACAAACGTTTTTGTCCATGATGTGGCTTAGAAAAGTTATATAGAATGGAGAAAACTAAAGAATGGATCAAAAAAGAAAATAACTGTTATATCAAAGGAACAGGTCGAAAAAAACGTCATGTGGCTGAAAAAGGCCTCGGCGTAAACGGTATTAAATATTTTACGGGATTTACTTTTGTGAATTGGGTCCAAAACAAAATTGTTGCGGGACTTAATTAATATAAAGGGCCAAATTCGCAAAAATAAGTCCCGCAAAAATTAATTCTCAACATTTTTTATCCAGCGCATATATACCATTAATTAATCTTCTCCTCAGGTAAGTGTATTCGAATTATGCACGGATTCGAATTTGATATTCGATGGCAAAACAAAAAGACGATATTCATTCGAAATGCAAATGATGGATTCTGAAAATAAGGTTTGTATTTTTAAGAAAAATTGTGTCAGATAAAAGAATGTTGTTTTTTTATATAAGAACGTCTAAAATTTTCTGAAGGAATTGAGGCTTAAATTGTTCTTATCTGCGTTTTTAACTGAAACCTTTATTTTAACATGGTTTAAAAATAATAGAAAATGTATATATATGTATATTTTCTTAGGATTCGAGATGGAACAGAGGGTTTACATCAGTGCTCAAGAAGTTAAAGATGTGGAAGGCATTATACATTAGCATTTTAGTTCTTCAACTTTATGTCTGTAAAACGTTTTTCAATAAAATTCCAAACTTTGAAATCCTATTTGAGGCTGAGCATAAAGCTGTTCGTAATTTTTGGACAAATCTCAGCCTAAATGTTTTTTATAAACTTTAGCTAAGTTCTAATAATAATAATAATAATAATAAAAAAGCGTGTAAAATATATGTTATACGACTATTGGAGCTTTTCAATGCGTTAATTTCAGGGAGAGAATTTGGATGACATGAATAAAGAGAGGGGTGTGAAATCTATGGAGAAGAAGGCAAAAGAAGATATTGAAAACATTGAGGATGTGAAAGAAAAATTTGGAGAAGATGAGGAAGCTATGGAAGAGGTTACAGAAGGAGAAAAGGTACAAATTAACTGACGACATTAGGGAAAAATTGACTTGTTCCTCCCGGTTGCTGTTTTCGCTGATTTTTATCATATTTATGTAATCAAGGTGCAAAATATATACCCTAGCTATACATTTTTATCCTCCACCCTTCCCATTAATATTAAGTTCAAATTCTTCAAACTCTAAGGGGTGAATCTCAGAACCTTAGGTAGATGATGGGGAGTGTAATCCTCCATGCTATTATCTGTTAAAATGCTATGAAATGATCTGAACCTTTACTAGGAAAACGTTTTTCCAACACATTTGTAAGAAAAACTCTTCATTTCTGACCTTATGCTGATACCACACCCAGGATGTCATCAGGAATTTATTTATTTATTTATTTTTTATTTAAACTTTATTTAAATCGGTTTGCAAATAAATGCAATAAAAGGATGTACACTAACCTAAAAGGCAAACCCTGGGTTTGAGGTTGTGGGTGATATGCTTGATATGAGACAAACCTTGCCATTGTGGAGTATTTATCTGGAGTAGCTAAAAAGGAGATTCACCGATTTTTTTATTTTTTATTTTTTAAAAAAAAGACTTGAGGATTAGGGCATTCAGTTTATGAATTCCGAAATTTCTTTTTATAGAAAATGAACAAATTACGAGATAGATTTGAGGAACGAAAGTCCAATACTATGCTTGAAATGCAACGCAGTTCTACGTTGCTTTCCAATTATGAAGAAAGATTAGATCACGAGAAGAAAACGGCAGAAGAAATGGAACATGTTATTATACGAAAAATTTATCGAAAACGTTAAGATGATTTGTTCTTCACAGTACGAGATGACTAAAGCACATTTTCTTCTTTCACCACACTCTGTTTTTTTTATGTTTTTTTTTTTTGTTGGTTTTCTTTGTTTTTTTTGAAAACGTAAGTTTAAAAAGGATATTTTTAAAAAATCTGTTATATTTCTATCCAATCAATCGATCATATTGTAGTTGGTCTGTAAACGGGTGGTGAATATGTAGGGTATAGTAAGAGAGGAAAAAGATAAATTATACAGAAAATAAGCATTTACTTAAAATAAAATGTTAGTCGCTCATATGAAATCAAGAGTCCCACTTCTACAAGTAGGAAGTATCTGGTGTTGAAATACATATGATCGTAGGGGGCGGATACAGACATTTCAAATACTGTTTTACAGGATAACACCCATCCAACTTTTAATGTCAGAAAGGAAAAAAGCTCCCCAATCAGCCCATAAAGTCCTCCCTCCACTCTTCTCCTGTATTCTCTGAGCATATAGTATCTGCAATAGGTTTCCCCAAGTGTTGTTTTATACTAATATTTCCAGACTTGTCGATTTAAAGGTAACATTTTTATTTTCTGGGTAGCAAAAGTAGTTATTATTATTGTGAAATGTACCACAACTTTATCGGTTACTCTGCTGATCGACAATATCTCCGTTACTTGTGTATTTTCCATTCTGGTACACATTTCATTATAAGGAACATTACAGCTTAAAAATGGTCTGAAAAAATAATGTAATTTAAGAAATTCTTCTATTTTTTTGTCTTTTGAATTGAAAATACAGTAGAAGGAACCTTAATCCGAATCTTCAAAAATGTTGAAAATCTCCATAGCTCGAAGATAATTCGAAGGCACCGGGAAAATTTTCTCAGCTCTCCATCATTCGAATCTCGTCCGTAATTGATTTTTCAATCCCTTCTGCAAAGTTTTCTTTTGCAATTCGAATTAATGACGTGTAAACTGGCCATTATACAGTCGAACACCCTTACTTTCGAATATCAAATTGTTTTGATTTGAAAGGTGTTTGAAAGAGTTTTGTCTTTCTTCTTTGAAAACATAACAACGCTTACTTATAAACAATAAATAAAAACGTGCTGTGGCAGGAAACATGTGAAGTGTAAAGGTGTGAACGGAAAAAAATTGTGAAATATTTTATTTGCTTTTTTTCTCATAATTTTGTTTCAAATTTATACAGTATAACCCCGTTAAGTCGGACACGGTTTAAGTCAGACTTTTCTTTAAGTCGGACTAAAACCTTGTCCCCCTTGGGACTAAATAAGTAGAGTCTGACTTAAGACAAAGTTCGGATAGGTCGGACTCCCGATAAGTCAGACCGATTATTTCGGTCCCCTGAGAGTCCGACTTAACGGGGTTATACTGTATATAATAGGTTTAGAAAGCTCTTGATTCATAATAAAAGTTATCTGTTAAAGGTTAAGCACTTCATATGATATAGGCTCTGGGAGAAACCCTATTTACAAAACACTCGTTTGTTTCCAATCAAATTCTTTCCAAGGATTTGATAAAAATTACCTCGGTAGTAAACAGGAAGCTTTTAAACTTTTTTTCCTCATATGAATGAATGTAATTTTTATAGCATTTCTCAAAGGGGCGAGATCTTGCCAAGTATAGCGTAGAAAAGTTATCCCGCTTACTGATGTAATGTTTATCCATATGAACAGGACCTTAGAGTTCTGGACACCAGAACTATCTTCCCTCTGTTAAAGTTTACCTAACCTCGCCGTGTGGCACTTTATTTCAGACGCTAAATCTTACCGATTATTACTTTTCCTACCATGAAAACTAAAACCACTTTTATTCCATCAACTTTCTTCTCTAAACATCTCCTGGTATTTCAACAGGATAGGATTGAAAGTAAAAGAGAACTGTATCGTTGTTTTGTTAGATAAGAATGTATACTACATAATCACCCTTCTTTTTCATATCCGTTTGTTATTTTTGAAATATAGCTAACCATATAAATGAGAAATATCATGATCCTGTAAATCTTTTGCACATCTTTTTGCAAATCTCTTGCAAAGAGTTTGCCGATATGAATTAGTAAATCATGAAGGATAACAGGAACCTTTAAAACCCATATTTTGTTCTATGTTTTTAAAAACCAGGACACAATGTTATTATTTTTGTTGAATCACTTTTCGCAGGAAGGGATGCCTTTTCTCGGTGATGCCCAAAGCTCTTTTGGAGGGGCCGTTATTTAGCGGGACCATTGTTGGTCCTGATGGTGTTGATTCATTATAGAGAGATGTTGTATATTAATGGATGTAAAATATGTATAATATGAAATGCTGCGATGTATATCTACAATAAATAAAATTGAAATAAGTCAAATGATTAAATAAAATAAATATAACAACATTCTTTCTGGTTTCTTTTACCTGGTATTCATATGCTCACTGTGTCCAGTCTTCTATATATGATTTATCAAAAACATAACTGCATTTCGCCTGTGTTAAAAAATTCCTGTAAATTTTATCCATCATCTATAGGAGGCAATCAAAGAGGGTTCATTATAGATTTGAACCTAACCTAAAAGCTCTGGAGCCTACGAATTTCGCATGGAAATAACTGATAGGATCTAGATCTCTGCTGTCGAAAATCACAACAATTTGTTCCTTTGGTGTGGGCAAAGATTAGTCCTTTAATAAAAAGAATGAATACTCAATAAAGGGTTCCTAAAGCCTGTATGTCCCCATTAATTCCTGGTAAAAATGCGGAATCCCTATGATAAGTAAATTTTCTTTATATTTCGTCGAAAGGAGAGGAGGATTATGGAGAATTTATAGGTCACGAGGTAATAATTGCATGGTAACGAACGAGGTGTCCCACTCTGACACTTTTGTTAACAAAAAGGATAACCTTTACAAACAAAAAATGGTGTCCTTATAGAGGCGGAGCGATTTTAACAAAGGTTAACTTTGGGGGCGGTTCTTTGGAATAGAATTTATATCACCTCTTCTCCATTTTACTCTATAATGTTAAAAACATATGTGTGAAATTTGCTCTACTTTCCAATGAAAGAAGAAAGATTGCAATATTCTGAAAATAGGCGGAGAGCTAGTAATTATTTTCCAAGGTGCCTATCTAAAGAGATCTAAGAAAAGCAGATCTGTGAAATCGAACACGCGCAGTTTCCTCTCTAAATACTATATCCTGTTTGAAAGATGGTTTAATTAAAATCTGACACCTCACAGGAATGTGTTCAGTTGAAGAGTTGAAAAATATAAATATTTTCCCACAAGCGGATATTGTTTGTAAACACTACTCCTACAATATATTCAATTCGGATTTATGTTTTTTTTTTTCTTCATCAATACATATTTCCTATTTATGCCACCTGCAGAAACAACAAAGTCGAATGATAAAAACTTAAACTGTAAAAGGTCTTAGTAACAATAACTCGAAAATTGATTTTTCTTTGTGTCGGCCAGTCTAAGGCTAATCAAAGTATTTCACGAAGAAAGAAGAAAAAATTAACCTCTACAAAATGAACACGTGATTACTCACTAATGTAAACACAGAGCGAGTTTTATTTGCAAACGTCATTTAACGGTTTATAAGAAAAACCTTTAAAACGGCCGCAACGGATTTCAAAACTAGTATTGTTTGAGGTTCAAATTAAGCATAATTACTGTTTTGTTTAGTACACACTTGTCTGCTTTTGTTGCTAATTAGCTCTCCTATTTAAAAGGATCAGATTTCAGACGAAAAAAATCAATCATTGATAATCAGTTGGTCTGTAAACCTGTTACCATTTACTTCTAGAAGAAATTAACACAAGAAGAATATACAAAAATGAACAGTTTAGTGGTTGTCGCTGTGTTTTTCATAATGTTTAATCTGCTACATTCAACCGATGGATTTGGAATTGGGATGGGTTCTCAATATGGTAGAAAAAGATACGCTGACGAACAGGTTGGGTTTTAATTCTTCTTTTTTTATATATGGGAAAAGAAATGCCTTGTCCACGAAATCAAAACATCGCACGCGGAAATTCATTTGAAAGTTTAAAAGATATCTAAAATGCTTATTATGATAATTATGATCATTCCCAAATTCAGTGTTTTGTTTTCTTTTGTTATTATATTGCAGATTTTTCTTAAGGTTCTATGTACCTAAGATCGTAAAAAATTTCCATATGGTTATTTTGTTGTTGTTTTTTCGTCATTGTATCCTCAATTAATGCGTAGAAATTAAACAGCCTCTCACATTAAAGCAAGTGAGATAACCGGCGTGCACCTACCTACAGATCTATATCTCGAACATTTTAATTTCATTCCAGTATTTTTTTATTCAATCTCTTCCCATTCCCTTTAAAAAATGGCTTTCTAAGACAAAGTCCAAACTTTGCGGTATAGTTTCAATTTCGGAATGATTTTCACACCGCATAGCTGACCTGTAAGTAATCAAAAAACAAAAACAACAACAAAAGTCATTCTAATCCGAAAATTCGAAATGATTTCGATTTGTTTGGAAATTCTCGAAATTTTAACGTTTAAAAATTCGCGGATATTGGCATTTTCTGTGTAATGCAATTCGCACGAAATATCTCAAAAACGCTCGTCCGCGAAAATTAATCCGTCTGAAAACCCTCAAAGAATTTTCGAAAAATGAAAATAGATGGCAAAAACTACGTCGCCGACCAACCAACAATGATATTTGTGGTTTTTGGTATAATCTTATTTTCCTCCCAGAATAATTAAAGGAAACTAAATGTCGCAAAAATCATCCGCGAAATTATATAACACAAACATTTGATTACACACAATAATGTACTATTTTTTATTTTATTTTATTTTTATTTTTTTTTTGGGGGGGGGGGGGGGGGGGGGTGTGAACAGCACAATCTGTCATAACAGACATAATATGTTTGAACACCTCGTTCGCAATAAATCTTTATCCACGATGGTTTTAACTCTTGTGAACATAATCTTAATATATACTCTTGTTGTTTTTTTGCTTTAGATGTTAGCAGATAGCATTCGACAAAGTGCTTCTTCTGATGCTGATGCAAGCTATATGCCATGGAAATTTTGCACGAAATTTTGCCTGTCGCAACCCAACAAATGGAAATGTTTAACTGACTGTTCTGCTTCAGTGAACAGTGTTTTAAATGGTGCTTGATATATGAGGAACCTTTTTTTGAGGATGTTTATACAGATGCAGTGTTATAGAGACCGAGTTGTTTGTAGTTTCTTTCGAAATAACACCTATAATTTTGTTCAACGGAAAATATATTTTAGCTTAAATAAAATTCATCTTTAATTATGATAATGTAGTTTTTATTCAAGAAATAAAACGTTTATGGAAATTAATATTTGCCTTGTTTTTTTTGGGCGTCACACCACGCCTCGTTCCAGAAAAGAAAAGGAGCCTTTTTCAATCAAAAAGTTTTATTTACCAAATACCAACAGTGACAAAATATTCAATACAAATGAAACATTATAATCAAAATTTCACATTCTAACCAAATTTTGGAATACAGTTTTCATTAAGTAAGGAACAAGCTCGTTCCAGCATCTCAATGTTTTCCAGCTAGAAGGATGAAGAAAAGAATTAGGACAAAGTATATTTCATGTGTCAAGTTTACAATTTGCATCTGTTGTTTGCATTTTTCTTATGTTCATGATTTCTTAAGTAGCCTCTCGATCGACCCCTGAGTAAAAGGAAATGTTGGGCATCACATCGAGGCCAGCAAATAACAATGAACATTTTCGTTAAAATCAACACAAATAGCTACCAAGGTAACATACTTTATCGGGAATATAAACACAGTTCGGTATTTCATATAATAGCTCACTTCCGAAGAAGAAAATAAAGAAGAAAACAATGCATATCACCAAGTTGGCTAAAAAACATAAATGTGAGCTTGATCAAAACCCTTCTTATTCCCACTTCACACATCTATACTGAAAAATTCGCGCGATATAATTCAACTGATTTTGATTGGTTAGTCGTTTTACTGGGCGTTTCTTTTTCACTTATTTTGAGAAAACTTTGTGCAGAATTTTTCCGCAAAAAATATAAACTGTAATATATATGTTAACCTCCACTAAAATTTAATCTAATCTACTAAAGGAATTCGAGACAATTCAACCTGCTTATAGATGAAACTATCTTGTTGGGCCATTTCACGCCGGTCCTTAATGGCGTTAATTTTCAAGACTGTCTATGAAAATCAAACCGTCGACTTGTCAAAAGTAACTGCAATCAAGACTGGCGTAAAGGGGCGTTAAATCTGGACTGGTGCGAAAAGAGCCGACAAGATAAGCGAATCCAAGCTAAAGTACTTGTATCAAAATAAGCTTGACTCGAACGTCGAACTTTGAACGCATCTTTTGATTATTTCGATCTGGGTGTATTTAACTGCAACGTAAACCTCTGTCCAAATGTTTCAACGCCACTTTCATCTTCTCCTTGATTATGTGGTTGCTGTACGGGAGTTGGATACGGTTTCAACACAAAACCTTCACCTGAACCAAGAAAGAATTCTCAACACCAAGCTAAAGTTATCGTGAAAACAGAATCATGGAAATTGTCGACCTCGAACACTGGGTCTCTTGCCTTTTCGACATACGGACGGCTTCTTATATCGGTATATTTAAAACGCAAAAGACGCCCGGGTTCGAGGTTGGGAAATTGTTACAAATGTAAAAGTGCAATTTCTTTAATTTCTATGAAGAACCATATGAACTGAACTGAACGATCAAAATTCGTTGTACCAAAGGTTTTTCTATTGAATAGTAAGTCTGTCTATTGATGTGTAAAATAATTTCACAAAGAAATATTTTCCAGCAGACACATGATGTCATTTGAGCGTTATACGGACATATTTACAACGTCTGAATGTTTGTCTACTACTACGTTGATGCGCTATGCATAGATTATGACAAAGAGATAACGTTTTAATGCTTCAATTTTATGGATTACAACAGAACGTCCAATGTTCATTCCACTGCCGACCCAAAAGATCATAATAGAAAACGGGCAAATTATTTCAACTCATCAAGTGACATTATAACCGCAGTCAAGGGTTACAAGAATGGCGGACTATTGAGTGTAGAACAAACCTTTACTTAAGGTTGGTGAAGTTTGACAATCAGGCTTTTGAAACAAAGCTCCTTGCGCTTCTTGTAGAGTAGCGTGAATATTCCTTGCTGAACCTAAAAAAACCCACCCTGGGTCACTAAACAAATGGCATAAACTACTAGTTATTATGGTTTTTTTCAAAAAAGTCAAAAATCATAATTTTTGATTCAAAAAAGCTCCCTGAGGTCTGAACATTAAAAGTTGACAAAATCAACATCATTGAAACGTTTTCAGTATCGTCAGTGTTACTAAGGCAACAGATACCTAAGCAGGCCTCGCGAGCTTTTTGCATTTATCAAAAGAACATAGCAAAAGAGAGGGGTGGGCTATCGACAGTAGGACAATATGCTATTCTTACCGAGAAATTGGGCGCCTAATGCCATTTGGAACTGGTGGTTAGTTTTAAACTGTTGATTGGCGCATACTGTTGGTGTCTTTGATTTGTTTCCATCTTCCAACATGGCAGGATTAATGGTACGTCTAAAGCAATGAGAACAAATAACATCGGTCAATTAAAAGTGATTTGTTACTAGTGTAGACAGAGTAAAAAACGGCCAAAAAAGACGGCTATAATAACTGGCAAAGAATCTGGCTTCTTGATATATATAGTCCTGGAAGAGCACAGCGAGGTGAAAGAGAATGGATATATTTTAGCATGCATACCTTCGTAGTGTGTCATACATAATCTGAAAAAATGAAAGCAAATGAAAAAAAAAACAGTTTCAGGAAAATAAAGCCGTCAAGTTTGTGAGGAAAAAAAAAAACCCAGTTAAATGACCAATCGTCACCTTTGATCTCTCTTATATGAAATGCTCATTGTAATCAGAGATTCAACTAAACTATTAAACTCCAGTTTACCTGAAGCCTTTGATGTTGTCGAGATTTTTCTTGGTTTTGTTCACTGATCTCATTCAACCTTCTCTTAGTCTCTTGTAGCTCTTTTGCTTTTGCTAGAAACAAATGTCTTAAACACAGTAAAAAAGGTAGGCCTGTTTATAGTAACGGAATAGAAATCATAAATGATTCTAAAAAGTACGTCTAATTTTCTGGAAGGGCTATAACCCAGTGGGCAAAATCTTCAAAAAATCTCTGTGGAGAAGTGTTTTTTATTGAAACAGCAGGCAATATTGCTTGCCATTCCTATAGAAAATACTCCTCCACAGAAATTATTTGAAGATTTTGCCCACCGGGAATGTAGAGTTTAGTTAAATAAAAGTACAAACAACAAATACACCTTCTCGGATTTCTGTTTAAACACATTATGTCTAGCCTCGTTTCTATGCAATTCATTATTTTACTGATTTCGTTACTTGTTACGGTTAATTCCGCCCAAACGCCCAAAAAATTGGCAAAAATTGACACACGGAATGATCCTCTCACTCACTATTGACTCGATATAAACCGGATTTCCCACAAGTATTTATTATTTTATTCAAGGTTTTAAGATTTTACTTGTAAGGACTAAAAAAAGGTAGAAAATAAATTTAGTGAGCACTCTTTTATTCTCGTATGCAGGAATGATTTGCTCTTGTAAATTCTCATTTATTGTCAATCAAAGCTTTCATTGAAATCTGTCTTCGATAGATGTCTGAACACCATAATAATTATACGAATCCAAACTCTCATTTTTATACAATTCTTTGTTTTACTGATTTCAATACTTCATTATTTAGTAATACTCTGCATTTATTCCAATTCCAGGTGGAGTAGCAAAAATCAATTTGGATATTGATAACCAGGCTAGACATGTTGACTTGGCCACGATGCGGTGCTTCAACAGAAATTCGGTAAGGTCTATTAACACTTGACAGAAATTAAGTTATGTTTGACAAATATGATGATTTCAAGCCGTCACAATTTCACAATTAAAATAGCTCATAAACTTTGAATACAAACTGGAGATACAGAAACTGGTAACAGAATCAATACTTACATGTCAATTCGATTTTGCAAGCTTGGAATGGAATGGTTAAACGAAAACATGAAAACATGAAATATTTCCTCTGTGTTGATTGTGACAATGAAAGTATTGAAACGTATGATATCCACATTTCCCTGTTATTACCAGTGAGTTTTTGTTTCAATATTTTTAATAAGTTTAATGCCTTCTCTCATCCTGGAAATCATGTCCAAGTTTTAAGTTAAATTAACAAAACAAGCCGGTCTAGGCATTAATCAATGTTTCAGGGCGATGACAGAGTGACGAACTGAAGAACGGATTTCATGAAAAGATACTCTTGAGCTCCACTTGTAATTTGTTGACAACTTGTTGAAAGTAATGCTCAAGCTTGTCACGTGATTCTTTATGTTTGTCAGCGGTGTACTCGTGATACAGTTTTTCTTGTTGAGCCTGAAAAAATCCTAAAGTTTCTCATCAATCTAATCAAAAAATATACGCAGTGGGAACTCAATAATTCAAGAGGAATGAGAACTGACCGACCTAACAAATGTCCAAGTTAAGCGAGGTAATCCATAAAGGTAGCAGAATCCAAAGGAAAACTGGCCCAACTTGTTGAATTATCAAGGGTATGATTTAAAGGGATTGAACTGTATATGGTGACGGGGTATATGTGGGCTGAGCAAGTTCGAACTCGAGTTTATAAAAGAAACTTTAATAAAAAAAGCGATTCCATTTTACCACTAAGAACGATGATTATATAAAGTTAAAAAATATTTGTTCTAAGGAAGGAAAATGGTTCTAAGCTTCATACTTGATATGTCCAAAATGCAATAGCCCTTGAAGCGATTTCCATAACAATTTCAGGTTTTAAACCAGCAAGGATCATCTATGATACAAGACAACCTGTTAGTACGTTTAAGATAATGAACTGTTATAAATAGAACTGAGGGTTGAAGTGTGCTGATGTCAGCAGTTGGAATCCCTCATTTGAACAATAACAAATGGGTCTGGAAGGAGCAGCTGACTTATATCAAAATAGCAAACAAACGAAGTAAACAAATGATCGGCTCTCTCGTGGAGATTCCCTTGTAGAAAACTGCTGACTGCTGACTTAATGATAATGACAGTTCATTATCATTAAGTTTCTTTCAACAACAAAAACAAGAACATTCTGCAATGCGTTTAATTTTAGTCTTTTACTGATCAAGTGTTTTCGAGAAATGTTTCGGGGTTTTTCTCAGTCTTTGCTCAGATCGTTGTTGCAATCTTTTGCCATGAAATCTATATATTAGGTAAGGAAATGTATTCTTCTAGTTTTCGAATTTGTATCCTAGATTCTGAACAGATAGCAGATTTTTTGGATGAAATTGTTGCCATTTGTCTTAACTGTTGCCAAGGTTAACAGGTCAAAGAATATTCTGACAAATTATATTCCATCTGTTCATATCAAGTTGACGACAAGAAATCATCTCTGTTTATCATAAAAGTATATTCACTTACAGATTTGTATTGTTCATTCGGTTGTAAATCGTGACGAACAATATCGTGTTTACCATCTAACGTGCTTTCACCTCCAAGATAAAGAAATAAAAGTGACATAAATGTTTACTCCACTTAATCTCCATTGCCAGTTTCACAGATGGAATTAAATGCGCACATAAAGAGAGGAGTGCACAAGTCTTATCAATACAGTAAGGGAATAAGGAACGTTCGGAGTTTTGAGTCCTCGGCTTTCCATCCGTAACGGTTGATTCTTTTGTCGATACGCACAGCACGACTCTATTTGCCCAAAAGCCAGTGTGTAGTCAGTCGATGGGTCCAAATGGGCTGATATACGTTGCTTCTAAAGCGCATCGGAGTGAATTATTGAGAAACATGTGAGACTCGAAAACGGGCCCCAACGGTCCACTACGCCATCGCCGCACAATATAATTTTATAATCTTTGGTGAGTATCCAGACTCAATCAGAATGCGTTGCAGTAACAAAATATGCGAAATTATGATAAAATTTGTCCATCTCACACTACACCAATCGTCATACCATTATGCCTTCTTCTTAAGCTGGCAAGAAAAAATACTTACATGACGGACATACCAACGCTTTAGAAAACTCCCTCGTACCATCTTCATCGCAAAAAGTATCTGTTCAGAGATATATAAGGAAATTTCAAGGCGTATTGAATATAAAATGGAACAAGAAGTTCTTCCTGTCAATTCTCATAATTTTTTGCCTGAAAAACTCCATGCAAATTTTCTTCATGAACGACGAATGGCCATGAGAAAAGTCCAAAACACTGTCCAGAGTATTGAAGTGTCCATTATAATCGAGACAATAATAATCGAGACAATAATGCTACCATGATATTAAGAATTGACAGCTTGCTTTTAAACAGTGAAAGAAATCAGATCATGAGAGAAGAACCTATAAATGTATTTGGTTCTTCCTTTTGAAGGAAGCTGTTATTTTAAATCCACTGACATCAGAAAGATTTTGAGTCTTCACATTGGAAACAGAACACGCTAAAACATCTCACTAAGCTTGTTGGTTTGAAAATTAAAATCAAATGTATACGAAAGTATTCTGGTCTATTACACATTCCAGGTTAAAGTCAGGGTAGAAATGGCTAAACGAATCAAGTAAGTAAGTAACGGGGAGTTTTAAATCCTTGGGTTTCCATCCGTAGTGGTTGGCTATTCTGCCCACCGACTTGCAACTAGGAAGTTGACTTTCCGCCAGAGATACGTATAGCATTTCTCTAATTTGCACGAAGGCCAGTACTTTAAAAAAGAATGATGGCATTCAGTCTGAGCAGGTAGCAGTAGTGTTTCAGAGCTTTCTTCTTCATCCAAAACTTAACACTTTGGGCCTTTATCACCCTGAATTATAGAGTTGACCCTGGCTTACGGCATGAACGAGTCAGTTTTAATTTGACGTCGTGCGTAATAACCTGACTCCTCGGGACCAAATGTTTATGGTAGCAAATGAAAGCAAACGAACGACTATAAGATCGAAGTACTAAATTATCTTTATGAGAAAGAATCAGTATATTGCTGTCTCCTTTTTACCCAGCATAACATCGACGAGCTGAAAAGATACGCGAACACGACGTTACCTGAAAAGGAAAGTCATATTTTTAACAAATCCTAGACATTCAATTTCAGGATGACAGTCAGTGCCTTAAAATCATCGTAGACTGTTGTTTTTACACGCTCTACACCCCTAAAGTAATTCAAACATCATATTCAACATTATTTTTTGATAAAATTATAGTAGTCATTAGAGATTGTCTGGAAGTCAACTAGAACAACTTATGAAACAAAACTTTTTCTCGGGATAAGCTTTCTAATATTTCAAATATTTCTAGAAACCTATTATAACAACTTATTGTTCATTTTTTCTTTGATCTTTTCAATAAACAAATTTTTATCATGCACTCACTTTGATCACATGACATATTACAACCAATACACAGTAATTATTTTCTATCGTGTGATAGAAAAGTCCGAGGCGGATCTAGAGAGTATGACGAAATTTGTTGAGAATGTTAGCTATTAAACCATAAAAGAAAAACGTGCAAGTAATCCCATTGGTGATACAGACTGAAAACACAAATTAGGTTTATGTGCTCCTCCACAATTTTTGGGCATATCCTAGATCCGCCGCTGATAGTGAATGCAAAACAAACCACAGTTTGATACTTTAAATTAAAAATACTGACAATAGAACTTAACAATAGACTTCCAGAACAGGGAATGTTTTAATGATTAGGATAAAATATACCAAGGGTTAGGGGCTGGTTAAATGGAAGAAATTGTCAAGCTTAGCCCGGGAAGGGACGTTTTAACGAAATCTCGCTATTGCATTCATTTCTTTTGTTTCATCAGATTTGGGTTACATGATAGCTCATCCCGCTTAAACGGGTTCTCGCTTGCATAGAAGCGGGATCTCGCTTAGCTGGGAAGTTTTTTGTTTTTGTTACACCGAGACGGGAAGATTTTTAGATTTTTTCTGACGTGAGCCGCATGCGTATAATAAATAATTTTCAAAACAAACTTTAAAGATGGCGGATTAACAGCGGAAAACAAATCCTGTCCAGCTTTGCCGCGATGGTTATTTTTTCATGTTATCTCGGGACAAAAAAACACCCCTAAGAAATTTTGTCCCGGCTAAGCGGGACAACTTCTTCCATATAACCAGCCCCTTAGAAGGGTAAAGGACGTACTCGATATCAAGATAAACCAACCACACCTATTTCTAGTAATTTAATATTCTAAAGACATTTCTAGATGACAATGTTGCATAACCCTAAATAAAGGAGGTAAGAGAGTTGTCAATTCAAATCTTACCCAGGCGATGTTGACGAGTCTTTTTCTACACTTCTTATAGTTACATACTAAATCATTATCTACCATAGCCATTCTTCCAGTTTGTTTTGTCGACGAGAACTGCGAGCTACCTTCTAAGACTGTCTGTCTGTATACACTATCTAAAGGAAATATGAAATACGTTTTCTGATCTGTTCTTTCCATGTAATTGCAATTGCATAATGATATGGAATAGAACTTCTGTGAGGACTTCAATTCACTTGATTTATAAATTCAACTTGTATGGTGATAAAAACAAACAAACAAACAAGTAAGCAAACAGCATCTTCTATTTTTTTCCTCGAGGATATTACAATGAAATCTCGATATTACAAACAACAATGAAACGAAATCCAGCGTTATATCGAGATTCGACTGTAGATTGTGTGTGCATCCATTAGAAAATTCCCTGGTCTGGAAAAATGAACAACAAGTTGTTATAGTTGACTTCCAGACCATGCAATTTTCTAATGACTAAAACTTTGGACTGCGAGATTTTCATCGAGGTACAAACATCTATTTCAACGTATGGTTAAAATGATGTCCACTCCAGCGATTGCATGGCCGGTATTTCCAACCAATTGATTGCTCAGTTAAGAAATAACTGGGGAGTTCAAGACATCGAGATGTGAACGTGTCTCAACATGCACCCGATCAATTAGGAGAACTCGCAAAAGCCAATGGTAATCAAGTCTAAACCTAAGCACCAAACTTAACGCCTCACTTCAGAAGATTCATCTAATGGATAATGCAAATACATTATACAGAAGCATAAGAAATGTCAAAAAGTAGAAAGAAATTCTTGTTATCATGTTATGGATCGTTATCCCACATATAAGTTCAATATTCAATCAATAACAGTTTCTTGACGAAATGTGTTTATATATATAATAATAAATTAGTGGTATATTAATCAAGTTACAGTATATTTGTTTTCTGGAACATTTGTCAAAATAATCTACTCTATAAAAATTGATAAATTAAAACTCCTAGTTTAAGGGGGAGATTTCTTCCTATATCGTTCACAACAGATCTCGGATAAAAAAAAAAAATCAATAAAAATTGTTAAAAGTAAAAAAGAATGTCAAACATGAAGTCGCAAGTTATTATGTTGTGCAACATAAAGTCTAGAATCGTGCACATCGCATTTCGATGATTCTGTGGCTTATTTGCAAAAACAGCACTTTTTTATTCTGAAACAAAACGACTTCGTTACAGATCAATACACGATAATGCAATCAGAGAAAAATGTTTCTTTGTTGACATCCTAGGGAGACTTAAAGGACTTGTTAGACGATAAACTATTAAATATATTTTGCCAAAAAACTTTACTGAAAATAGATTAGTTTACGGGATAGTTTATCGCGAATCTTTCCTAAATTATTCAAAAAAATCATCTGACGTCATGAATATATAAAAATAAGGTCTATTATGAAAACATTTTACACTTTCATTATTATTTATCTAATAGATAACAGGACCTCAACATGTATGATATCCTGTAAGTCCTTTATCAATATCATTGATTCATACAATTAAACATTAGTTCAAAATAAATATTGGTTGAAACAGGAAGGAAAGATTTCCTTCAGTTATAAATACTGTGAGACGATGGGTGTCAGTTTCTTCAGGATGTGTATCCGTAATGGGAAAGCTGGCGCAATTACGCATTCATTTGTTGATAACAATCAGCACAGTACGGTAAACTATCATGCTCGTAAATTTGAACCTGAGGTGAAGGCTTGGCCAGGCATCGCTAGATAGAGAAGACCAGATGAAAGAATAAGAAGAATTTTGAAGTAAATTACACGTCCGAATGGAAAACTTTAATTCTGCAGGGAGGTTACATGTTCACGCACAAAATTCAAAATTCCAGATGACTGAAGAAATTATGACACCAGTTTTTAAGAAATAGCACCACTACTAACCTTACAAGCGAAACAATCAGTATGCCAATAACCGCCCAGAGCATTGATGTAACCACCAGTAATAGGATTGGAACAATTTTTACATTTCGGAGCGTTTTTGATCAGATAACAGCTCTTGCAGTAGGGAGAACCTTCGAACTCCACGTAAGAACCCGCAAGATCTGCATTGCATTCAAAACACCTGAAGTGATTCATGTGCCAGACGCAGTTCAAAGCCTGAAAGAGTGGCAAGTACATATCCAAAGAAAGAGCAAGAAGAAGGATTTCGAAGAATTTAGAAATATGTTCCACTCCACTGTTTCTTATTTTCACGAGGATGACACTTGGTTGTGATTTTCAGGTTAAAAAACAGAGACACACACAAAGAGATAGAAACACATTGTTGTGGAAACATTCAATGTCGAACCAATCCAGGATTGATAGCTTTTCTTAATATAAAAATAGTTGAAAAAATTACCCGAAAGAATTGTTCATTAGGTTTGATGACACCGTTGCAATGAGCACAGACTGAACCAAAAAATTTGGAGCGATCTTTTAAAGCGACAGGCAAGACCTAAATGAAAACAAATAAAAGGATTGTTTGTACACACAGATGAAAAAAGTTCAGGTTTAAACGAGAGACAACATATTGGTGAAACTTGTTCTTAGCTTGATCACCATGTTGAGGAGGAAAAAATGTTAACCAACTTTAGGATAAAAAACTTTATAGGCAACATATTGGTAATAGGGTCCTCAATACTTAATTCAATCAGAGTTATGTTACTGATGAGCCCTTTTTGACAATGTGTCGGACATTCCTTTAGATCTACTAATAGTGTTTAGAATAATCATGCAGATGGTCAAACATGTCAGACGAGCCAAAGTTGGCCAACATTCCCTGTTACCAAATTGTAACATGTTGGCTTGACGCTGGACAGTTTGCCAGCCAACGTGTTGGTGCAGTTTGTCTCACACTTTATGTAACTTCTGTTTCTCCTCTACAAATTTCAACATTCTTCTGAGATCTGTGATCTGAGATCTGGAATTTCTTATTTCAAATTAAAGGTCTTCAAACACTAAGATGAGGAAAAAAGCTCTAACCTCGATTACTTTACAGCCCGAACTAAACCCATCTAATTTGTATACACCTGGCTCAGTGGCGAGATGCTCGTCTAGTTTAGACGAATTTACATTCTTCCATGTACTATCGGATAACAAGATCTGGAAGGTAAAATACATAAATAAAAATGATTAAATCCTAGCCTCCTATCCTAAAAAACAAACATACATAAAAGACACTGGTGTGATAACAATGGTGTCGATTATGGTGCACAGTGTTCTTACAACTATTCAGGAAATGACGGAGATAATATTTACCTGACCACCTTGTACAAAGTTCCCTATTGATTCTACTTTTAAGACATTAATACCAGAGTATGTGACTTGACCAGTCGAATCTTTCTTGTCCGTAGCATCGCCACTATGAAATATAAAAAAAATTCATACCGATTATTCATGTGTGTCACTAAACCTTACTGCAGAAATTTGTGATGTTTAGTTAGATTATATGAATTGGGAATTACCTATGAATCCCAATTTGAACACGTGGACCACTGAATAACGACTTTGCATTACTTTTGTTAGTGTCTTCAGGTCGGAAAAGCTAGACGGAACCAATGAAAAATCAAACAACTTAATAAACCATAATGCAAAACACAAATGAGCAGAGAAACAAGGGATACACTATATAACCTTTTTGCATCCAGGAATTTTCAATATATCATCGGACCATTTGTTTTCATTAAAATTTAGTTGAACATTCATTGCACTGGAAGATATGAAGATATAGGAAGATATATGAAAATATGGAAGATATGAAAAAAGAAGTGAAATAAATGTAAATTACAAAATGAAAATTTGAAAATGAAATATTCTTAGAATCCAACAACCACATGCATTGCTTCTGGGAACTATTTTTTCCCCGGAAAATCCCTGGTTCATTAAAATGTACCGCATTTACTCAAATGAGAGCCCGGGGTTCTCATTTCATTTTGGGACGTTCAGGAGAGGTGAAAAGGAGATATGAAAAGGAGATATAAAGGAAATATATCATTTTGATTTTTTCCCATATTAACTTTTAATAAGGAAAGGAGGCGCTCATTAAAAATATTCACGGGCACTCTTTCGAGCAGGGGCATTCACTCGAGTAAATACCGCAAGTATAACATATCATCTGGTTATTACTGAAGCAATGATCAAATGTCAAAAACTTAAAACAGTAACAAAATGTTGATTTTGTTTTTGTTGACAAAACTACTTCAAATGAAATTTCAGATTTTTTTCAATGAATTTGAATACAACAACAAAACAAAACAACAACAACAAAAAAACAATAACACTTACAGATTTAGCATATCTTCAATGTTTTGTGCAGCAAGAAGATACTTTCCAATCTTTTGTTTACATGAAACAAAAACTCTGGCAAAATTAATTTCCACATTTCAACTTCAAACATTAAGATTTATATGCATTTACTGTAGTGAAAACCAACCTCTTCTTTGGCCTTGTACACATTATACTTTTTAAGATCCTTCACCACCAAGTCATGAACAGTTTCGAGTGCTCTAGAAGATTAATGATTGCTCTTTGTGAAGGAGGTACAAGAAGAAAGAGATATGACATAGCCCTTAATCCACCTTACTAAGACATCTGAAGCTCAGAATCAATATCGGAAATTACAAGATTTCTGTTGGCTAAACTAATTATCAAGCAATATGAAAATGAAATATGTTTTAAAACTCACTTCAGAGCCGCCTCTTCATCAAGCACTTCTAAAAATGAAGCTATGTTCTTGACTATTAGTACAGCAAAAGTAATGTTTCCGATTGGAGCTTCCACCTAGAAAAATGTTTAGTGTTCATTTGAGCAAATGAAAGACATTTACAAAATGTAGTTCGTCTTCCATGTAGTTTGTAACACCATTAAAAATTCAAAAGAAGTTGAAATGAAAGAGAGTTTTGTTTGATACATTCATTCGATATTCGACAATATTACCTGAACAATACCAGATGATTTTAAATTTCCCTTTTCCTTCTGCTCGGCTTCAGATTTCAATTTCTCTTCCTTCTTTTTAATTCTTGCATTCAATTTTTCTTGAAAAGTGGAGCTCTGTTGATGTTTGGCTGCATCCAAACGCCTGGCCGACTTTTCATGCAATTTCAATTGCTCTTCAGCTTGTTTTGCCAGTTCTGCTGATGTAGACATTTTTCTAGGATCATAAAGAAGTTGAAACTTGTTAGCTGTTATCATCTTTATGAAAATTTACATTTTCATGGTTTATACATTGTAACTATCAACAAAATAAACAGACTTTTTTAAAAATACTTGTAAACAATAATATCTTAAAACAATGGTTTCATCTCGAGCATCAAATGCATGACGTCCTTAACGAGGCTATTACTGCAGATTAATGAACAGCTATGACAATTAGCTTTTTAAAATTTAGAATAATTAAATTTTGTAAAAAACAAAAATAATTACTTCACGGAAGAAGGATGAATTGAACAATAACTGGAAAGGATGTCGAGAGCATTTTTCTCAAGACTGGGGAAATGAATGAAAAGATGTTCAAATTCCTCATATCATAAAATCCCGAATATAAGACCTGGGCTTATATTATTTCAAGTATCCTTTTGGAGGGCTTATAACTGTATAATTTTAAGGTAGCTACAATTGCATTACCAAGAAATCACCTTTATTTTATTTATTTTAGATTCACCTAGTTTGAACAAATGTCAACAAAATAACATCTTGAAATAACTTACTATCAGGGGGTAATACAGACAATATTTCACCCTAAAAAATGGCTCACAAAAATAGGTGTGGTCAGTAGCTTAAAAAAATGCAAAGTGAAACTCACATTAACCTTAAATTATTCAAGCAATATACACATGAAAGCCAAGGAATGTCACTATGAAACCTACACACAATCACAAACTTATTTTTATGTACCTTGTGTAGCCGAATCATCACCTATTTTAACACTCAGAACATTTGTATTGCATCACTGGTTTAAGTGCCACACATTTTATTACTATTGCATTACATAAGCACAATCATAGTTTACACACACTGGCATGGTAATTTATGAATAACTGAAGATTGAAAATTGAAATTAGAGGAATATTTCTTGACAGAGTCTCTTGGAAAAGTTCTTTTAATCCCAAACCAGAATTAGTTTGATACGAAATTTGAAAGTCAAAGACTTTCTTGAAACTTTATTGCACACATAATAAAAATCTTTTATCAGACACCATTTAGATTATGGTATAATCATCTCAATGCTATTAAATGTTACAGGCATCCTCACGATTACAGGCATCCTCACGAAAATTAGGAGAAAATAGTACATGCCATATTTCATTTCCTTACGCCCAATTGGACGTGTAAACGGATAGCTTAATCTAGTACCTAAGGTGAAAAGATTTAGCATTCACATAAAAATGCATTCCACAACTTGATTTTTCACAAAGTTAGCGAATCTTATGCTATATACTCAGTCCACCCAATAATTGTGCATGGCATATCATTGCACACGTAAAAAATACGGTCCAATAGCTAGATTCCTTACAGTTAGCAACTTGCATGCAATAAAAAAACCCAGTTAAAATACATCTATTTAGTAAAAAAAATACATTTAACTGTCCTGACATTAACATACACAACAAATAAGTCATTTCTTTGAGCCACTCTAAAAAAAATACCAATAGTTCACATCACCTCTGACAAACTTGCATTCCCTGCTGTTTGAACTTTCTTTTCATTAATATATGCGATATTGTCTAGATTATCCCGACAATCCTTATTTTCCTGATTTGTGCATGATATAAAATGTTCTTAAAAGTGTATCATTTTCGAATTTATCACATTCCATTCCCATGAATTTCGAATATAACGTGGTGATGCAATGAATTCAAGTTCTTCCTCTACTTGGATATCATCTAGTGAGGATATAACTTGTAATAATATTGAAGCTTGTATAATCGTGCCTTCTTACAAAAGTGACTCGAAAAATAGTATCCCATGGTGTAACTAGTATTTTGACAAATGCACAACAATTTGTGATTTTGGTCAAAAATGTTTGCATACCTCATTTTGCAATTAAAAATGACGTATGTAGGTACACCACAAGTAGTTTCCATAAGATTTTTTATCCCATTACTGGTCCATTGCATGTCTCCAATGTTAAAAGTTTGAATGGTGGTTTTTCACTAAGTGTGCGCAAAATGATATTAGATGCAACACACTGATTATATATATTATAAAATGTCTGCATAATCAAATGTCCAACAAATTTAGTATTCGCTCAGCACCGAAATTGACAGTGTCCCAAATATTTTGAGACCTGTTTTTGTAGCAAACACAGGCTGTTAAATTAGAGAAAAAATAGAGATTATAAAAATAGAGAAGAAAAACCGCGTATGGGACACCATCATCATTAAAAAGGAAATGTTGAAGAGTATAGCTAGTTATTATTAGTAAGAATTATTTACCTTTTCTGGTAGAAATAAAGATCCAGCAGCTGAGAAAATGTTGGAGGAACTCAAAGAAAACATTCTTCTGTTGCCAACCGATTTAAAGGGATAGGTACGGTGTGCAATGCTGGAGTTCGTGTTGTGTGAGCCTTTTGATTCAACTGGTATGAATGATCAGCATTGCATGGACAGTTTGTTTATGATTGACCACCATATTTGAACTTAGTCTGATTTACGAATGAAGAATACAATACAAAGATACTATCAATATTCTTACTTAGCACGTTTGACCACTTTCACTACGGCTGCTTTCAAAAATATTTTGGCGCTGGAATTTAAAATATGGTGAAAGTGCTATGGTTTTCATGTGGTTGTGTAGCTTTCTAAATTTCTAAGTGGTTAAAAGTGGTTTTCTAAATTTCTTAATTTTCAACTTTAAACAGATTATTCCGCGACCAAGCTATCTTTTGAAAGCTTGATAATGCAATGTCTTCCGAACAGACAACCTTCTTTTTCCCCTACTTTTTGGATCCGGCCCCAGCACAGCGCTACGTTTCTAAAAAATAATAAATAGAAAGATTTTTGAAGGAACTAATTGTCACCCCCACATTGATAAATATCTATCTTCTTTTATATCAGCTTATAGAGAAAAACATATAGCACGCAACACATTTTAAGACTTCTAGAGGAATGGAGGAAAGGTTTTTTACCTTGACAATGATTATCTGATAGGGGTGATTTTCATGGACCTCTCAAAAAGTCATTTGGTTTTATTGCATTCCCCCCATGATTTACTTTATTCTTATAGGAAGTTTGTAGCATATGATTTTGAAAAAAGTGCCTTAAGTTTCATTGATTTATATCTAAAGGATGACCACATCTATGACTGTTAGGATTTAAATATTAGATAAAGATAAGATGTATATATATTTTCAACTCTAGATTTATACAATTATTTTCCTCCATGACAAAAGTCGTAAGAAAATGATATAACAAATTATAGAGTTCGGAAAACTCGTGGAAGACCTTGTTGGCCTTATCATTGAGAACTGTTGGCTCATTTGCTATGTTCTGCGTACAGGCTTCAAATAATCAAGTTCTTTTTTGTTAGATAATACTTTTTTAGAAATAAATAAAAACATTTTCGAGGGTTTTTAGAACAGTTTTAATTTTTGTTTTCAAGGGATAGTAACATTTTCGTAATTTTATTGTGATAAATGTGTATACATTGTATTCCAAATATGCGGTGTGCTATATAGCGAATACTTAATTCCTGAGATTTGTTTTTGACTTTTACATCTTTGATGTTTGTTCTTGCTGTATACTTCCCAGATGGTCTAATCGTATAGATATTGTGGAGTATTGTATGTGCTATGATCAGCTTACATTTGAATGTAAATAATAATGTTTAAAACAAATTTATCTAAAAAAAAGTCAAGATATTTATTTTGTTGAACAGTGGTTTTGAATGTGTAAATTTATCCTTATTATCTATTACACAGGTTGCATGTTTTTGTTTCCTGTGGAGTTTGTGCAATTTAGTTCTATGTATTCTTGCCCATACAATATTACCATAAGTGACTGTGTATGAACGAAAAAATGCAGCTGCTTCTTTGTTAGAATTATTGTAGATTTATAGAGAATACCAATATTCTTTGAAATTTTTGATACAATACAGACTCTATTTGTTTTTTCCAGGTTAGAGTTCCATCTGTCTGTATGCCAAGAAATTTTGTTACCATATCACCAGGGTTTGACAAGTTGTGTATGTGTATATGTGATGTACTTAAATACTTAAATTTTCATGTTGCCTTACTTCAAAGTTTTTTTGCAAGTACGTTTACAAACATGTTTTTTAATGTTTTTGAGTACGTGAAGTAATAGAGTTACATAGCTACATATTAAAAAAAAAAAAAAAAAAATGTAAGTCAAACAATTTACACTAGACACTAATAAGACATCTCTTTAACAGCAGACACAACAACGTTTCAGTCTATTTTTGTGTCTTCAGTTCTCTGTTGTTGCTGCTTTTCGTACATGTATTTGATAATATCTTTCTTTTGATTACTTTAAAAAACTCCTATGTTCTCTGTTGTTAAGTATGAAATCATTAAAAGGCACTACATTGACTGGATCTCAACAACCTGGTCCTGCCGTCGTTGGTAGCCAGGAAATTGCAGATGATCACTAGCCATGTGGTACTTAACTAGTGTAGAGGTGAACACCGACAGAGCACAGACAAAGCAAGTCTGCATAACTGCACTTACAGGTAGAACAGATCCTAGGGCAAATACCCTTGCTGTATCCACGTTAATGAGAAACCTATGACATATAGTTGCATTTAAAACATTTCATTTGTCCGGTTAAAACTAGGTGGCATTAGTCCGACTTTACTGTTCAAGAGAGAGGTAGAGCAGTAAGGAAAGTCAACTGAACTCTCTAGGACATTGTTTTCTTGGGAATGGAGTGGCTCCGCTGTTGATCCTAGTGTAAGCTTAATTATCTGGCGCCATTATGGATCACAGAAACGGCAATGTCTTAACTAAAGTTTCATCAATAAATAACAATCACAGATAACCAAAAGTACAAACGTCATCTGATGGTGGATATGATGTATTACAGAACAAAGAAAATAGATTTTCATATCTCCTATCACTACTGATTAGGAAAGGAAACTTAAAGGATACCATGCAGTTATAAAAGAAATTTGCGATTTATCACATACGTCATGTATTTTACATACCTGAGAGCGTGCAGGAACGTGATCGTGTACATCTTTTTTATTTAGCAGTGTTTCTATTCTTTTCTCTGCAGTTAACAAAAAGTGTAAAAGATTGAGAGAAATATCATGTATATCACATATTCAGAAGTACGTAAACATACAAAGATTTTTGATATAATGTATTGAATAAAGAAAACTTTGTTTTAGAAGTGTTGAGCCTCATATTGAAACCATATTGAAACTTGTTTTTTAGTTCTTTATTGTATTGATATTGGGGGGAAATATATAGTTAAAATATTTTTAGTCATTTGATCCTTTGAATATATTTACAATTTACATATTTGGTACTGACATGATTTACCTTTTTTGAATACAAGTGTCGATTCTAATTCTTTTATATCATTTTAGGCAGAGAATTCCAAAACCTGATTAATTTTAAGTTCCTGGGATTTCAAGCACTTTCTATTTTCTTGAAAACGGTAATTCACAAATACCGGACTTTCATAATTTAATGTTTGAAAAATCAATGTATACACCTTTTGTAAGCTTTTAATCTCTACCGTTGTTTTATTTGCTTTTTCTAGCAGTTCTTGATAAGAAGAAGTTAAACTGAAATCTCAGTGATCTTTTTTGTATGTTCTCAATTTTCTGTACTGAAGTGAAGTGGGAAGTGAAATGCCACACTCATGGGCAATAATTGAAATTTGAAATTATGAAACTTTCAATTAAAAGCTTTCTTCCTTCTAAATCTAAGTACGATTTCATTCTAAATAATGCATTTAGTTGACCCTCCACTTATTTCATATATCAGAAATATAATTATCAAAGTCTAGGGTGTTTATTTGAGGGAGACATTTATAAAATAATTTAAGAAAAAAGGGGACATTTATTTGAGTGTCTATTCAAAGCAATATGGTTTGCAGATTTCTTCTTTCCTAAACATATTGTGTTATTAATAGTTCATAACTTTCATTTCGACAAAGGCCTGTTTTACATTTTCTCCGTCAATGACATCACACTTCCACCAGAAACTAAACTTTTACAAAAATACTTATAATTGAGAAAGTAACAATGCAACTTTAAAAATTTATAAATTTAAGAAGCCTCACCTTACCATGGAAGTAAAAGTTAAGAAACATGTTTCAAACCTAAAGTTCCCTTCTAACTTTAAGTTTGTTTTGTTATATTTATAGATTATATTGGACAGCAGAAATGGACATTAAGTTTCACATTACAAAGATAATGCAGAGTGGAAGTAGCGCTGATGATTGGATGAATTTTATTGATCAACTGAAGCACAACAAATGCGACCGTGATCTCTTGACACAGATATATACTGTTGCACTAAATAATATTCCAGTCAAAGGGACTAAAGTGTATAAGAAATTATTAGTTGGGTTAGCAAATTTACAAAGGTACTTATTTTTAGTAATAAAATTTAATTACATGAATGCACTGGAAATCAGATTTTAAATTCAGTAAATGTCTATTTCTTTAATAACGGGATGTAGACCACGATCCACAATGCATTCCTTCTAATTCACGTCGGCACTCAGCAATTGCCGAAGTTATATTGGTAAAAGGCACTGAAGAGTTTTGTTCTGTTTTTTATTATTATAATTTATGATGAAACTCGATAGAAATGGAAATTTCTGAATAATTAAACATATATTTCTCAAAAATTACAGTCAGAAATCCTGGGAACTTTATTGATGTAAATGTATGCTCTAAATCACTTTTTCTAAAAGTTTTGTTTCAGATCAGGGAGGGGGGTCACGAAATGACACAAATGAGGTACATGGATCGTATTCCGATGGAATTTCAAATGTTGAAGAATATTTTTTGTTTTACCTTAATGTCTTTTCTTCTTTCCGAAGGTCCTTTACAAGGTACGAATTAGTGGATCACACCTCAAAGTTTTTTGACTTCATGTAAAATTCATGTAAAAAAAACAAAGCTAAAGTTTTCTTTGATTTACTTCTTCAATTCTTTATCAATCATTCTTATTTCCTTCCTCCAGTTCACCTTTTGGTGCAACATAGTCTCATTTTATCTTTGTTTCATAGAAAAGTTCTCCACCGATGAGCATTTTATTTCGTTTTCAAATAATGAAAAATAATGTATATATGAAGGAGGGTTTTATTACTTGGAACTAACGAACATAGAAGTTAAAACAGGATAATTGTGCGCCTCTTTAATTCCTAAATTGTACCTTGCTTTATTCCTTATTTTTATAAATCATAATATTCTGCCCCACCCGGCTGACTTTATTAAATATCATGCAATGTAAAAGTAAATTAAACAAATGTGTATTCTTTTCATTAGTGAAACCTCTCCAACTTTGGCTCAGAAGACATTAGTTGATGCAAATTGTCTTGACATTGATTGTGCTGTAGTCTGTGTTTATAATGCTCAATTTGAATATCAACATAAAAACAAAAATGAGGCATTTCGGATTCTGCGACGGGGGAAATGTGATGGCCGCACCCCTAAGTTTCTTATTAAAAAGGCCTATCAGAATTTAAAGGAAGGCAGGCCAAACTTATTTGATGGTGTTGCTGACCCATGGGATGACAGTTTATATGATGTAACAGACACATCGACTATAACCCAGCCACGATTGAAAACTGAACCAGAGTCTCCAAAGAAATTTGGTATGTGCTACATTTTCTATGATTTGATTGAAAATATGTAATTGATTATAATAACCTACTCTAGTGGTGCATCTAGGTGTGGTGATTGTCTTAAGTTCTCTTAAAATTCCTGAAATATAAATAGAATGGTGCTTGTGGGACCTTCTGGCAAACTCAAAGTCATTTTGCAAATTTCAAATGATCAAATAACATTTAGCAAATACTGCTTTTCCAGGACTTATACCAACATTTTATCTGAAATTATAGGTATCCGAAACCCGCAGGTGGTTCGAAGTTTGTCAAAGTTACCGTCAAAGAGTCTTGGTATGCCAACTCGTACTTTTGGCAAAACTCAATCAGCTTCCAGTCTGTTAAAAGATGCAAAGACAAAAAGCCCCACGGAGGTACTTAAGGAAAAATTAGGATTGATGGTTGGTGATGGTTTTGATAAGACATGCCAGAGAATCGAGGAAAAATACAGGTCTGTCGAGGATAGTGGAGTTTTTATGGAAAGTGGGTCAGACAAAGAAAACAAAGAGAATATGCCCAAAAAGGTTTATGGGCCAAGTTTATCTCCATTTATGGTACATGCTTCACCGTTGGTTAATAGGAAGCAAATGGCATTCTTTGAAGAAAAAAGAGAAAATGGTTTAAAATGTGATTTATTTGATTATTTTGAGAATGAAAATTCAATGAAAAAGTCTCACTACCCAGATATCTTTGAAGATTTTTTAAAAGTTACCGCTCCAAAAAATAACATTGAAGCCTCATCTAATGAAAGTAAATGGACACACTATTTAGACTCAAAAATTACGAAGACAGAAAATTTGGATAGGTCTGTGGAAATACTGAAAACGTGTAAAGACAGTGTTGTGAACATGCCAAATTTCCCAAAGTTAGCTGATCAACAATCGCTGGAAAATCCATTAGATACTAAAGCTGGTTTGACAGATTTGCTCAATGGTTTGTGTGTTGAAGATAAAGGCTTACAAGAAAATGAGAAAAAAACTCTTTATCAGCTACTAATGATCACAATGACACACTCAATGAGGAACAAAGACCCGAATCATATTCAACTTCACCAAAAGCTTTTTTTCAAAGTCAACCAAATAGTGCTGTGACTATTAGCTCAGTAAATCATCAGCATAAAATGGTTATTGCTGAAAATCCTGTCTTGAAAGTAGTTGATCCAATTACACCAGTTGTGCAGAAAAGAATGCCTTGTAGGAAACCACTGACCGCAATAAAATCCTGTTCAAGGGTGGACCATTCTTCTGTTGATCGCATATCACAAGCAAGAAGTAATTCCTTCGACATTTCTAATCCTTTGCAACCTGGCACTAACAAAATTGATACAGGTTTTAGCAGTAACTCCAAAGATGTGAAAATTGACATTGAAAACCGAAAAGCCCTCAACGTTTTAGATTCGAATCTGATCTCAAACAACGAAGCCAATGAAATCAAACAATCTGGCTCCCAAAAACCAGTTACTGACCTTAACATGAACCTGAAATCATTGAATTTACCATCATACAATTCATCAACAGTTCAGGAAATACCCCGACAAAATGCATTAGCTAGTAGTGATAATGCTGGTTTGAATGTCGAAAAACTTGTGGCAAGTGGTCTTGAAGTGCTTGGTCAGAATGGTTTTAATGTTGGTATGAATTTGCAGCAATTGCCATCAAATAGGGCAAAAGTATTTACTGTCAATGGAAGTGTGTACAAACAAATAAAATGTATTGGCAAAGGCGGTTCTTGTAAGGTATGCCACTTCAAATGAAAGTGTATCCCAATTGCTGTTATGAAGCTATGAAAGTAAATTGGTAGTAAACATACTTTTCTGTCTAGGTGTTTGAAGTAGTTACAGCTGATGGCCATGTATATGCACTGAAAAGGGTGAAACTTCAAGACCTGGATACTTTTATGATTGACTCTTATCTCAATGAAATAAAATGGTTGGAAAAGTTGAAAGGCGATCAACATATCATCGAATTAAATAGCTGGTAGGTCAATATCTCTTCTTTTTGGAATAAATTGTTCCTAGGACTAATTTTTGCGAATGTACATCGAATTTGGGAAAATAAGGACACGTTGAAAATTTACAAATAGTCCATTCGTGAAAATTTGTATTCTAGAAATTTCTCAAAATAGTCTGAAAATATATCAGGGGGAATTTGGGTCCGAATTCGGATGCCTTGGTTTCAGCCGTTGGTCGTGATAATCGACCCAATTCTGAATCAGCATTATTCGACTACATTTCGTTTCTCAACAGAACACAGCGAAGCGTCATGGTTTACACCAAATGGCGTATACTTCTGTTTCAGATATATGCTAAGTGATGTTGTTAAAACTTTAAAAACCAAAAGACAACAAACAAAAAAACAAAAGAAAAAATGAATGAATTGAGAACTTCTGGGTGAATAGAAAGTTAGAGAAGTCGGGCAAAAGAAAATATTTTGAATGAAGAAACTGTTCTATCACGTTCAAGTAATGTTTTACAACAAAACAATGAATCTTATATTTTTGCTGGTTGTTATTTCCACTCCACCTAATTTTGCATTGTACCATTGTATTTTCAAAACCTGTTTTGTAAAATACAAAGTCTGATTCCGAATTAAACGGATCATGACACTTGGAGAAAACCAGCGGCCAAAGCTAACCACTAGAACCAATGACTTAAACCAACGAACGAGTGACGAAATCTGGTGGCTACTATTAACGCTCAAAACCAACAGGCAAAACTAACGGGTAGAACCTACATCCAAAACTACAGACGGCTAAAACCAACGCCCAAAACAGATGCCCTGATAAAAATAAGTATTTTTTGTTAATCTAATGGATGGCTGAACAACTTTTAATGACTATCTTCCTTTCCTGTCTCAATCTCAATACAATGTTTATCGAAAATTCTTCCACTATTAAAACGTGGTCCTTTTCAAAAGAAACAGAACTCCATAAACTTTAACATTTCTCCTGCGTCCACATGATCTGAGACGTTGTAACAGAGTTATTGTATATAATTCTGCGTCAGTCAAAATCAAATAGTTTAAATTGGAAATTAGAGAAAAAAAGTACATGTGAATTAAGTCGGAAAAACTGATTCGCGAATACACTATGCTGAAGAATCTCGTCTTGAGTTCTTAAAGAGTCATTGTTAAGATTCATAGCATTAAAGCTACACCTTTATTAATATAGATGTATACACTGCACACTCTGATCATGTATTTTGTCCTCATCAGGGAAAGAACTGCAGAATACTTACTCCTGGTCATGGAGTTAGGTGAAAAAGACTTGGCTAATGTTTTACGAAGCAATACATCACTGACTACAGACATTTTGAAAGTTTATTGGAAGCAAATGTTAAACGCAGTTCAAGTCATACACCAAGTTGGCATCGTTCATGCTGATTTAAAACCTGCCAATTTTTTATTTGTGGGTCCAATATTGAAGCTTATTGATTTTGGGATTGCAAATGGAATTCAGGTACGAACACATTTACGTTTGTATAGATCTTTCTTTTGATTTGGGGAGGTGATTGCATCCAATTTAAAATTGATGGTTCTATTTTTTCTTTATAGAATTAAATTCCTTCCTGTTTCAATAAAGTTAGTAGACTCCTAACAACCATCTTTCCTTCCATTTCAGGGGAATAAGACAAGTGTAACTAGGGAATACCAAATGGGAACATTAAATTACATGCCTCCTGAAGCATTAATGGCGGACAATACATACGCAGATGGAGCTACAAGGGTATCATTGAATTTTGAATTTTCTCCGATTTCAAGCCTTGATATATTTTCATTCCATATTTTATATTTTGGAAGGACATGTTTAATTATCATGAAACTTATTTTGATACTTCGTGATATACTAAGTGACTGAATTGTTACTCGACTTTTTTCTACCCCAAGTTTCTTTCCCGATAATGTATATGTTTACTGAAAAAGGCCATCCTTTGTAAATATTCGATAATGATAGTTAAGAATTTAAAAATCTTCTCTCAACGGATATAACATTGTTTGGCTCTAACAAATAATCTTTAAATAAAATTATGTACTATTTGTGTGCATGAATTTTCTCAGACACCAAAACAAAATTAAATGCTTTTAAACTTCAGATAATAAATGCATGAAGATGTTAAAAGTTATCATCATGACGAAGCCGTAGATCTCCTTTGAACCCTTTTATAGTTATTCATCGTTTATTTTCTATTGCCATTAATATTTTTTTATACCATTGGCCCTTTTTACGTTGTTTTAAGAATTGGTGTTAAAAGGGCCAGCGTTAGATGTTAATCTGTGAAGGTTTGACAGTGGGTTTTTTTTTAGAAAAAACGCCAAAAAAAGATCGGATTTAAAGGCCCTTCGGTTAAGTTTGGACCGGCGTAAAAAGGGCTGATAAAGTAGTCCAAACAATGCTATTCTTGTTTTCTTTAGATTTCAAGGGCGTCTGATGTGTGGAGTTTAGGGTGTATGTTATACTTGATGGTGTTTAAAAAGACACCCTATCAACATATCAAGAATCAAAATTCTAAGATGGTAGCCATACAACGTGGACATCCTATTGAGTTTAAAGGTGTCCAAGATCCTTGTTTATTAGACTGTCTGCAGGTGAAGTAAAGAATTTTTATCTTGACAAAATATATTTGAATACTGTGGTTATTATATAATCTCTGCAAATCAGACACCATTGGTGCATAAAAAGATGTCTGTTTTATAGAGATGCCCGCTTATAGAGACTCCACCTATGAGAAATAATTCCATCGATCCGTACATAGAGTATGTGTTTGTAATACGGATATGTCCGCTTTATAGGGTGTCCATTTATAGGGATTCCACTGTGTAAACATAGCTAAATTTGTGTAGAAGGGTGATAGATAGCATAGGACACAGAACGTGGTAAGAACATCAAAGCGAAATCATGTGCAAGTAACTTATTAAACATTGGATGGTATATCTAAGCAATACCCTCCTTTGCCATGTTCGAAACAAATCGTTGTAAGACTATTTGTAATCATTTTCATCAAAATATCGCATCAAAACAAAGGCGAAAAAAACGGCGAAAGGTGTATTATAATTCCCGAAATATGCAAGTTTGGGTAATTTATCATTTTAGTACGTGTAATTTATTGTCAGAAACTTTCGTGGAATAAAATTTCGCGATTGACAGACAACGAGGAAATTTACGGGAATTTATTTTCCTTTATTTCTATTTACTGTGACGAGTTCAGTTTCATATAAATAAAGAAAACAAAAATTGACATTTCGGCACCTGTTGTGTCATAATTATAATTATAATTTACAATACGTTGTTGGTTTCACTTAATTTGATTATTGATAATTGCTTGATACGCTGTATAAAGGTCCTCGTATTGATGCAAACTGATGTTGAGGCCGTTTGGTTGGATGGTGATAATTGCAAGAGCAAAAATGGCATCTACGCCACCCGATGAAAAAAAAACACGCACTCTTACATTGGACACACTTGCAATGTACTCTGCAAAAAATTAGCAAACATCGTTATGACTTCGCTAAAAGACCGACTAGCAATGATTTGACGAAACACTTGGCAGGCACTGATGATAAGGATATTAAAAGTTTCCATCAACATGAGCTAGCCGAAGATAAATATGCAAACTCGGCACCATCCAACCGAACGGCATCAACATCAGTTTACATCAATACGGTGGGGAATTTAGTTTCGCGATTCTAAAAAAAACAACGCTTATTCTGAATATGATTCAGAATTAACAGTCAGTTGCTACTATTTCTGTCACTTTTTTATTTTTTCATAAGATAATTTCTGAAATTCTAGCTCAAATTTAGTTGTAAAAAGTTTCTGAAAATACAGTAATTGGAAACTTTTCAGATAGTTATTTTGGGTTCGCTATCAATAGCTACTCTTTTGTTCCGCAATCCTTTGACAGTTGGTCACAAAATATCCAGTAATCTCCATTTCAACGTCAACTCTTTGATTTGTATATACCTGTTTTGCTTATCAGTAACGTGTTTGTTTGTTTGTTTGTTTTAGGGTTGTTTACGTTACGACAAACGAGAACGATACACCATTGAACAGCTACTTTTGCACGATTTTCTGAAATCACAGTGAGAACAGTCCACAGTGAGAACAGACGTAAAAGGTCGTAAATGGTCAAACGTTGGTTTTGTATAGATGACCATTAAACTTGCAGAATTTAAATTGTATGTAACTCTGTATTATAGACATTGAACAGCTCAAGAATTGATTGTGTAGAAATTTCAGTGAATGGATTATGGCAAAACTATGTGATGATTTGATATTGTAACCCCTAGCTACCGAAAATATACCGCCTGCTTCCATTTATAAACAACGCACCCAACAAATATTCTGCCCCTACACCTAATCCTACTTTAAGAGCTGCCTTCTAATTAGCCATATATGTGAAGAGATTGGGTTTAAGCTGAATGGAAAACGCAAGTAATTCTTCGTTCCAAAAAAGGAATGTATTGGCGTTCCTTTAAAGATTTTTTTTATTATTATTTATTTAATTGTATGTTAAAGTTATTTTAGTATACTCGACGATTATAACTTGGGGTTGTTAATAGGAGAAAAAACGTCACGCCTGAAGCGGGATGCCGCTTAGCTCAATCGAGATCTCTCTCTTTGTCCCGTCCTGGCAGTCGCCCCCCGTCCCGTCTCTCATAAACAGCCCCTTGGAATAAGTAAGAAGTTTTTGTTTAATTCACAACCTTGTTGTTAATGCCTACCACCGATTCACCATTGTTTTGGATGTTAAAGAATATGTTACATTTAACCAGTTTGAAATTTCCGAATTCTTGTTTGATTTTAACTTTCAGATGGAAGATCTTTCTCGCCATTAAGAGTGTGTTGAACCGCCCATCAACCTGACGCTTACTGAGCCCAAACAAATTTTTCAAAGGTTTATACGATGAAGTTTTTGTCATAAAAAATGGCATATGAACTCCTGTAACTTTAGTAAAAAGTAGTAATTTCTTTTCTTTATAAAGTATTTATACAGCGTTCGTACGAACCTGGAAAATGGTTGTTTATTATTGACTGCTTAAACATTGAGAAAACTAAAAGTATATACACTGGAATTTCTATAAAGCGAACATACTCCATGTACGGATGTATAGATTTACAGTCAAATTCTCATAGGAAAAGTCTCTCTTTTATGCCCATGAAGTAGGAGTGTGTTTTCAGTAAGAAATGGGAAAATTCTCATAGGTAAAGAGTCTGTAAAACGAACACCTTTTTTATATACCAATGGTGTCCCGTTTTATAGAGATTCCATTGTAAAAGGGTTAAAAAAAGCTTTTCGTGTAAAACACAGCTCGAAAGAACAGCCGGCAGTTCTTTGTCAGATCTTGACATGCCGCTCCAATTTTGTGATGCTCCCTTTCTTACTCCTGCCAAGATCTTTGCCGTTGACATTGATCTAAACGGAGAGTCTAGTCAATCTTTCAAAGTCTGAAAACACAAAGTTTAAAAGCCGTAATTTAGTTAACTGCTCCCATACTGCGTGTCTTTCTCGCTCCTTTAGAGGGCTTTCCATTTATCCTTCATTGGACGCAGCCAGACTTGACCATTACTATCGGATAGGCCTTTTTATTATGTATGCATTATTAACAGTGCGTCAATCGAACAATATGCGTTCAAAAAGTTTGCGATGCATTTCACCAAAATTACGATTTTTTACGCGTTCTAAATGATATTCCGAATATTTTCGTGTACTGTAACCTATAGTTTCTGTAACCTATAGCAAATTGTTAGTTGATATAATATAATAATATCGAAAAAACATTTTTGGGACAAAGGGGGATGACAAAATACACCTTTCCCAAATTCACGTTTTTTTTATAATAGCTGGCCCATGTCACTCTGAACTAAATATAATCGAAAAAAGCCCTATTATATATGAATAACCTTAACTTATCTGAACTAATCTCAGTGTGACTTAGGCTAAAAACTCATCTTGGCTTAGTTTGTCATTCGGACCTGGTTTTAATCCGTTATATTGTTTCACCATATTGATATAGTTTGCCCATTTAGCAAATTGCAGCGGGACAATTTTCCTTAATTTTCAACACAGAGGTACCGTTTTTATCCTTATTTAGTGCGCACCGGAAAATAATTATTTTCGAGACTGCGCACACCATAATTAGTGGCAAAAAAAATATTCCTTGAAATAGTGCACACTTAAAATAAGGCCAAGAAAAATAATTTTTCCAAAAAGGTGTGCACTCGTTAAGCAGAGGCGGATCTAGAGGGTACCTTATCGGGGAAAACTTCGTCGGGGAAAATTTTCGTCGGGGAAAATTTTCGTCGGGGAAAAATATTCGTCACTTGCTAAAATTTTCGTCACTTTTCCCCGACGAAAATTTTCCCTGGGGTATTTTTCAAACAAGAATTTTTTTTTGCATCTATATTTCATTCTTTAACATCTAATTCCAAATTTTCATTAAACTCTATTTTTTCTTCGGCCTCGTCTTCGCTGGTTTCTTGTTCATCCTTGTTTGCTATGGATTCTTGAGGGCACTTTGGTTCAAGGCTTACCACCTCAAAATGCACGTTTTCATCATCTGTATCTTCGTCTTCACCGGCAACAATCCCCGTATATGTAAACGAATAGAAATTTTCGACAAATTCTTTCATTTCATCCAATATGACTTTTTTAGGGCACAGAAATGTTAGGGTTAGTGGCACCTCAAGCCCACCAGAAGGGATTGGTGATGGCTTATACGCTAAAGATTTCAATGTCCCAATTACTTTTCCTCCTTCTTCTTTGATGAAGAAATACACGTAGCGCGAGATTTCTCGTGGAATATGACCAACTGTTTTCCAACCAAAGAAATATTTGTGTTTTGCTTTAATAGCGCAAGAGTAAGGATCTGTTTCAATGGATCTTTTGTTGGTCTCCAACTCGACTTTAACATCCTCTCCGATAGTCGCATCAGACCAGCTGGTTTCTTTGTAGACGTGATAGCCACGAGATGCAATAACACATTGAAAAGAGTAATCCATTTTGTTTCGACAGACTGTGCTTAGGACAAAAAGAAATCTCTACAAAGAATCAAAATACTTTGATTCTCATTAAAATGTCTTAATTTATAATATTCGAACGTCTATTTAAAAGGATTCGAACGTCTTCATTCGAATGCTTGAGTTAAAAATCGAATGTTTACAAAAGTGGTAGAAGAAAAAGGATACGTTACTGGTAAGATGGCAACAAAAAACGACCTTCGTTCTTATTTTAATACTGCTGAAAAAAAGGCCAGTGGAAAAAATAATAAAACTGGTCTCAAACAAATTATTGTTGCTGAGACAAACGAAGCAACTAAAGCTGATGTTGATATGGCAAGAGAAGAAGTCAAAAAGCAAGTATCAAAGCGAAAGAAATATCAAACTGTTCCTGAGAAGGTGAAGTTGGAGATTGGTAGATTTGCCGCTTTAAATGGAACACAGGCTGCCCTCAAAAGATTCACGAAAATCTACCCTAAGTACGATTTGAAACGCACATCAATCAACTCTTGGAAGGGTAAATGCAAAACTAAGAAAGAGAGTTCCCTTTCAAAACGTACAGGTAGACCGAACCTACTGAGTGACCATTTGATAAAAAAAGCCAAAGATATCATCATTGGTACACGAAGTGCCGGGACAGTCATCTCTCGACGAATGGTAATCGCAATAGCAAGAGGTGAGTGAGAGCGGTTTTCTAAAAACCTCATTAATAAACTCCGAATTTGTCTTTTCGTTCACGATTAATGGTGTGTTTTGTTAACCCTAGATTAAATGAATTTTTCTTTCATTAGCATAACACAGCAACTTCTTTCCTTTCTCAGGTGTTGTCAAAGCAAACGAACCAAGCCTATTGAAGGAGCACGGTGGATCACTCGAACTCACCGAAGACTGGGCACGATACTTGTTGCAATCAATGGAGTGGGTCAAGCGAAAAGGAACAACCGGGAAAGTAGAGCCCTCTGAGAAATTTTTGTACGAGGAAAAATTCTCCTATCAGCGTGGAATCTCCAAGGTCGTACTTGAGCATGACATCCCACTAGATCTCGTATTGAACTTGGATCAAACACCATTATCCTATGTGTCTCCAGGCAAGTACAGTTTCTGTTTAAAAGGCTCGAAAACTGTACCCATAAAAGGTGTTGACGATAAACGCCAAATAACCGCAACATTCACGGTTTCAGCTACAGGAGCCTTCTTGCCAATTCAAGTAATCTATCAAGGAAAAACCAAAAGGTGTTTGCCAAAATATGTTTTTCCCAAAGAATTCGACGTGACCTTTACCAAGAATCACTGGTCAAATTATGAAAAGTGCATCGATCTTTTTGAACGTATCATCTTCCCGTATTTGAGTCAAAAGAAGGAGGAGCTTCAATACCCTTCAGAGCAGTATTCTCTGGTTATCATGGATACGTTTAAGAGGCAGGACAATGATGCCATAAAAGAATTATGTGCAAAAAACAACTGTCAATTGATTATTGTGCCTCATAACCTTACCAACAAATTCCAGCCGCTTGACCTGACTGTCAATCAAAAGGCAAAAAAGTTTATCTCTATCAAGTTCAACGAATGGTATGCCGAAAAAGTAAGCCAACAGCTGAGGATTGGTAAAGCTCCAGCTGACGTCAAAGTTAGCTTGAAGCTAAGTGACCTTAAGCCGCTGCATGCAAAGTGGATTGTCGAAATGTACGACTTTTTGAAGCAAGAAAAGTCCTCAATCATCAAAGGTTTTGAAAAAGCGGGGATACTAGAGGCAGTCGAATCGGCAAAAGCAGTGTACACACGATGCGAAAATCCTTTTGACGAAAAAAGATTGTAAATATTATATTTTTGCGTCACGAAACTTAAAACAAAACTTGCTTTACTTAAGAACGCTTATGGTGTCTTTTAATAACTTTCAAATCCCTCTGAAAAACCCTTTAATCTATTTTTGTGACTTTCCATTGAAAAATATCATTGTCAGCTTGTTTTTTCTTCAAAAAGTTTAATTTCAAAATAGGGTTTTTCGTCGGGGAAAATTATTCGTCGGGGAAAAATTTCGTCGGGGAAAATTTTCGTCGGGGAAAAATATTCGTCACTTGGCCAAAATTTCGTCACTTTTCCCCGACGAAGTTTTCCCCGATAAGGTATGTCGAAATTTGTGGAGGAGGATGTTCGATATTAAACCATAAAAGAAAAACGTGCAAGTAATCCTATTGGTGATACAAACTGAAAACAGAAATGAGGTTAATGTGCTCCTCCACAATTTTTGACATACCCTAGATCCGCCGCTGATTAAGAACAAAAAAATACCAGTTTTTATAAATACCAGGTTCTTATAGATAAAAGGACTGTATAATTTAATACATATTACATGCTTCTTAGAAAAAAAAAATCATTAAAAGCAAATAAATTTTTCTCTCCTGAATTAAGAACGGTGCGCATTTGAAATTATAGATGATGCCTCTTGGCGGAAATTAAGCTTCTATATCTAAGGGGGTGTGCACTTAATAATTAGAGCCAGAAATTATTTGAAATTAGGGGGCGCACAAAATTAGGATAATTGTGAAGAAAGAAATTTTTTTCCTATACGAAATATTTTTCTCTCTGCTTCCTCACTCGGGGGAGAAGAGAGCGCTATTTTCCAGGAATTTGTAACACTGCTACATCGTTGTCAACCTGCATACGTTCTACATTCAAGATGGCTTCCTTTGTGGAGCACTTTCTTATTGCATCTCTAACTGCTCTTTTGATTTATACAAACAAAAAAGAATTATGGAGCGTGTTATTTACGAGAGAGGACAGTGCCATGATTGGCCTTGAAAGTGCAATCGGTAATACGTCCTCAAAGTACCAAAAAATTGCTGTAGGGTAAGTTTTTTACGATTCTTTTTAAGGTTGGTTAAGTAACGTTGGTACATGGCTAGCTACAAGTAACAGGTCTGTTTTTCAAATGTGTGCTTTTTATTCTAGTTTGTAAGGTTTGTAAACTTTCGAAGAATACTTTTTGCCAACAATTCCAAAACTGTTCAGCAACTATGATTTATAGCTGTGTCTGCATCATATATTATGCACTGCACAGTTTTCTTTTTCTTACATGATGTGCACGGGGCAGTTGACTCAATTCCTTTCCTTTCCTTTTAAAGAACGGCAAAGATTTTTGAATGGTACACTGACGGGCATGAAAAACTGCCGGGCATCCCAGACATTAATGAATTATTAGCCAGCATCCTGCTGAAGAAACACTGGAATTTTGAACTTGTCCTAGAAAATCCTGGAATTCTGGGCACATTCTAAATAGCTTCCTTGAAAGTCCTAAAATTTAAATAGACTGATGACCTTGTGGTAGAGTGCTCCCCTCCAGTGCGGGGGAGTTCAGGGTTGAAATCCTGGTTGAGTCATGTCAGCGACACTATAACAGTAACTGGGTGAATCAAAATCTAAAGGGGTTGTCTAGTTGAACGGTTGAAGCAGAAGTGCAGAATGTTCTAGGACCTCCTACACAGAACCCTCGTTCTATCAGAACTGAAGAGGTTATCCTGTGTTAAGATTCTTGGTTTTCAAAGAATTTACTATTCATGTATCAAAACATCAATGTTTCCAGTCTATTTTTGTTTTGTTGTTTTATTTTTAAGCGTAAATGGAAATGTGGATGTCATCTTATCTGCTGTCAAACTTTTTGAGTCGCTTAATGTGAATACAAATGGTCCGTCTCAAGACCATGAGACAATATCTTCTCTGCAACAGTTGGAAGAATGTTTTTCATTTTATTTTAAAAAGTGTGCCGCAGCCGAGAGATTCGTTTCTTCAAAAGATGTTTTTGAACAGATTGTCAAATCTGCAAAGAAAGTTTCTGGTGTACAGGTATGGATATTTGAATTATTTAAAATCAGTTTGACATTTCTTCTCAAAACTGGAATATGAAAATTCCCCTTATTTTACATTGACATCTTAGAAGCATAATAACATTTAAGGAAGTGAAAATTTATCACATCTACTCACTTCTACATTATTTATTTAAATAATTTTATTAATAATCGCGAAAACAAAGAACAAAATTAAACAACTTTCATCCACAGATAATCCACAGCTTTAGTGTGTAATAAGTCAAAGAAATATAGAAATATGGAAATAATGAAAAATAATAAATTGTCCTTCAATTTCATTAGTATGATGTTGGTGGTAATGCTGCTTTAATGGGTTTAAAAATGTTGTATTCAAATCGAAACAGTTCGGTATGTTATTAGCATTCACAAAACTTCATTGGGTATATAATATTATAATTTCATTCCTTTTGTTGTCCATATCAAAATTCTGACTGCTCGATTTTTCCACATTCCCGTTATTCTGATAACTGTGTAAATTCCATAAACCTAAACCCTCGCCCTTAACCTAACTGTATAGTTACTCTGTATTTTGACCTCATGGCTGTGATATAATGATTTGTGTTGGAATATTGATCTTTCGGAATATTTAGTGCATACTGTTCCTCATTCAGAGAAGGTTTATTTCCATAAATATATTCGGTAAAAGTTTAGCTAACTTTTTCTTATGTACAGTAAATTTACTCATCAAAGGTCCTGCTTGGTGCACCAATAGGTCCACAATTAAGGACGATGCTCGATACTAGAATTCATACACCAGAGACCCTACTACAAGATTCTGATGAATACCATCTAATACTTGAGTACAAAAAAGGGGATGTATGGCAAGGACATGTGTCAAAGTGTGCTAATAGATTTATCATTTCACATGATCATCCTAATGGGCAAATGGCAGCAATGGATCGCTTTTTTGGTAAGGTAGAATTCAGAAAAGGAAACCTAAAAGCGGATCCTTTTTTTTCTCTACATTGCTCAGTGTTTCATTATGTTATCCCTATTTTGTTTCATAGATTCATTGAACGCGTATCAGCCTGATTTGATTGTTATATCAGGACTACATCTTCTTGAAGGACAAACAGATGAATTAAAGCAAGAAAAGTTATTACAGCTCCGAACTCGATTACTGGCTATACCCACACACATTCCTATTCATTTAGAGTTAGCTAGCATGACATCGTCCAACTTCGTCCGGAGTGTTTCACAACAAATCTTTCCAGTAATTGATTCTATAGGTTTGAATGAACAAGAGCTGTCGTTTTTGGCCATATCACTGCAAGGACCAGGAACGACAATAGAAATGAGTCAATGGCCACCAGAAATAGGTGTAAAAAATATTCTCGACCACAACCAACTATCTTGTTTTATAAGAAAGCCTTTGTTTACCTTAATCGGAGAAACTTTAACGATTCGCGATTTTTTGCAGTTTATCCAGTCAATCTTTTCGAAAAATCTTCCGAGAAAATTTCTACCCGCGAAAAGGAGATTGTTTTTGGTCTTTCCAAAAAGTATTTATGTGAATGATATTTTGGTCAAGAAAAAGGATAAATCTGGGATTAAATCATTTTTTGGCCAAGTTTGTTTACAGAAATTTAAGTTTTTCTTGTTACAAAAGTTCTTTTTCTCAAAGAAATATTTTTCTATAAAAATAATAGAAGTTTTAAAAAGTATTAAAATGTGTTGATCTTCATTCAATTTAATTTGTAAAACACATCCGACCTCATTGTTTTAAACAAGCAGGTAACTCACGAAAACTTAAAATTCATATCGAGTGCATATCGAGTTTCTGTCTCAAGAGTATATATCCTAGCACCCTGCGGGTTTTTTCATTTGAAAGAGGAGACTGGTAGCTGAAACGCTTCCAGCCCCCTGGATTTCTGAAAAATAGAAATAAGAAGTAACTGCATGAATTGCTCTATAATTATTTTCAAAATAATTTACAAAAATTCACCAGGGAACGTTTTGTAGCCAAAAGATGATGTAGTTGTTGAGTTTATTCGTTCAGCGGTTTAAGACGACCTTCTGTCTCAACAGTTACGTAAAAAACGTAACAAATGAGTTACGTAAAAAACGTAACAAATGAGAGTTTTTAGAAAGTGATTTATATCTTCTGAACAAGTTAATATTTTTTAATTCTGTAAATTGCATTATTTCGAGGATTAATTGGCTTTCAGACCATACGATCTTAGGTGCATAAGTATGAACGATTTTGTTAAATTTTTCAAAATAAAATATCATACTCAAAGACCTATGAATATCCTTAAGCTTCCTTTTTTATCTTTTCCTCCAATTTCTGCTGTTTAAACTAAATTTTAAAAACTAAAATTTAAATATTGACGATTCGCAAGGTTTATCTCGTAAAAATTTTCAAATCTTTTTAATCGCGAAACTTAATCTCGCAATATGATATTTAATTTTCCAATTCGCAAAAATTATTCAAAAAACAAAAATTCGCAGATCTTCTTCCTTGTTTTTCTCTGATTACTAATAAACGTGGGAAATATTATATTGTTGTGGTTTTTTTTTTAGGTTTGATGTCCGATGCTTTAGACTGGCTTTTGCAAACCTTTGGAAGAGATTCGAGCAAATCAACTGTAAAGTCGAGGCTAACACGTGTGCATTTTCACTGCCTGACCTATCACATTATTGCTGCCTATCCTGATACTTGGGGCAGTAATTTAGCAGCTACTGCGGCTGGTTCAAGGGCAGCATCTCGTCAAGCTTGTGATAAGGAACACCTTGAAAGCATAGACGTTGAACTGCGAACACCGAAAATATTTGCACGCTCTGTTAAGTACTGGGAATTGAGAAGGTTTTTGGTTAAAAGAGACCAAGCTAATCCGGTGACGTCATGGCAAAATAATGGTGTCTTGTATTCGTTTAGCGCTGTCCTTGTTTGCAAGAATCCGAAACGGACAGTCGGGTTGGGCGATTGTATTTCTGCCACTGGCTTACAATACTCGGAATATCTACGCCACTGATTCTTGCAAGCTCACGTCTTCTCGTGCTGATCATGACTAACATCTTTCATTTTATATTTTATCATTTGTTTACTTTCTTTTATTGGAAAGGTCTTTTTTTTTAATGCGAAAACAAATTTTTTGAATTTATGCATCTCACTAGAAGATCAGTATTTGAAATTTCATCTACAGAAGATTTTTTCTTATATTCCGCTTCAGTGGACTGTCATCATTCTGCCGGCAGAAAACTTTCTGCTAACGCCCATTCTTGTTTCTGTAGCTGTAAAAAAGAAAGAGAAAAAATATGAAAAGTTACCCGAAAATTCAAAATCAGCACCATGGGCTTGGGAATTGTAGCACTTTCAAAATTTGCCACAAATTTACCCAAATTGGAACGTCAATGATGGGCGTGATCTCAAAATATTACTTGCTTGATAACGGACGGCAGATATTGATGATCTCGCCTGGCAATTTTGATGGCTTACCGATATTTAGTTGAGGAGGTGTTGAATATACACACTACCAGCTCCAAATTTACCCAAATTGTGACGTCTAGGTAGGTAGGAGTGGTCAAAAGGAACCAAAGGAACTAAGCGCAATTAATGATCATACCTGGTTTGGGTGGAACTTAGTCTTAAAGTACCTGCTACAAATCTGAAGCAGGATAGTCGAAAATTTTGTTATTTAGTGCGTATGTATTAAATGGACAGCCCCCCAGTGGGCAAAATCTTCAAAAAGTATCTGTCGCGGGGTGTTTTTTTTATTGAAACAGCAAACTATATTGCTTGCCATTCCTATAGAAAACACATTCCTCCTCATAGACTTTTTGAAGATTTTGCCCACTGGGCCATAACGTATGTCCTTTTATTCGGAAATCCAAACTAACTTCATTTGATTCTCGGTAATTCATCTCCCTCGCAGTCATCATCGTTGCGGTACAACCGCTTTTGGTTTGTTATCACTCTCGTATGTATTAGGTTGCAAAAAACATGTTTTCTTTATTTGTCATTGTTAATCCTCCCTCTCCTGCAAATCCAATTTTAGTTTTGGAGCAAGATTCGTAAATATCGAGAAAAGATAATAAAATTTGGGGTAAATTATATTTTTTTATGCGAAGAATACTTATAGACTTTAAGTTGAATATTATTCTGCTGTCTGAAATTGGTCACTTTTTGTTTACAAAATTGGTGCAAATTGATGGTTGTTTCGCATGCCAAAAAAGGCGTAATTAGTGAGCCCACCTGGAACTACGAGATTGACGCGACAACCCTGATGCGATGGTGACGATAAAGTTTTATACACTACACACAGACTAGAAGAAGATTCAATATTAATAAAAATCAATCAATTTTTTGGAGGCGGATCATTTTCGAGTTAAGACTTCGAGTTAGAAACTTCGAGTTAGCAGTTAGTTCGAGTTTGCGATATTCCATTTTACTAACTCAAAGTAGAAAAACCATATATTGATTTTCGAGTAAGTAACTGGAGATGGGAAAAACTTAATTTCATTTTCGAGTTACCAGCTCGAGATGGGAAAAATATAAATTCACTTTTGAGTTACTAACTCGATTTGGAAAAATATATTTTCGAGTTACAGCCCGCGCGATTGGATTTTCTTTTTCGGATAATTTTCCCTCAATGCCTAAAATCTTTATTTCTCCTCTTTTTATTTAATTCACATTTCACCAAGTCTCGGTTGATATTCTCTAATGCTTGAATGTTCAATTAAAAAACTCGGCAAAATCTATTCGTCACTTATTTATTATTTTCCGTTTTGAAAATAAAAACAACATCTTTATTAACTAACAAATGAAAACATATATCTTTCCCTTTGTTTTTCGTTTTCTATCCACACGTCATGCAAAAACATTTCCTTTATTTGTTTATTTTCTCGTTTGCAAAACATTTCCATGTCAACATTTTCTTTGTTAGTTACTCCCTAAACAACACAGGAGGAGTGTGACAATTACGTGTTTCTATATTAATTTTCTCCTTCTTATTAATTTGGTAGTAGATACATTCAAATCAATAAGCAAATTCGTAATCATTTCCGCGGTCATTAAAGATTATATAAAAATTTCAGGAATTCCATGTTAATATTTGCAGACAAGTTGACCACGTACAAACATAGATTTTTGTTTTTAATCCAAACCATGAAAAACATGAAACGGCGCAAAGAATGCAGCGAGAGTTAAAACTATAATTCAGATAAAAAAACTTAATAATGGATAATTGCCATATCTCGACGTATTAATTTTGAAGTTTCACAATACTTTACAGTATTATACTTTTCAGTTTCTCAATGATTTTATAAATATATTTCGTAAATTGTAGGTAAAATTGGCACAACAATGAAGAAAAAGAAGTTCAAGTTTGATGTAAGACTAAGCATTCAAGAACTCAACAGTATTCCTTTAGTAAATGGTGTATTATTTTGTAAAGTTCGATTGCTCACTGGTGGTGATTTCGCAAGTACTACCCCAAGGTATATAAATATTATTTTTGGTGTATCTACAGGTACATCATTGGGGGCAATGAAACAGAAAGGAAAAACATAACCTAGAGTTTTCGTTACATACACTGGAACCAAACATGAGAAGATAAATGAAAATTTCCTAGAGAACCATTTCTTTAACATAAAAAAAAAAAAATGTGCATTTTAATTTTCAGTTATTACGTATTATTTTTGCTTAAAAGTATTATAAATATCATCCATGAAAGTATTAGCAATAAACTCTCGATAACTCAAACATTTTCAATTTACTGAATGTTTGATTTTGAATTTTCATCTCTGTAGAGATATTAATCGTGTAGGATTGATAATATTCTCCGATTCGCTATGACAAAATTCAATAGAAACTATCGCAGTGTCAAAATGTTTGTCGGTGAAACTTTAAAAGTGAATATTGGGAATAAATTTGAGTTTTCGTAGATAATTGCTGTTGTTACATTTTGTTTTTATAAGGAGGAGGAAAGAGAGTCAATTTAGGAAAGATGGATTGATAGATAGATTTTTTTAAAAATTCTATAAAATATATATATATACATATTTCAACAATAATACATTTTTCTCCTATAAAACTATATACTTTTCACCTTTTTGATGTAAGAAACAACGATGGAGAGCAACTAAGAGAATTGATTTATAGTCTGCTTAAACTGACTCTGTTTGTTTGTTATTTTGTTATTTGCACTGATCAATATAGTTCTAATAATCAATATTTAGAGGCAATATTGTATCAAATTGTGTGAAATGGGCTAGTAACTTCGGTTTTCCTTGCAAACTGTCAGCATCGCCATCCACTGGAATTCTTGAAACATGTTTATGTCGTGTTTCTGTCAGAAAGGTAGTTATTAAATTGATTAATAGCATAAATCTTTTGTTAATTGGGAATTATTTTGTATATAAATGCTTTCGAGTTTGGAGAAGTAATTGTGGTTTAAGCTGTTAAGGTATAAGTAGGAAGTTAACTTTTTAACTTCCCACCGCTGGATTTATTAAACAACCTCTTCCTTACTCATGGGTTTTTCCTGTACTGGAATTTGAGTAGTGGTAGTTTTTTTTTGTTTTCATAGCCTTAAAATGACTCTGGCAGTTGACTTGCTTACTATTTTATTCTAATTCTAAAGATTAACAAAAAATTTTGAATGCTGGCCAAAAAAACCTCCCAGCCATGCAATCTGCTTTAAAGCTTGGTTGAAGCCACTCAAAATTCTGTTGTTGTTTTTTTCAATGTTCTACACAGCTTAAAATAGCTATTGTTACTTATACATTCCTTAAGGTTATAAAGTATCTATTTTGAATTTGGGTACGATCATCTCAGCACCCAACAGCAGTTACTGCTTTGAAATTTGATCTGTATAATACCCCCATATATGTCACACAAATATATATTACTTAGTTTTAGTGTAAATTTTTTTTTTTTTTTAGGAAACGAAAGGTGGGAAATCACATGAAAAGGTTTGTGCATCTACAGATTTTCTTTTGAATTTCTTTTAGGCTGAAGATGTTTTACCTATGATTTGCTCATGTTGTTTAGCTTGGTTATGTAGACATAAATTTAGCTGAGTATGCTGGATCAGGGACAGTATCAAGACGTTACATATTGGAGGGGTATAGTGATACAAAAAAGCATCGACAAGATAATTCTATACTAACAGTAAGTTTCCTGTTAGTAATACAGTAAATACTTTCTTCGATGATATTGTAAACTGTTCCCTGTAAAATAATTGGATCATTTTTCCAAAATGTTGAATCTTTATTTTCAGATATCTTCATCAATGACCTTAACATCTGGTGATCCTCTATTTAAACCGTAAGTTTTGTAATGTTTACTTTTTTCCTGAGACTTTAAATATGTAGATTTTTTTACTTCCAAACCAAAGGTAACAATAGCAAATTAATTCAACATTTTAAGTCAATTAAAGGTTTATTTTCTTAGGTTATCTAATAAATTTTGAATTTCAGGCAAGGTTCTCCTAATGATCATTTGCTCGCTGGTAGCTTAGACTCTGCTTCTTCAACTGAAACAAGTTCCTCTACAACCGGTAGACTTTCACTAGCAGTAGATGTTGAAACAGTAAGAAGAAGTCAAAGTGGTTCGTTCTCAAAGCCAGAAACTGGTAGTCCTCACCATCAACGTACAAATAGCAGTGGTAGTACGAAAATTTCACATACCAAAGAGTCCAGCATTGACAAGAGGTATGAACATTTAGTAAGTATTTCATGTATCACTATCCACAAAGAAAGACCCAGTTTTGCTAAGGTTAGCATTCTTAGAAATGTTGGGTCGTTCTTTAAAATAGTGATACACGAAGTTGTTGCCAAACATTTTGGGACCATCTGTAAATTGGAAGAAGAAACATTAAAGCTTTTTTGCCTAATGTTTCTTTTATTAAGACATTTAAGAAAATCACGATGTTTATTCGGAAATAAACATTTTTTTTGAAAACACATGATAAAATAAAAAGATACAAAGTCCTCACAAATATACCTGAATGTAATCTGAACGAGTTGTTTTGAGAATGGACCTTTTCATGACTTATATATGCCATTTAGTATTTTAATTTACACAAACTCTAAATCTTTATTCTTATTTCCTCCATAGGTTATCTGGACTGCAACATATTCTCAGTCATTCCAGGCAGTCTTCAAGTATCTGTATCCTTTCAACACCATTAATGACTCACTATTTTTTTATACAAGCAACTCCTAAATACATGTATAAGAATATGAAAACAAATTGTTTTCTTTAACATGATTTTTCGTTAGCTACTGGTGATTCAGCATGTGCTGACCTTGATATGTATCACAGCCCGAATCAAGGGAAAACGATCAAGGTATTTATAGATGCCGTTATTTCATGATGATGGCTAACTGGACTGGAAGAGATAGAAAAAGGGTTCATTTTTTAAAAAAGGGTTGCAAAATTTATGCATTATGAAGGCTTCTTTCGTTTAATTGGATTTTCAAAAAAGAGTTTTTGTCAATTGTTGTGGCGATGTTCCAATGATTACTTGCTTTCTTTCTAACAAATAATTCAAATTTGTTTCTGCTCATTTTAACCAGTCTTTTTTTTTTTTTTTGGTTTTGAACCCTGCGTATTCTCGAATAGAAGGGGCTGGAATTTCACAAAAGTTTTTTCACACCAGAAGGGCTGGAAATTAGATGAGGATATGTTGAAACCCCCATTCTTTATAGAGATCTGGTGAAGTTCATAAAAGAATTGATGAAACCAGGGTGTGTGCCGATGACATCGTTGACCAACTAATCAATGGGTATTTATTATGTTCACATCTTTTTTTTATTCAGAGTGTAGTAGGACGTGTGTTGATCACCGATTGATAACATGACTGTTCCTACTCCCTATTTCCTTCTCTTCCTTGTTTTCGTATCTCTGTAATTTTCTCAATTCAGTTAAAATTGAAAGCATTTAGAAAATGGCTTTTTAATGGTTTTTGTGGTTACTTTATTATACGAATTTGAGGTTTATGAATTCTTACTTTATCACTGGGTGGATTAACCTGATTTTTGGAGATAAAAACGTCATAAAGAAAATATTTGAAATACTAAAATTGTTAACTTATAATTGATCGGCGATCGCTATAAATTTACTGTAAAATCAGATGACTTGCATTGAGTAGCACATGCCTTTGCTGTATTTGATAATAGAAACGCAATCATGCAATCGTATTGGTTAATTAAACTTAAATGTGACGTCACTGGTCTATACTCACCAGTTGGCAACATTTTTATAAAATACTAGACATAAATGTAAACAAACACAGGACAAAAATGCCAGGACAAAGAATAAGTGAAATAGTTAAAGGAACTTGTTACTTTGCATATCAAGTTTTTGTTATTTCCTTGAATGATTGAATGTCAACAAAATTGGAAATGTGAAAAAGTTTAAAAATCGCAAGCTCAGGCTATACTTGGATGTGAGTCTCCATATTCTCTGGCAATGTCCTCTCAGGCTAAGTTCCTTAGTTCTAAGTATCATAATATACATATTCTGTTATAATGGAAGTCCTGAATGTCTTTGTTGTTTCAGGGCTGACTTAACATCAGATGCCAATACCACAGGTTGGTTAGCTGTTACGTGCAGATTAGTATTTAATGTTTACTCAAAATTGAAATAGTAGCTAAGTATAATCAGATGTTTTCATAATAGAACAGTTGCTTGAGACTTCTCTGTTAAATTAGAACTCCAGGGTTATACACAATCATAGCCCCCACGGCTGATTTAGGGATGCTTGTTATAACTTCCTGCCAACCAAAATTTTTGATTAACTAATAGTTGGGTAGTTTGTTGATTTCTTTTATCCTCTTGTCGTGTAAACGTCACCTGAACCATAATAATCAATTTTTGTAGATGAAGGTATTGAGTTGTCATTGTTTCTCGATACTGATGGAGTATCGACAATGAGTAAAGTCGAAACCAGAAGGTAACCCTATATTATAAATTTATAGAGAACCCAGGTTCCTTTTTGTATCTTTGGTCATTTCAGCCAATATCACTTTTGGCTTGTTGAATTAAAGGTTCTTAATTTGTTAGTATCCATGAAAAGAGTAAATTCTGAAAATTTCAGTTATCTTTCTATTCGTACTGTATACATCTACCGACTTCTAACCGATTAACTTCTTGGTTAACAGCCCTTAAAATCGTTTGAACGAACGAGGCGTAACTTGACCCCTTACTGAAATAAATTTAACAAGGTTAATTACACCATAAACTTTAAAAGCGGGTTAGAAATCGGTAGTTGCGCTATAATATCGGGTTTCCAACACTCATAGTAAAAGGTCGCATGATTAAATTTCCTGGGTTTTTTTTGTAGGCGTCGTGAATTAATACCGATTCAAGATCGATTCAAAACTCTGTGAAAACAAAAGAAACCAAAGCAAGGTCGACTGTCCTTACTTAAACATATTTGAGTAACAGTTCCATTAAATTTATTTAATGAATTCGTGACGTTGTATTTATGCGTGGTTTACATGGACCTACTTTTTCCTCTTCCTATTTCTCTTGAAACGAAAGTAGCAAATTGAATAAATGAATTACCTTATTGGCTCTTTTACGCCAGCCCTTAACGCCGTTAATTTTCATGACTTGGTGTTAGAAAACGCCGGCGTTAGATGTCTGTGAAAATCTGACCGTGGACGTTAAAAAAAAACGCCAATGCAGACCGGCGTAAAAAGAGGGTCGGCGTTATATTTGGGCGGGCGTATAAATGACCAATAACGTACTCAAATTCAAGTTACATAAAGTTGTTCCTTTTTTACTTATCTTGAAATATTTTTTTCTTATCAGAATTTAATGTAGTATTTTTTCCAATATTTACTGCTTAATATATATATATAAATTTAAACGATAAATGTAGAAATTTTTATATATTATATATATATATTATATATAATGATGAACAGCTCTCTATAACTGTTGCTGTGTGAATAGGGTAAGGAGATTGTTAGCCGTACTTCGTGTGTTCTGCTAAAGATGAATGGAAAAAGAGAAGAAGATACAGGCGATAAATGGATAGAAAGTAAAAAGTTTGGCCTAAAAATAAATTCATTTTCTATTTTTTGAGCAATCTATTTGGAAAGAGATGTTGTTGGGTCTTACATCGTATTTGTATTCAAGCTGATTAACACTGTTTGTTGTCAATGGTGATCTGTTCATGACTTGTACTAACGGGATCCCGACAGATTCAACAAGTGAAATCGGATATTTTAAAAACTGGCGATGAACATTTCTCGTCGACAACAATGCATTGATTTGTGATTGTGAGTACTTTGAGATCTCAAAGCTGCCGAATACATGATTGAGCCTGAGTATATGTTCAACGTTTTCATGAGACGAATATCTCTAGAAAAAACTGGGAGTTGAAATCCTGTCGGGATCTTGTCAACCTTCTGTCAACTATTGCGTTCGGGTTTTTGTGCTGATATAAGACGAACAAGCTGTAATCATCTTTCACGTTTTCGGAATTTTTTCTGCAGAGAGGAATAACGTTATATTTTGTCAGCCAATTTTTAGACAGCTTTTGTGTTTTTGTTGTTGTTGTTGTTGTTGTTGTTTTCATTGAGTTTTTGTTTTGTGTATTTGTTGTTGTTTTTCATGCACGATTTGCACGCCAACTTATCAGCAGGGACCCGTATATTACTCACACGCTGTTTCACTTTTTCAGTTTTTTTTAGTTTGTTTGTTTGTTTCCTGCTGAATCAACAACCAGGAATGTTAGAATACATTCTCGTCTTTAGATGGTTGAGAAATAATTTCTTCACGGAATCTTTTTTATTGATTTCCTACGATGTTTTTAGTGTGTGTCTAACAAGATGCGATCATCAAACTTTTTAGTTGGATGTCTCTTATTTTCGTTTGAAAGGACGAGGCATTACAATGTTCTCGTTAACCCAGAGAGAAATGACAGTTTTGACCGAAACTATTGATGACATCTTGTTAGACAAATCTATAGGTTTATTGAAAGCGATTTTGTTAGAAAGGCTTACCGTTTGACCAGTGATTTTTTTTGATTTTTTTTGATTTTTTTTTTTTTTTTTGAGATTCTTTATTTTACAGACGTCAGCATTATACGTGTGGCAAAACTTAACCTTTTCAGATATTGAGATCAGGGCAAAATTTGCAGAGAAGTCATAGCGGCACTTCTCCACAAGTTTTCGTCAAGAATTTCTGTTTGTGTGTCTTATGTGCAATTTGATAACATTAAATCAAAATTATTCGAGGCTGGCCTCGACTTCATGCTGTGCATGTTTTAATCCTGAAAAAGTATTTCATACAGGCGCACTACCAAGGTTAAGGAAGAAAAAAACACAACAACAAATATGTTTGGTTTGTCTGTTTTGTTCAACCTCGTCCCCAGGGTTTCTTGCCTTTTTTATATACTAGACGATTAAAAAGGCAAGAATCCCTGGAGACGAGGTTTTGTTTTGTTAAATAATTTTCGTGTTTGAAAGGTTTTGCAAACGGTTTTTGTTCTGGGAAGGAGTTAATTCGAGAATTTCCGATCTTTGTTTTCATTATCAGAGTTCTGTCATATTTTTCCTATGAAAACTTGTGCGGGTATTTTTCTTAATGAAGATGCACGATCATGTAATTAGTTGGTTTTTGTTTATTTGAAAGTAAAAAAAAAAATGTTCATTCGTTCGTTAATTGACTTTAGTTAGTTCCCCAGTTCATGCGTAAACGACTTACTCAAACTCAATTCTCTTCCTGTCTTCGTTTTCAAACATCGTTAGTAAATATATGCTTGTACTGTAGCTCTCTGGAGAAGATTCCCAATTTAGAATACCCTAAATGCTCTATTATGCCCCCGCTCCGCTTATAAAAAATCAACTTCCAAAGGAGGCGTTTTAAAGGTAATGAACTGTTATAAAGGTCGTGAGAAAACTGAGTCAGCAGTTTTCTACAAGGGAATCTCCACGAGAGAGCCAATCATTTGTTTACCTCGTTTGTTTGCCATTTTGATATAAGTCAGGTGCTCCTTCCAGACCCATTTCTTATTGTTTAAACGAGGGATTTCTATTGCTGACATCAGCACACTACAACCCTCAGTTCTATGTATAACAGTTCATTATATTTAATCGTGAGAATTCGAATATTCAGAATTTAATTTCGTTCAATCGAGCATTTACGGTAGTTCTACACATCCAAATAGTATCGGTTGTTAAACAGTTATTTTTCTTCTAACATCAAAACGAAGCGAGAAAAAAAAAGAAATCTGTGTATAAATACGATCATGGGAAACGCCAATTTTCATTTTTATTTCCAATCAGAGTACAGGAGATAATCACATTGAAAATCGGATAACAATGAATTTCGAATGATTGTGGTAGAATATTTTCCAAACTGTGCGATATTTCAGTTATTAGGACAGAATATACAGTCAAATCTGGCTATAGCACATATGATGGTATATGTTGTTATATTTCAGATTCTCGCCTAATCATCACGGTCAAACTCTCACAAAAAAACATCTATACAACGGATATCTTCTTTGGAAAATATACATAATATATACATTTTATTTCGGATTTATTTATTTATTCGGTAATATAGAAGAGATTTTTTTTTTTACTTTTTCGAAAAAGTATTTACGTGAATAATATTTTGGCCATAATCGGAAAAAAAACCTATGAATAACCTTAACTAATCTGAATTAATCTCAGTGCGACTTGGGCTTATAAGAAAGTTATCAGAAAAACCAGAGGAGCAGTGGAGCGTCTTCTATTTGTCACGAGTGCTTCAATGAAGACAAATATATATATATATATATGTATATATTATATATTATATATTATAATATATATATATTATATACATATATATATATATCTGCGTTACTTAGCAACATAAAACCATTTTAACAAATTCGACCATTTCACAAGTTGTAATCATGCTTACAATGAGTTTTCTTCGTTTAAAAATTTCAGGCGATAATTATTAGCATTTTTCTTTAAACATTATTTTAACAAGATCAGAATAACATATATAGTTGAGATATTTGTTCACTTGTTGAATCCAGTGAAATAACAAAAGATTTTATATTGCCAAGCAAACAGTAGCTGCGCGTGTGGAAAAATAAGACTTTATTTGTGGTGATAATACTAACACTTTATTGATATAATCTGTGTTGAAAAAAAAGTCGACGTGGCTTAACTTTATGAAGAAATAACATTTTCATCTGCGAAAAAAAGTAAATGTTATCATTAATGAAAAAAAATTTACTTAATTATGAAGGATAATGAAGAAACGGTAGGTTTTCGTCAACTTTTTCGTTATGAAGTTTTGTTCTTTTCTTTTGCTTCGTTGTATCTTATTTCTTTCGTTACCCCCTGAGTATATCGTAACACTAGTATGATTTGAGCGACTGAGGCACAATGACAGACTAACTGAAGACGGGGTAGACGGGGGCGATTTGTATTTTTCGCAGCGTGAATACTTTGACCATCTTCCGATGAACTTTTTATGTTTTCATTACACATTCTTTTTTCATAACAATTTGTTGATGAAACATTAAAACAAATCTCTCCTCCTGGAATTTTTCTTTGTAGTAGAGCATTCTAAAAACTTTTGAAACACTTGCTATGGTTTTGTCCAGTGAGAAAACATGTGTATTGTGCCTCGTTCTTTCAAACGAAAATAAGAGACTTTCAACCCCAAAGTCTAATGATCGCATCTTGTTTGACAAACACGTTCCTTGTATGCAGCTAGGTATCATATTTGGCATACAGGAAAAGTGGAACCCAGAACCCTAGATATTTGTAAGGTAGGACCCGACTTTTGTATCTGTCATGCAAAATCATAAGATACATTACTAGGGTCCCAATTTCAAAATCCCGGGTCTCACTTTTCCGTAATGTTTCACGTAAATTTCGAAAAAGTGAGATTCTTACCCCATTTTTGATGATTTTAATCTTTCGTGCTTTTTGTATGACCAAAACTTATTATTGCATTTTTTTTTAGCAAAATTCAGTTTCGTCAGACTCGTTATCAACTTACGAACCATGTAAACAAGAGGAGAATTCTGGGATATTATCACGTGTCACCAGTAGTGCGTTCAACACGACGACCAGCCTACTGGGCGGAATAAAAACCGTTTCGGTTAATGGAATTAATGGCGCTACTTGGGTAACTGGATCGGCTATTTCAACGTCGTGTGGTTTTGTAAAGGGAATTGGTTCATACGTTTTACCGACCAGATTGTTTAGATCTGAGGGACAGAAAGATAAATCAGACTAAAAGGTTCTTCCCATTACCATAACTACGTGCTGATGTTTTTTTGAGTTTCTTTGGACACATGTATATACAGTGGAATCTGTCTAAAGCGGACACGGTATAAAGCGGACATCTGTTTAAAGCGGACGCAATCTCGTGGAACGGAATGATTTACGGTCAAATTCTCATAAAAAAAATTCTATAAAGTGGACAGTTATAAAGCGGACAGTACTAAAGCGGACACTTTTTTTTGCACCAAATGAAGGTTTCCCCTAAAAATCTCGGCATAAAGCGGACACAAAGTAACACAATATATCTTTCATCAATTTGTACATTTTTCAACTTTTTTGTTTACAATTTCAAGTAGGATTATTGTAAAAGACTTTTCATGTTAGATATTTATTCTCTTAGCTGCATTTAAAGTGCCTGTTTTTGTTCCGTTGTTGTTGTTGTTTTATAGCCTGAGAACGAAGTGAACCATACACGAGATAAAAATACAGCTTTTGGTAAATTTGCACCATAAAAATCAGTTTTAGGAAAACTCTCTATAAAGCGGACATCTATCTAAAGCGGACACTTTCTTTCGCACCAATGGTGTCCGCTTTAGACAGATTCCACCGTATTCCATGTAAGAGCTCAATGTAGCATTGTTTGTTAGCCCCGCCAATTTCTGAGTAGAATCGTGGAGCTTGTGTTGTCCACACCTCAAGTCGAGGTTACTTTGGTCGAGGTAACATCGGAAAAACGATTCTTAGCGGCAGTTTTTAATCAATATTATCATTTGATTTCCGCGTACTAATATAACCTTGTCTTTTTATTGGTTGATAACTACAGTGAAATGAACCAATCAGATTTCTGTTGATGACCAGCTACGGAGAGTAGTTCTTTCTAATTTTTGTTGGCATGTTCAATCAGTAGTAATATTTTCAATTCGCAGCGGGTGTTACGGAAATCTATATTTCTTCAGTCTGCTTCCTGTGATATGAATGGTTCACACTGGAATCACGTGACAAATAAAGGAAATGATAACAATGAATGGATTTTGTCATTCCTTCCCACAACAATATAGATGGATATAGATGACGTATACTGTTTTGATTTGTTTCGATGATTAGCTATCAAATGTCTAATGTTACATATGAAAGTACTCTATTATCAAGGCAATTTGTTTTTCACACTTGCCTGCCAGCGTGAACCATAACACAAGTCAGTGTATCATTAATAACAATGGGGCAATTAGTTTGTATTAAAGAAACTCCAAATTGTCTTTAGTAAAGATTAGATGGTGTAAACGTGGCATAATAACAAATGTAAACAACGGATCTATCTATAAAACCTCTTCGTAGTTTGAACCATCCCTTATTCGAAAGGCCTGTTAACCCATGATTTCTAATGTGAATGATTGTACGGTGACTCTGTTCAAATGGGAAATTTATTGTCATAATTTCAAAATTAATTCTGTGAATTCGGTGATTGGCTAACTGGCTTATATATTGGGGGAGGGGGCGGTGGGGCTTATACATGGAACACTATTTGCGTCTATAACTATTAAGCTCATGGTAGACTAGAATATAGCAAATGTTCAATGTCTCCACCCAATGTAACGTGTATCGTGAGAAAATCGTTAAAAATGTGAACGTTCCGGGGTGGGGGCTTATAGTCCGGGTTTAACGGTATATGTTTACTATATTGACAACATCTTGTGACAGTTTTTTGAATTTTTAACTCGATTTACCAAATAAGTTGGGACATTTGGGCTATCGCTATGAAATGAAAAATGCTGACGTCAGGCGGCACTGCAAAGTGAAACATTGCGTACCCCAAAAGAACGTGGCGTTAAGGGACAAATATGTAGTAAGTAAGAAAATAAAGGTGGACACGAAATCAACGATTACTTCTAAACTGATACAGGTAACCCCTCGATCACAACTACCCAAAAACTGGAAATACTTCCAGTATATCGGATCACTGAAACGAACATAATTATTGCACCATCCCATCTATAAACCATCTGAATACCGCGATCAACATTACGCTGATAGGGTAAGATCCCTTCATAAAATATTATTTAAAAAACAAAACGGACCGTACCAAAACTTCTTGCGACATGTGGACACACAATAAACGATTCAAAAACTGAAGAATATTATAATATCAAAAAACAACAACAATGAATGGACAAATTATAAAATTAATGGGATCTTTACTTCACACAGAAAACGAAATCAATAGAAGAAAAATCATAGGAATGAATTCAGCCGTAAAACTAGACCACCTCTTCTTCAATACAAAGATCACAATCAAAACCAAACTCTGTCTACGTTTGTTCAATCAATATCATTTTACACTTCGGACAATCACAAAAACCCTTAACGAAAAAATAGAGATGGATTCCAGAGAAGACTCTCTGAGACCATATGAACAAAACATCAGATGGCCAAATACAATCCATAACACCGAACTTTTTATTTATTTATTTTATTTAAACTTATATAAATAATTCGATAAAAAAAACGATGTTCTTACAAATGAGACCAATATCCACTTTCATCTTTATGGTTTCAAGTTAATTCAAGTGGGTTTTGTGAAGTTCTTGATAAAACTATTTCCTTCGAAAACCATAAAGAATTCACAGAAGTCTACTGAAGAACCACAAGAGAAAAAAAATATAATAGTGAAAAGTGTTGTCATCATCAAAATTATGAATTTGCGTCACCAATGTATAAGGATTAAACAAAAAACTGGCCAAGGATAGAACCTTGGGGAACACTCCACAAGGATAGAACCTTGGGGAACACTCCACAATCTGGAGCCATTCGAACTGAACCGATTTTTATTCTCTGTGCCATGCTAGTAAGTTATCCAATTCCGTTCGACAGCCTCAGAAATTAAATTAAAAATGAGAGTACAAATAACATTTATAAAATCTTAAAACCTTATATTTCGATTCAGTTTCTAAATCCTCTGACAATGATTAAGGTTTATAAGATTTTAAGATTTTATAAATGTCTTGTTTTTCTTTGAATTTCAAATTAACTCACGATGAATTTATTCGTACTCTCATTTTTACTGTGCTAATAAGATATCTGAACATGGTATCAAAATCATAAGCTGCAACTTTGGCAAACAAAAACTCGTGAGGCAAAGGAGTCGAATGCTTTTGACAGGTCCATCAGCACAGTACCAACAACGCCAGCTTTATCTAGAGTTTTTTGCTAATGCATAAAAAAGGCGTGTTGAGTACTGTAACTGTTTCGGAAGCCGCAAAGAAATTTTGAAAGAATCTTCTCAAAGTGCTTGGAAATTTGAGTGAATAGGATTTTTTCAAGAACCTTTGAGAGAGATGGTAGTAAACTAATGGGTTTGTAATTTACTTTTTTCAATTCGTCGCCTCTTTCGAGCACAGGAATGAATGTGGCCAGTTTCAACACACTTGGAAAAATTCCATCAGACAGAGCCACGTTGAATGTGTAAAAAGAACACAACTTATTTTTAAGATCTTTGTCGAGAGAGGACCACTGGTAGATCCAGATCCATTATCACTTGGAAAGTTTCAAGAGGAGATACATGTTTAAACAAAAATAAATAACCCAACTACTGCTGCCTGATTACAGACCAGTCTCAATATTGCCCATTCTTCGAAAGTTTTTGAAAGGCTGATCACGAAACAACTATGTGACTTTATTGAAACCAATTCTATGTATGCCGGGAAGGGACATTCCTGTGCTCAAATGCTCCTCAAACTTCGAGATGACATCACAAAGGCAATGAATCGTGGCGATGTTCCAATCTGTGTTGCTGCTGATCAATCCAAGGCGTTCGACACTGTAAGGTATGATGAACTGTTGAAAAATTTATACCAGCTCAAGTTTTCAAAATCCTTTCTTCAACTACTGTCCAGCTACTTACATGACCGCAAACAATTCGTCCAAATCGTTGACAGGAATTCATATTTAGAAATACTGACAGGAATACCACACAGGAAGTATCCACTGACCAGTGTTGTTTAACTTGTATGTTGTAGATATGTCATACAAAATGCTCCTGCTCACAATATGCAGATGATACCACAAGTTATACATCAGGAAAAGTAAACAAACTGTCGACATCAATTGGAGAGGATGTAAAATCAGTACAACTTTGTTAAAAAATCAAAATCTTATATTCAATGCTAATAAAACTGTCCAAATGCTTTTCTCAACACCACAAATGAGTACACATTGTCAGTTAACAAGTCAAGGCAAGTGCTTGATTATGTGTTATGGTGTTGAATAAGAACGTTTTTAATTTTGGAAGATCCTTGGCATACATGTTGATGAAAATCTATCTTGGTCAGTACACATTGATAATCTACTGAAAAGCTCTTTCGCTAAGCTAAAGAAAATAAGAAATTGAAGAGATATTATATAATTAGAGTTTATCATGTCATAGACCGGTTGTTTTTGTTTGCGACGTTTCGACAGTTACTACTGTCATCATCGGGCGTTTGTAAATGAATGATGTAAAGTTTATATATGTTTTCAGTAGGATCGAAATTAGGATCGAAATTATTTCGGACCTGGAAGGAAGCAATGTCAATAATTTGTTTTGCGTAGAGCTGGAAACCATATCGCAGGAACATTATACGATGTACTATTAATACTGGAATTGTTTTTGACACTGTATATAGTCTCTTTGACTTTTCGAGCAGTCCATCCTTTTTCCTTGTCAAGGATCTTTCTATTCTCCCAATCAAACTTGTGGTCATTAGTCCAACAGTGGTCAGCAATTTCGTTTTTGGTTACATCGCCATTCCGTACGGCTCGCATATGTTCTTTGATGCGTTGCTCAAATGTTCTTTTTGTTTCTCCTATATAAACTGATTCACAATCACTACATGGAATTTGGTATATCACGTTATTTGTGTCGTTCATTGAGATCTTGTCTTTCGGATGAGATAATATGTTACGAAGAGTTTCCGTTGATCGAAATCTGCATTTGATGTTGTGTGCACGGAATTATTCTTTGTAAAGCATTACTGATACCAGATACATAAGGAATACTAATAGTGGTCACCGGTTCTTGTTCTGTTGATTCTTCGGTGTTTGAAGTTCGAGTATTGTTTATTCTATTTTCAACTCTTCTAACAATCGTCCTGTCATATCCATTTGCTTGGAGAACCGATTTGATATGTTTCATTTCTTCAACACGGTCATCGTCATTACTAACAATATCTTTCGCCCGATTTATTAATGATGCAACAACACTTTCTTTGCAACTTTGTTGATGGTTTGAGTTACAGTTTAGATATTGGTCTGTATGTGTTGGTTTACGATATACGTTCACTGAAATGCTTCCGTCTTGATTTCTTTTTACAAGAGTATCCAAGAATGGGATGCAATTATTCGATTCCTGCTCGATTGTAAATTTTATTTTCGGGTGCAATCCATTTAGATGTTGATGAAAATTATTCAATGAATCTCGTGTCACTATAGCGTAAACATCGTCAACAAAACGTTTCCATACTTTTGGGGGTTTGTCAGCGGTTGTTGTGGCTGTGGACTCAAACGCTTGCATGAAGATTTCAGCAACTACAGAAGATGCCGGACCTCCCATTGCAACTCCATCTGTTTGAGTGTAATAAGTTTCATCGAATAGAAACCACGTTTTTGTTAATACAAGCGTTATCAATTCCAAAAATTCTGTTGGTGGAATTTTCGTTTTGGATGAAAAGTTTGAGTCATTAGAGATTAAATCTCTAATTATATTGATCGTGTCATTTATCGGTACATTTGTGTAAAGTGATGTAACATCGAATGATACCATTTCTTCATCAACATTGACAGTTTTTGTTCTAACAAAGTCGGAAAACTCTTTTGAATTCTTGCATCGGTTAGTTTGTGTATATGATGATAATATCTTTGCTACGTATTTTGATAAGTCGTACAACGGCGTACCGGTGCATGAGACTATTGGTCGTATAGGTATTCCAGTTTTGTGTATCTTCGGCAGACCATAGAATCGAGGTGGTGGAGAATCGCGTGGTTTTAATCTGAAATATGTTTGTTGATCGATAAAACCATTGTCATGTAGTTTCTGAAGTTTTTGTCGTACTTCTTTTTGATTGTTTCAGTTGGGTTCTTCTTGAGCGTTTTGTATGGACCATTGTTTATATGATCGTAACATTTCTGGATAGAGTTGGGTTTGTCTAATACCACGGTTGTTCGTCCTTTGTCAGCTGGTAGAATCATGATACTGGTATCTTTCTGAAGATTACGAAGAGCTTTTCTGTCTTTTCGGCTGATGTTGTCGGTTGGTATTTTCGATTGTTGTAGAGTTAGACTGACTTTAGCTCGTATATTGTCAGCTTCCTCTTTTGGTAGGTTTTTGATACCACTCTCTACATTTGCAACAATTTCTTTTGTTGGAATTTCAGTTGGTGTTATACTAAATGATGACAGTAGTAACTGTCGAAACGTCGCAAACAAAAACAACCGGTCTATGACATGATAAACTCTAATTATATATTATGAATACTAGACTGACAAACAATATAAATATATTCAATTTGATTGAAGAGATATTCTTTCGATCTTGCCACGGTGACATTAGCACAAAAGTGCCGGTATAATGCAGAAAGTTGTCCAAGTTATCAAAACGTGAAATGGAGCATTGACAATACAAATGGACGTTCCTCACGCTTACAGTTGAATTGAATGTATGTACGTAATTTTGAAATCAAAAACGTAAACGTGGTTCATGGTTCGGAGAAATGAAGTACGTGAGACATGCGGCTTAAAAGTGCGCGAATGTTGCACACTTTTGGTATAGTTACTTACTAGAAGTATAAGTTCTTACAAACTTTAAATCGAATAAAAATAGATGTATAGGGTCTTTTAAATTTTAGTTTTGTAATTGGATAAAACTGTTTTCTTTGAACCGAGCTTTTTGAGGTTTGGGTGTATTTTGTGATTTTCCCGTTGGAAAAATATCACAAATCCCCATTTATGTGTTATAGAGCTTTCTGAATAATATATTTGTTTTTATGTTTTGACGTTCATTTTTCATTACACATTTGGTAAATACACCAAATATTAACATACATCCACATACATTGGCATCCCTGGTTAAAACTTTTTACCGGTTCTTTCCTTGGTATTTTACATTTCCACTCGCGTTCCTCCTCAACACAGAGGGTGACGAACAATAAAATCATTGAACAGCGAATGGAAAGTATAACATTGATGATGACGATGCGTGTCCGTACTCCGTACGTCCGTACTCCGCACGTATTCTTTGTTTTCTTTTGTTGATTTGTTGTTTTTATGTCATACATTTGACTTTTTAGAACGCTATGGGAGTGTTTTTAAACCCTATTTAAAAAACAACAGTTATTTTTGTGATCGATGTTTTCCACCCTAAAGCCGATTCACATTGTTTTTTCTTTACATAAAGCTTAGCTTATTAAAAATAATCGAACATATAAGGGGCTTATGTTACAAATCTTATGCTTTTGGTCACATTTCTGTAATTTTTAACCACAATTCATTAGAGAATGAATGAACTTTCGGTCCTTATGTACAAAAATACATAAATGTGAATGCGGTGTTATATGGCAAACATTGCAATGAAACAAGGTGCACATTAAAATACAGTCAATATACAGTCTAAAGTGGACACCATTGTGACCAAAAAAATGTCTGCTGCTGTAGCTAAGGATGAGTGGAGTAGATGTTTTGACTTCAAGGGAAGAAGTCATCTGTTCCTGCAAAAGTGTCGCTATTTGGCATGACAACCATAAAAATGTTTGGCTGTACGTTATTCAGAACTTGAAAATTATTTAGGACTGAAATTAGATTTGAAGTTTAAGTTAAAAATAGCGCCAATAGAACTTAACAATAGACCATAGGGCGCCAATAGAATTTAGCAATAGACCATGGTGTATTCAGGGTCAGTCAAAAAAAGTGGAGGAACCCAACGGTATCATCTTTCTTTTCAGTCTTAAGTGTCGGTAAGGTTACTTGCACGTTTTCCTTTTCTACTTTAAATGACTAAACTCTCCTCCACAATGTTTGACTGAGTTCTAGCTACGCCTCTGTAGACCAGGGAATTTTCTAATGACTATGTTTCCACGAATTCTCATGCCCGGCATAGGATCATGTGTTTTATTATCGACTTAGTGATGAAAAAGTGAAGTTAACATTTTTAGTCAATGAATCGATTCAATTAAGTAACGAAAAGTAATTTTAAGAGTTTATTACATAGGTGAATTTGTTAACTGAAAAATTAAACTTTTTAGTTTTTGCTATTTAATGAATTTAGCTAAGTTCGGTGGTTTCAACTGTACTCTCGTTTTCGAGAGAAGATACCAGGGACCTTACTCAAATACGACGACAGCGAGGACGGCGACGTAAATGAAACAAAGTATTCGTTTTCATTGTAGATTTCGTTTAGAAAGAAGGTCAATTCCATGCTATATGCCATATGATTTTGGCAGTTAATTACGTCTATCAGATTTGCACACTCTACACACAACATGAAAAGTTATGTTTTGAAGTCCTATTGAAAACAAAGACGAAATGATAGTAGTATCTTGTATTGCTTTTATCCTGTTTCGATCGCATTTCCTTCTTCCTTTACCCATTGATCAAACTTTTTGTTATAACAGACCACATCTTTGAACTTGTCATTGCTTTGATTCATTGTTTTCCGAATATTCATGGATTCCACTGTCGCGTCTCGTTGCGTAAGGTTCCTACCTCCCAATGTTGTGTTTGATAACAGACTCATGAATTTGTAACAATGATCGAAATTTATAGGTTGGGTGGTCACTGGTTTGGATGTTTTGGCATTGCATCACCAACGATCGACAACATGGAATATTGCGTTGTGACTGCTAACGTATGCAATTCTGTATGTAAAAAAAGGGATTCATTTTGTTTTCATTTTTAAGGTTAGTCTTTGTTTGAAGCGATTAAAGTCATTTCGAAATTAAAAGGAGACCCTGGATAGCATACTGTATGTGACGCCTCTCCATAATTTTGAGAAGGCATAGCCATAAAAGAAACCCGCGGTATACATGAAAAGAAACCACCGGCGGTATACATGAAAAGAAACTTTATAATGTCAACAGAGAAGCATGAAATGTGATCTAAGCGATGTATTTACCGAAGCATTATTCATACCTACTATAATGGCCATTTTCCATCCAGGACATTTTCACATGAGCATGCGCAAAGGATTCAAAGTTGTTGAAAAGCGTGAAAATGCACTGAATGGAAAACGGCATTAAAAATACAATTTGAAAATTATCGCAAAAATTGAATAAAAAAATATGTTGCTATTAAAAATATTCTTTTAGGAAAATAAGTGCATTTAGAATAACGTATAATCGTTTGAAAAAACATGAAAAAAGAAAAGATCCTTGTTAAAAAGTAACTCTGCCGTAAAATACCGGTTATAAGCACAGCAAATTCAAAAATTTTTTCCCGTTTATAAGTGCACCCATCGATAACCACATCATTTAGGGAAAGAAGATATCGTAAACAATGAATGTTTTGTTTCACTTAAAACGCGAAAAAATTTTCAGCTTCTTTAATTTTGGTACATATATACTAGAGAGTATATGTATGAGGGACCCAAATGCCTTCAGGAGCATGGCGCTTTTTTACTAGTAATGACTTACTTTCAATTCATATAATTCACCACTCATTCATCATTGCATACAAAATCTTAGTTAAAGCTTCCGCCTCGTGTCCTACAAGTTTTTCTTCTTTGTCTTTTCAACCTGTGGCAAAACTTAACTATTTTTTTCTGTCCCTTTTTTATACACATTTATGGGCGCATCCTTGGATAAACGCACCAGTGGATATGATTTCTATTACCACTGATAAGCGCATGTGCTTGATTTCGGCATTTTACAGTACCCATGAAAATATATCCATAACTTCATCATGCAGATTCTGATAATAAATTTAAAATACGCAAATACAGAGTAAAAATAAGAAGAAGAATAAAAAGAAGAAGAATAGTAAAAAACAAAACAAAAAATCCCATAATCGTTTTTTCATATTTCATATTTTTATATTTTTCTTGTCCACTAAGAATTCCTTACCAGAGTTTATTCGTGAGTTGAACCCAAACGCAAAGGTGGAATCGATGGAGAATTTTGGGAGCCTAATTATAAAACACATCGCTGACAGATTTAAGTGTTCCTGGAATACGATCAGTTGGTTATACTTCACACACAGTTCGCAACAACACGAGATTTCACATCACATGTTCGCAACAACACGAGATTTGGAATATGTATGTATTAAAAAAGATGCATTAAATGTATTAATTACTAATGTATTAAAAAAGATGCAAGATGCTGCAAATGTAAAAAATAACAAAAAAAATAATTTAAAAAATATATAAAAGTTTATTATAAAAGTTATTCGTTTTCAATACAGAAACTGTGTTGAGTTTAGATATTACTGTTCGTTATGTCTTTTCACATCATCAGCAACAAGTTTCCAAAACGAACAGATGTGTTTCAGTTGCAGCCCGTCCCACAGTTTTTCACTGTAGACATCTTTATCGTCAAGTGAACTTCCCTTTTGATCAGCGTTATCCTGTAAAGCTTCGGACAGTCTAAAATGTTTCAGATATGAAGGCCTCAATTATTCAGCATCATTATACGTGCTCCCCCCCCCCCCCCCCACCCCTTTATGTATGCTATAAGTAACCTTCGACACCTTTGTGGGAAAGCCCATTGATCTTATATTCTTTTGAGTAAAATTCCCCATGAAAGTAACTCTCCATGAAAGCGTCAAGGCATACGTACGCTATTTGAAGATATTTGAACCTTTGCTTCACAATGGTTCACAATGCATTTTCTGTATATATCAGTAGTAAAATGTATGACTGTGCATTGAAAATGGTAGGTGTTTCTACCGAACGTTTTGAAGGAAAAAGAATGTATGGTTCAATCATGCAGATTCAATTTAATTGTAAGGCTCAGAAAAAATGTTTCTCATAAAATAGTATGTTGCTTATCAATCCCAGTAAAATCAGAATAAAAAGGTTTTTAGCAAAATATTGAACTTAACCCCTTAGAAATCCTTTTGAGGACCTGGAGAAGGAAAATGGAAATTAAAGATATTGAAGGAGGCCTAAGAACGGATAGACTTGAAAATTACAATCTTGGCAAAAACTGTCGAGACAAACGGAAAAATGCTTAATACAATCGAGTGGGTAACTTCCCCTGACCCTAATGCAATGTCGTAAGGGTCTGTTGAATGTTGAATGTTGGAAGCCGCCGGGGGAAGGCTGTTTCAGCTCCACAAAGGTGAAAACGTAGCCTGTTAAGAACATGTAAGACGTAATTTAAACTTATAAGTATCCTAGCAACATTATCATAAACAAATTGTCTTGTTGAGCATGGCGTATGAAGTTTAATTTGATTGAATTTAGTGGTAATTGTGTCGAGCTTTTATAGGTTGTCAAACGTTCACTTTGCATTCACCGAAAATCCCTTTTCGTTTGAAGTGCACATTTAACGAATACATGCAAAGACACTTACGGATACTCAACATGGTTGTTTGTTCTTTCGTTCAATTCCGTGATGACATACTCAGTGATTACAGCTAAAACATGGTTTGTATCCAGCTGACGCAGAACATTCTTCAGTTTATTCGCTAGATTTTCCTCCAGTTGAACATTGAAAATGTCTTTTACATCAGCAAATGGCTCCTAGTAAACCCATTTCTTTTATAAACAATCTTCCTTGTTTAGAAATAAGTCACGAGGTTTTAATTTCGCAAATTCGGCCAAAATTCGCGAAAATATAGCCAGCAAGTAATTTTTCTCCTTAAAGGGGCTACGACACGAATCACGTGATTTTAAGGTTTATGGTGCAGCACCAAAATTCAATTGGAGGCAAGAGATGCGATAATATTACGGCTGACGGTAAAAAAAAAAGTAAACAAACACAACAATCACGTGATTCATGTCGTAGCCACTTTAAAGTAAATAAAAAAATGTCAACTAAATTTTTCGAGTAAAACGTGTTCTATCTTTTCTTCAGTTCAACATTTTACATTTCATTCATTGGACGTTTAAAAATTCGAAAAACAATCTTTTGAAATGAAGATGCAAAGATTACTGATTTTTCAGAAAGATATAAACTTACTTTTTTTGCGAAGTACTTATTCATGGCTTAGGTTTCAAGGAAAAGTAAATACCAATTGTTCCGTCTAAGTTAACTTTCACTTAATCGGACTCCCGGTTATTTGAACCACTTTCCAACTTGCATTGGAGGTTTCAACAACCGGGAATCTATGATTTCAGCAATTTTTCATATCAGTCAAAATGTATGTTTGCTTGCTTGACTTTTGTACAGTATCAAACAAACGATAAGATCTGAAGAACCTACCTTGTTACTGGAATAACGCTTCTTGGCCTTTTCTACTTGCAGCATAATCCATGTGGACACAAGATGCGTCAATCGTAACGTGTTTTGCATCTATGAAGAACAAAACAAAATCTAAACACCTTTTAGCTTATCACGTTAAAATACACATTACCTTTCCATGGAACAATCGCGCAAAACAACGGAATTTCAAAATTCAAATTTATGTGTTAACACACAGCATGAATTTCAACGTTCAATGAACTAGGCAGACGACTACCTTAACGCTTGGTATGAATACATCCACGTTCATTTGCAACGTGTCACCCAAATATTTCTTGTAAAACAGATCGGGATTGGCTTTCGTTGTAACCAGAAATCCAATAGTTATCTCAACACCTCTTAAACAATTCGACAGGTCGGCAATTTCCTTGATTTCTGACATCATCATCTGCTGTTCAGAGTAAGGAATTGATTTCTACAAAGAAACGAAAGTCACATACATGAAAACGTCCATCATTGAATTAATAAATAAACGACCGCGAAAAATAGTTCGACTTGAATGTTCAAGTTAAGGGAATCTCCCCCATTAAATGGAATTCTGGCAAAATGAGATATTAGTTCGAGTTAAGGCGATTCTTTTTTCAGTAAAAAATCATAACAATATGATGTCATGTTATTAACATTCAGTCTCAGCCTTGCTGATTATTCGTTTTCAACAGCTGCGCTTATTTGCTTTACACATTTATTTGTTTACACTACCGATCGTCTTGATAACCACCATGGACCTCGAAACATTTGTCGTGATGTCCCCTCATGTACAAAGAAGTATGGACTCCAAAAGAGCAAGGAGTTTGAAGTTTTAAAAAGAACCAAACAATTGTATGACATTTAAAGGAAGGTGCCACCAGACGATTTGCAAAGACAATCTCTTACTTTCTGTGCAGTGATCCTTACTCAAACTCTTGAATAAAATGGATTGGGAAAAGGTGGGAAAAGGTGCAATCATGGGATGGAGAAGGCTCACAAGTCCCTTGCAGACTGACTTTATCTGGACAGGCAAAATATATGCCTGTCTTACGCAAAGAAATAATAAAAATGGAAGAAATTAAATTTTTTAATTAAGCAAGTCTTTTAAATTCTTTTTTCCCAAGAAAAAAGTTCGAGTTATACGAAGAAATTAGCCGAAGGGAGACTTCAAATGGTTCGAGATAACGGATGCTCGAGTTATCCGAGGTTCGAGTTACCGGGAGTTTACTGTACTTTAAACAGAATAACTGTAGGATTATACAATTAAAAATATTAGAATAGTTTTTTATTTTAGGGAATATTACACAGCAGTAGAACTGACACGAAATATTCTACGAAAGCTATAGGTATCTAAATGTTTTTCACGCGCAATCACATTTTCAAGCAGCCAAGTTAATAAAAAATTTCAAACATTTTCTTTATATTGTATAGGCCAAAAGGTTTTCGTTTTTAGTAGTGTGTACATGCATTGGAAGAACCACTCTGTATAAATAGTTTTCAATAATGATAATAATGATAAATCTATTTATAAGTGATTCCACAAGGAAATGGAAATGCTTAATTTGGATAAGCGTTACACAAAGTATGGTTTATATAAACCTGATTTTAAGAAACCTTGTCACCTGTTGAATGGACTTCTGCAGCTTCAGATGCTTCTTGCAACGTTTCACGTCATCCGTGTACACAAACTGCTCCACTTGAATGATGATTTCCGCTCTCCCGAAGAACATGTTTTCAATCAAGTGTTTTGCAATGGCTTGCAAGTTATACTCGACTTTGGTGCCACGCCCATCTCCAAAGTATAATCACAATGGGCGTAGACAAGTGGCAACAAATCCTTGTCAGAGTTATAAGAGATCAAATCATGCTCTTGCACCTTTAGCAAAGAAACTTGACGTTGTGCCTGAGTGAGACCAGATATGCTTCGACATTTTTCGAGGAAATCATTTTGGTGGTAAGCCAAATAGTCAATTAACGCTAAGAGACAACGGCCAGGACCTTTTTGGCAACATAATATGTAACATAGTGGGTCTTTAAGTGACAATACATCACGGTGACAATCAGCTTCTGTTTTCACCCGACCTGAAAAGAAATAGACCATCGTAAGGAATAAAAGCAGATTGTTCACTTTCCCATTATTTTATCCCTCTTCTTAATCCATAATAAAACGCAATGCGTCGGTGTGACATTTCCTCAAGGAATTTTTATAACAACATGTAGTTTGAAGTGAAAAAATAAGTTTCGATGGCGGAACATTTCCATCATTTTCAACGATCTGACCGTAATGTAAAGTGATAGTTGTATGCAGGCTAGTGAAGACACGAACTATGTGAACAGCAGAAGATACCATGTATTAATTACATCACTTACCATAGTCTTTCAGTACAGGTGAAAGTTGCTTCCAGAGTGAAAAGAATTTATTCAGCAACTTCTTGACAAGTCTTTGGTTATCTGAAAAAAATATAGAAATACGAGATCTATGTATTATCTATGAAAACATTGTTTCGCCCATTTCCATAAACAGAAAAGTCTGGCATTTGATTGAATGGCCGTTCCAATTATTCAGTTGCAATACAATACTGTAAATACATTCTTGGAGTTTGTTTAGAGATGTCCTTAAGTCGTAGTAAGAGAATTAGTTTTGCTCTTGAAACGATTTATTTAGGCATTGTTTTGTGGTGGTTGCATTAAAAATGGAACTGAACAATTAGAACGGCTAATTGTTTTTGCCTACTGATTCACTGGGACCTGTGTACAACTGACTCATGAACAAACATTGCAGCATTATCATAAGGGTTCTCTTCTTCTAAAAACATTTTCCCAAATAAAACAAGAACCAATTGACAGATTGACAGAACCAATTCGATATGGCTGAAATTCTAAGCATTACCTTTGCCAACTTTTGAGATAGCCTCTTTGATTGTCATTTCATTTGCTTCCTCCTTGTCAATTTTATAATTAAATCTTCCAAACAATATGCGTTGCAGCTGAATGATTCCTGGCAAATCTTTCATGATGCGAAACAACTTTTCCTATAAAAAAAAGCCAGTTTAAAGCCATACCAAACTACCCAGTTATCTCTCCATGTCGTTTTGAACTGAAAATGATGAAGAATTGTTGAAGAACCACGATCAATATTTGTTAGCAATATTCGATGCAGACACAGTTAGGTGCAACGAAGATAATAAAAATGTATTCTTTAATATTTCTAGTTATGTTATATGCAATTCTTCAAAACTTTTCTTGGTTCTATCTAAACGTTTACCAGAATGTTTTCTTAAAAATACATATTTTACTGCTAAGTGGGTAGACATACAGCCTTTATTGGATACTATAAACATTATTGTCCTGTTTTAGAAGAAAATTTATAAATACTAAATTTATGGTGAAAACAGGTTAGTACCTTCTGTTTGTCTATTCTCTCGCTTAAATTTTGAATTTCTTGGGACCCACTAAATTAAAATAGACCCTGGGTAGGTCTGTATGCCTTTAACAAGGAGAAACGAGACGAAAAAAAAAAGAAAAGAAGTTCCTATTTTTATTTTTGGTGCAAAGTAGAAAAATACTCTTTCTAGTTCATCAATGTAGCAAAACAGTTTCAAAAAAATGGATACCAAAAGGAAAATTATAAACATTTTATTACGATACGATCTTGTGGATTAAATCTACATTCGATTTGAACTACACTATACTTTTTTAGACAATATCCCTAAAGATGGTAAGATTCATGAATTAAAGAAGAAGGACACTATACCTGTTCTAAGAAGATGGAGAGCAATCTTAAAGATCTGGACTGCGTCGTCACACTTCTCTCCTGGATAACAAGTTTGAAACCTTCTAATGTCACAGGCTGTCTATACTCCCAAAATGGTGGACAATTCATGAATTGTATATTTGTGAGTTCGGGAATCTCAATAGGATCCAGTTCGTGCAATTTTCGCATCTCTTTGTTAGAACCAATCCTTGTGTCGTTGATCAGTTTCTTCCTGGCCTCTTCTAAATCTGTTCGGTACGTCTGTAGAACAAAACAATGACATATACAAAGACTACATGATTGAATGCAAGTGTCATTATAGCGGAAGTTGCTAGAGATGAAACATCTCCCTTTCCTTACCGTAATGAAAGATTTAACTAATTTTTCATTGAACTGAGATTCCAAGGTGTCTCTGAATAATTTGTTCGTTAAGTTGCTCAGCTGCATGTTACCTATAACAGCAATTAACATATTTTCAACATAAAAGCATTCTGAATGGCTTCTGATTGGTCTGATTCTGATTCTGATTGATCTGATTGGTTCTGATTCTTGTTGGTTATCATTAGAGAGCACTTGGAATCTTTGGCTGCTCTTAAATACAAACATCAGGAAGGTAGATGAAGGTAGACGCTATAACATACTAATGGTATACCTGGCTCAAGTTCTGTGAAAATATGCTTCAGAAACAGATGCAGAATGACATTGGTATCCTCACTGCTTTTTGCAAAAACTTTGGACAACATTTCCAAGTCATGCTTTATGTGTTCCACCAGAAAGTTGGGACAGTCGTTGACAATAATGGCAGGAAATATCAATCGAGTTATTTCCTAAAGAAATTACTTTATAATTGTGTTCTTATAGTTCTATGTATTTTGGCCCAAACAAATTCCGTGAATCCAGTTCAATGAAACAGATTATCTGTTAACATTGTTCGATGAATAATTAAAAACGCCCTTTGGGCTTCGTAATCAAGATAAACAAACATGATGTGTTGACAACAAATCTTTTCAGTTCATAATATCAAATAAAATAAAGGTGCATAAAATAGCGATGACACTTTACCGCATACTGTATTTCTTTGAGTAAGCGCCCCTCCTAGAAGTCCGCTTTTTTAAATAAGCGCCCTGGGCGCTTATTCAAGGAAATAAAGATCAAAAATCAAAACAGCAATTCCTGAATTCAAACCAACCTCTTCATTTCCTTCTTTGAATCCCAAAAGCATGGACAAATGAACCAACAACCTCTGAAGAAATACTGACACCGGTGATAGACTTCTTTCCGGAATGGCATTTTGAGACTGTGCACCTGGAGAGCCAAGGATATGACCAGGTTTTGTTAAATCTCTATATAAATGAAATTACATAAAAGTACTTTAACCAGAAGTTGAAATGAGAACTGAATATAACATGACCAATACACACCTGTTGGAAACTGGAGTATTTCCTGTATCAAGCTCATGATTCAAACCACCAATACCAGCCCCACATAATGGACAATCATATCTTTGGTCTGGTTGTCCACACTAAAGACAATCACATTGAAAACATGTTAATATTTTCTGTCGTCAATGCAATCAATATCTACTATGAAAATGGATACTTTCACTTTAAAATGAGATAACATAGAAAATTCTTTAACCCACCTCTGTAATAACGTAGGCATGACCTTGAGGGCATTCTGAAATTGTAAAAAAATCAACAATGAATCCCTTTCATTTTATTTTTATGTTTCTTAAAATAAGCACAACCCCCTGTAGTGTTCAACAACAGAATCAAATATCATTCTAGACTTACGATAGAGGATCCACGATTCTTCGTTGTGCTGGGCATCTGCTATGTCAGCAAAGTTATCGCTGGGCATAGTTGGCAAAAAGGATCCCTGAAAATATAAATTGGCCATAGCCAAGCCAAGGAGACTATCACAGCTGGATTTGACTGCACAAAATATTGTGACAAATGGCTTTAAAATCAGTACCGTAAATGACTGATTAAACACCCTGAACGTTTACCGTGTGCATTTATTTGAAAGGGGCATTTTTTGTTCAATTATGCACTTTTTCTCTAAGATCCCTTAGATGATCCACACAAATCTAGATGAAGCTAAATTGCAAGTTTTTCATCATCACAAAATATTGCCAAGCAATCATAAAAAGGGTGCACATAATTTAGAAACGTACTTTAGTATAGTACTTGATAGGGCGATCAGTAATTCCAACCATTGGTTTTAGACGCTCATCAGTGTTTTCTTACTAATGATAGCATTTGTTGGCTACACAAACAGAATTGAAATGACCAAAAGGCACCTACATTTAGGCTTACTGGATTTTCCATCATTGCTTTAAAAAAATCCAGTAATGTATCTGCAGGACATGCTTTCAGAATCCCCATGAAATGACACAATAGTTCTTGGATGTTCCTATCGTCTGTAAAGGTGACAATCTGCTGTATTTCAGGAACGTATTTCTGTAAATGAGGAGCATTGTCATTAGGAGGGTGAGGAGGGGGAGGGGGAGGTAGTGGGAGGAGGGGGAAATCAAAGGCTGGAAAAATTTCATCACAAACAAACAATCATCATTTATCTATGTGTAATAATATTAGATTGGATAATGGAATTCCATGGTTAAGCCACTTCACCACTTCAGCCATTGCATCAAAATGTTTTTAATTGGCAATTACACATGAAGACTGATTTATTTCAGTTTTTATTAGCACCTCAGCCAGGCAGCTTAAGCAAAGACTCGTTAACACTCACCTCCAATACTAGAATGTCTTTGCATGATATAAGCATCTAGAAAAGAGAAAAAACAATACATAGTTAAACAAAAGCAAAAAATCTTTGATGGAATATTTTCCGTGTACAGTATAATGTGTTATACAATGTTTATATTTCCTCTCTTGGCAAATAATATCCTCCTAACATCAGCCTACATACTAGAATTATTACCTCTTGATCTGTTATATGGAGTCTCATAAGGACAAAATACAGGAACATTTGGAAGTTCTCTCCTGCTTGTTGTGTCTGTAAAAAACAAAACATTTTTCTTTTTGTTCTTAATAACATTTTTTGACAATTTATGATGAATGTGGACTGAACAAATTGACAAACAATACGGCATCAGAACAAAAACTATGAAAACTGACGCCATGTTCTAAATTTTTTTTAAATTGATCTTAACCACAATAGTACTTCAACAAGCTCCATGAAAAAGACCAGCACAGCTTAATATTCAATAAATTCAGGTGCTAATATTCATTACCGATTTGAATGTAGCAAACTCGCTCTCGTCAGCTTTTCGCATCACCATTTCCGTTACATCTTCCCTCAACTTTTGGTAACTTTCACCATATACCAAGTACTTATCAGAATCAATTGGTGATGACTTAAAAGAAGACATTTAGAAATATTGGCAACTTCAACAAAAGGCACAGCTTCAAGGTATTTTGAATAGATAACAATATCATAAATCCATTTACATCAATTACAATATTTGCACCTTCCATCACTTCCAAAAACTTCTCAACTGCAGTGGAACTCTCTTTACTTCAATTATGAACCAATTCCCCAGCTCCTTGGGCATTTCTACGCTTAATTTTCTCTACCATGAATTAATTTTTTAGTTTGAAGCGGATAGAGTCCACTGCATTATTTCCAGAATTCATGAATAGAATCCGTCCACCTTTTAAAGAAATCAGATAAAATTTTTGTATAAGTTCATACCTTTTCATCTTTAGTAAGCTTTAGCAAACTGAACTCAGACTTTTCGATCACAACTTGTAGTCCATGATTACCATAACACCGAATTATTTGTCGCAACAGAAACATGTGTCCATCACTGTTCACATCATGGCGGATAAACTTCATGAGGAGTGCAAACAGTTTTTTGAATTCCTTGTCCATTTTTTCATCATCAGAACCATAATCATTAACATACTTAGAACAAAGAAGCAATGAAGCAGCACCAACACTCAGACGAGCATTAGCAATATTCTTTAACATCTCAACAGTGATATTGTTCACTTCTTCAAGTTCTTCGAAATACTTCAAGGCACTTTTTAAAGTGTTTGCAATGTGAGAAACATAAATTATTTCTGATGATCCCCTTAATAATGATGCATCAGATGTCTTGTGATCCTGAAATAAATGGATATGCATAGATATAATTGGTTCCGCTAACTTTAATTGAACATAAGTTAAAAATAAAGTAAATTAAAAAGTTAAAAAGTGAACCCGTTCTTGAATGTGAGGACTCCTTCACGAGTTTTAATACGAGATTTTCAATGTCAGTCAAAACAGATTTGTGCACAGCTTAAGCTAATGTCTGTTACAAACTGTGTTACAAAATTTGCATTAAGGTTACTGTAAAAGAAAAAATAGAAAAAACTCGAAATTTCTGGTTTTTGAACATAGTATACATCTCCCTATGAATGTTCACATTTTATGTGTTTTATGTCAAAACTCCACTAATAAAAAGTTCACACAACTAACCATGGAAACGAAAAAGAGACATGCCCACGTGATCATTCAATACAAATTCTGTATTTAAAATTTAAAATAATTATTCCATTCAAAAATTATTATATAACAAGCACAATGGGTGAAGAAATTTATACGAGTAAAGGAAAAAATGCATATGCCTTTTGATCGATGGAATCATTTAAAAAGTGACAGGTGATTTTAGTTTAAAGTACTGACTTTTCAAAGCAAAAACATTAGTTTTTGTGTGACAGGAACTCGTTGTATGAAAATGGTTGCCTTATAAATTGAACTCAATTTTCCAAAAAATGTTTCCTTTTCGATGAAAATTTTAATTCCATTATTTAGAGTATGAAAAAAGATTTTGTAAAATGTATACCTTTATATATTTATTTCAAGGATTTAATGAAATATTGAGTGATAAAGAAAAACTGTTTTTCCTTTATGGTAACCTTAGGGGATCTAATGCAAATTAAATGATGATTGATCTGAGATTATTGAAATCACCAAACCCTTAACATACAATGAAATTTATTCCCTTAAGTATCTGTTAATAATAACTGATATACACAAAATGAACTTACCTCATAGCAATGGATAAACAGTTTGCATATGTTCCACTTATCCCTGTTTGACTTGGCGAGTATAAGATTGGATTGTAAACATTCATCAATGAAATTGACAGAATCTTCCCTAAAGCATGAAAAAAGCTTGAGGTTAGATAAACATCACTGATCAGTTCGAGAAGGTCTAAAACAAAGTCTATTCAGACATATCGATAATGTAATAATGAAAATAGTACCGCTTAAACAGCTGTTGCAAAATAAAGGATCTTATAATTGGTGTGGGATCTAATGCATAATCCTGCATGGGTGAAAATGTTTTTGTCATTCCCTCTGGTGAGTGTAATGCATATCCGATGATTCTTTTCAAAACATCCTCATTAATGTCCTCCCTTGCAAAGCAGAATTCAGTCACGATTTCCACAAAGAAGGTCAAGCATTTCTTTTCAAAATCATCATACATGTAGTTTTGTCTCCTGCAGGGAAATTAAAAGAGAAGATTAGATCTACGAATTACTTGTTCTGATAGAAATGAGGACAGTTACATTTGACATTATGCGTATTTGAGAAAAGTCTTACTCTTCCTCGTTGCCAGCCGAGTTGGATTGTAGAGCATCTCTTAGAAAATATTCAATTAAGTTCCATGATTCAAGACTTTCCATATTGTCTTTCATAGTCTTGATAGTCTAATAGTAAAAGAAAATAATAACATTAATGGAACATCATTCTAATTTCATGCCTTCATACTGGTAGTATTCTTTATCATTCACAAACAAAAATGACAGTTTTTTAAGAAGTGAAAAATTATTCTAGCCGAATACAAGTAAGCGTGAAAAACCAAAAAGGAAAATCTTATCTCAAATGGTAATTGGATTAGGATAGATGGGAATGAGAAACAATGAATTAAAAAGAGTGGAATTACCATCCAAAGGTTTTGTATTAATTTCTTTTCTAAATCCTGCAAATCCATGCTGATCGTGCTCATATTGTCAATGAATATTTGGAGAACTCGAAGTTTTGTCCATAATAACCTAAACAACCAAATTGTGCAACTGTAAGAAGAGTGGTGAGATTAACAGAGATAATAAGAATTTAATGAATTATTTCATGTAATAATACATAAATCAGTTGAACGTTTGAATCATTGGAAAACATTGTAAGCAAAATGATAGCAAAATGATAAGCAAAAAGCTTAATTCATCAACCAACATAAACTGGTTGTAAATGTTACCTAAAGTTATTTTATTGGTGCTTTTTTATTGCAATATAGTTTAGAAGGTGGTACTGTTATAATATACTACAGAATTAGGTTTTTATTTTATTTTTTCTTCCTCGTGATCAATTAAATAAGGTTCCATGACAGTTCTAAATTTTTTTCCTACCAAGTGAAAGCAGCTTGGCATCTTGTTTTATAATCAAGTTGCTTCCTTTTATATTTATATTTACATTTTAATGGCTGCCATAATTTTTTCTAACTTGTGATTTGTAAATACATACCGTGCTTCCACAATTTGTTCTTGGCACTCTACATCAAATAATTTAGTGTTCTGTGACTGATGATGAAATATGCTCTTCACTAGAATTCTCATTTCTTTCATTTTTGCTACCCAAGAGAAGTCTTTCTCATTTTCAATTTCTCCACTATGACCAGGAAATAACTTCTCCAACGTTAGTCTCATTCCCAAGGTGTCCATTACCTAAAGAGAATACAGTCTCAAATAGGTGCTTATTCATGATGGAAGAAGAGTTTGAACTAAATGTTTCAGGCAATAAATTAGGGGCATCAAAAATATGACAATGTATGCACCTTATACTACTCAAAATAACAACAACAAAAAATCCGTTGGTTTTAACTGGAAAATGAACAAATAGAAGCAAATGGAATCCTTAAATTTTGTGAATTTGAATACATTGGGGAAGATTGTTTTTGATAAAATCTGCAAAATAATTTCAAAATGTTTCTTAAATTGTTTTGTGCATTACAAATATTTTAAAAGACAACTTATAACTTATATTTTCATCAAAAATAATGATAACCATAAAAAACTTACAAAACCATGACCACCATCCTTAATAATATTCTTTACACTAACAGGTATTTCAGAATTCGTATTGAATATAGAAACTGCATGTTGAAGTCTTTCTTCAAATAAAATCAAAGCTGCGTGAACAACACAAATGTTAACACTGTCTGCTTCATTTTCCACTCCTGTATTTGTTGGGATTATTTTCTTTGCGGCATCAAGGAGCTGAGAAACAATGATCTGAGAGAAAAAATGATAAAAAACATGTACATAGTTCTTTTCTATTGGGTTTGTTAAAAAGGAACTTCGTGTGTATAAAAGTCACTTTTGGGAATTGGGTTTTCAAAATCTTACATCATATGCTACGTCATCATTACAAATAAACATTGAATGAACCAGATCATAGGTATAATCATGTAATGAATCTTCTTTCACATTCAAGATTGTACTTCCAAACACCAACAATTCAATTTCGCTATTTATTTGAGCGATATTTTGGTGAAGGACATCTAAAAAACAAAACAGAATGTCACTTTTTAGGATATCTCTTTGATGCTAATCAAAAGGAATTGCATTACACTGTTATTCGAATATAATTGAAGTTCTGTCCACAGGTTCCCAGCAATATGCACATGTTTAGTGCACATGTTAATTCATTATAAATCCCTGATAGCTTCTTTACCTTGATTAACAAGACGTTTGATTTTCTCATGTAATGTTGGTATTATTTGCGCAGAGAAAGGAAATTTGCATTTTGTCTTGTTTTCATTTCTCTTTGCATCAAACTTGATGTTACTTTCATCATCTGTAACAGTGATCAGTTGTCCAAAAAGCTCAATCCACAATTCCATATGATCAAAGTTCTCCTTCAATAGCAACAGGTTATGATTTATATCGGACTGGCGAAGGATCTCTGTTAATATGGGGGTAATTCGGTCCTCCACACATCTGATCAATGCCTCACGAAAGGTGCCATAATCAGGTAAATGACGTTGTTCAACAGCTTCACACTGAATCCAATTCTTGACATGTTCTGGGATAAGCAGCACCTCTTTGTCTTTTAAGAACTGACACAAGCAATTCAGCATTTTCAAAACAAACCCTCGTCTCAATTCTAAATTAAATAAAAGTTAAGTGTCAAAAATTTTAAACTATGTTTCAAATCATTGTAACTTTAAGTAACAAAGAATTATACATTACTTAATTTCTTACTATTTTCCCCACTCAATAAATCAAAAATTATTTTGAGTTTTTCAGATATTTCCTCTGAGGACATTCTTCTGATGTCATTGAGCTCTCTCATAGCCAATTGGATGCACCCTTTTACAATCTGTAGAAGTTTTATCACATCAGCATCACTTCTCCTATTCTCTTCGGTAAACATATCACTAACTGACATGCCCAGATATTGAATCAATGATGGAAGATTTTCATTTGGTTCACGCAACTCATCAATGTGTATATAGCTCCAAGAAGATAGCGAATTACTCAATGCTTTGAAGCCCCTTTGTGTGTGATGAAGTTGAAGTAAGAACAGGATGTATACTGGGTTATCTTCCCCACAACATTCGTTCTTCACTTCCTTACACATATGTTGTGCGCATGCAACAAGATCAGTTGTCTCAGATGAATTTCCACATTGAATGATAAGTAATGAAACTCTATCTTGAACTGCATTGAAAAAGGTCCTAAAAAGACAGTGTTTTTCATAAGAATTTACAAGACCAGTTGCAAAAATCACAAATGAATTCAGAAGTTAACAACAATTAAGGTTCATACTTCAATGCTTCACGGAAAGATTGCTCGGTTTGAAATTGCATTAAAGACATCATTTCTATGTTAATATCATCAAATTTCAAGCTTTTCTTTTCATCAGGCGATAATAATCTTGAAAACGTAGTTACCTGCAAACAAATATACATAATTTTTGGAATAGTTTAACTTCAGATTTCTTTGGCCAGCATTGCATAAACTTTTTAAGAAACTACCTGTAAAAAGCCACTGTTTTCTGGTTTGGACTTCTGAAAGAAATCTTCCAAAAACACTTTCAAGGAGGAATGCTTTTGCTCATGAAAATAGATCTTCCTCAATAATTCAGAGTCATCTCGCAATTTCGATTGATGAATTCGTGCAAGAGCATCAGGTGTTGCATGATTAAGAAGCTGTCTTTTTCCTTCCTCAAAAATCTGTCATAAAATAAACAGTGCTTTGTTGATGACAAATAAATATGGAAAAGAAACTTTTATTCAATTTTTAGACCAAATTCCACACAAATGAACTGTTTTTTATAGTTATAGCCAGCTAGTAACATACTTCATTGGGATCACTGAATCCATTTTGTGCTAACTGAATAACAATTGATGCACAGGTGTCATCATTGAATCCAATAATTGCATCTGCCTCTCGGAACTTTAAGCTATAAGCATGCAACTAGTTTGGTTATTAAAAGATTTGCAGCTTATGAGTATAATATAACAACTGACGAAAAGGTCACCTGCTGCCTTGAATATAAGAAAAATCCTGTGCCCAGGTGTTGAGACGATCGACAACTTCATTATTTTCTGGTTTCAGGCAGGTTGATGTCACAACATAATGTTTCTCCAATCGGTTAATCAGTGGAATTGGGAAGGATTTATAGACAGTGTCTTTATCTGCAATCACAATCAATCTAAAATAATTTTCAAGTCAAGATTGTATAGTTTTATAATAACAGAAATGCTGCCCCATGCCTGCCTTATTTTTAAAATATCAGCCTTTTTAAAGGGGTTGACCCACTCATGTTTTTATTTTAAGAAAAGATTCCATATGTTAAGTTGGATCACTGTGCAAAAATTTTAGTTCATTAGTCATTTGAGAAAGAAGTAAGCATGGACAAAGTTCCTGAAGCCTTTTAAGCCAATAAAAAAATGAGCAGGTCAGCCCCTTAAAAAAGTTCTATAGTTCAAAAATACTATGCTATTAAAATGCTATTTTTTATGTATTCATTTTAACGAGGCCGGCTGCTCAGTGAGGAATTCATTAAGCTGATGATACCCCACCATAATCCCAAATTATTACACTTACTTAAAATTTTCATGTACTCTGCACTTCACACGATGTGTTCCAAGGCCGAGATCAACATAACTTTGTCCTCCTAGATACACATAGTACTAAACAAGAAAAGAAATATGACATGAGCCCACTATCGGCATTTCCCGATGTAACAACTGTTAGGATAATGATAAAATTAAAAAAGTGACTTGTGCATATCCTTATTATAGAAAATTGTTACACATTAAAAAGACATGGGATGGAATTAAATCAATAATTAGCATTTCAAAGAAAAATTCAACTCAGCCTGATCGATTGAACCTTAATAAAAAACTATGTAGTGATCCTTATAATATAGCCAATCGTTTTAACGAATATTACTCATTCATTTCCAATAACCTTAAACAAAACATTCACTATCCGAAAACATTATTCTCAGATTTTCTCAAAAATCCTAATTCTAAATCCATTTTTCTTAGCCTGACGCATAAACTAGAATTAATACAAAACCGAAGTAATAACAAAGCTTCTGGCCCCAACTATTTTCCACTGTCTATTTTAAAATTCATTGATAAAATCTTTAAAACTATTATCTGAAATTGTCTTTTCAAACAGGTATATTTCCAGACAGACTGAAACAATCAAACATTATTCTAACCTTTAAAAAAAAAGCTCGACCTTGAAGTTGTAAACTTGATCACCATATTTCCCTGTTCTCAAGTATCAACCTTCTGTTTGAAAAACACTACTTAAAGAATCTACAACTTTATTTGACCTGCAAAATTGCATCTTTTCCTCACAATATGGATTTAGAAAGGCCATTCTACATTTCATGCACTTTTCACAGAAAAATTCAACATGCACTTGAGAATAAAAAATTTCGCTTGCAGAATTTTTATTGATCTCCAAAAAGGGTTTGACACGGTCAATCATGTAATCCCCCTTAAAAAACTAGAATATTAATGTATGCGAATAAATTCTTCTGATCTTACTTACATGACAGATCTGTGTTTATAAATGATTGTAAATCTGAATTAAAAAAAATAATAATATAAGAGTTCCTCAAGGGTCTGTCTTAGGACCTCTTTTATTTGGATATATATAAATGATCTTCACCTAGCTATAAAACATTCCATAGTTCACCACTTTGCAGATGACACCAACATTCTTACGTATAAATGACTCCTTAAAGAAAATTAAAAAATACATAAATTCTGACTTATGTTCACTACGTATCTGGCTACAGGCTAACAGAATTTCTCTAAATGTGGGTAAGACTGAACTAATTTTATTTCATAACCCTCATAAACAATATGATTAACGCATACTGTAGCAGAAGCGAGTCTGCCTCTTTCATGTGTGTATTTTTTATTTTATTTTTTTTATTTAATTTTTTTTTTTTCTTGGCCAATCTACAAAAACCTTATCTTCAAACCCAGAGGTTCAGTCCTTGTTTAGGCTTCCTATTTGGCTAAACTCCTCATTCTGTCATGCACAATTGTATTCTCTATTCTTCTCTCTTCTGTCGGGATGAAATAAATTAATGTTGATTTGATTGAATTTTGATTATAACATATGAACGAGCATATATTTGGGAAGCTCTTAACATTTCCTATCAACTCATATAAAAATTGACTGGGAAAAATTTACATTTAAGCTTCTACAGCAGCGAGAAAAGAGGAACACACTTAGTATTGTAAATGAAACTTAAATTATCATGATTCTTTTCTTTGTACTAAATTCCAAAAATCTCCAAAAAATATTCATTAATGGTTTGACATGTGATCAGATGTTGCGATAAGTGTTTTTTGGAAAATACACAATCTTGCAATTAGAATTTGGAAAAACAAATTATACCATTAAAAATTTGAGTCTTATTTCTTCAAAGAATTTGAAGAAAAACAATTTACACTCTTACACTCGCCTTAAATGAGGTATTGGAATGAATTCCAAGTGATCCAATGTAGTTGCAAAACAAATTATATTTACTTGATTAAGGGCATCATAAAGACTTTCGTAAAGACTTTCCATATTCAATAAAACCACCGTTCTACCAGTTTCCATGCACATCTTGATTCGATTGACATCGCGGCAGATCTGTTGAGATGAGTTTCATACAAAAACAAATGAGGGAGATTATGAATTTTTTTTACCATTTGAAATTTATTCAGTTAAGGTTACTGTAAAGGGTCAAGCATGAAAAAAATTTTTCGGATATGTTATTAGATTACCTTTTATCTAATATTTTTGAAAATGTAAATATAAACCGTTGTGCCACAGGACACTTTTAATAAGTACGAGGCCATTTTATATTAGAGGTTGGATTTCCAAAAACACAAACTTTTTGGAAATTTTAATTTAACCCATCATTTAGAGCAGGCTTAGAGCATTTTAAAAATATATACTTTCATTACATAATTATTTTTAGTGAAAATATTAAGCATCTAAGAAAAAGTGTGCTGGCCCTTTACAGTAACCTTAATGCAGGACTCGTACGATTCATTATTGTAGCTCAAAGCAATAATGAAAAAATTGTTAAGCATTCCAATGGTTAACAATTTAATCCCTTCAAACCTGTGAAAATTCTTGATCTCTAGGGAAACTGCTTCCAAAGATAACATTAACATCTTTACGATCTTGAAGGAACAAATCTTCAATAATGGGAAGAGCAGAGTATTCTTCCGTCATAACAAGAAGATAGCGAACATTGGTGCAGTGTCTTTTCTTGGTAACTTCATGTGCTTTATAGCATGGGCAGTTCTCACTGAAGCTCTCTTTAAGAAGGTCCATTGATGACACTGTCATGTCATTATCATTTTCAGAATCCAACAATTCCTGAAATGGAACAATAGTTTTAATATCATTCTTTCCATAGGGATCAAGTCTTTGGTTGCCTTTTATTTAACAACATTTAAACAATTTATTCTGGGGTAATGAAACGACCATTGTTTGCAACTTTGCTAACGATATGCTTTTTTCTTGTGATAAAAATTTAGAGTCCATCATTAATAATCACTGATCATGAAAATAAACTCATTATCATAGCTGGAGACAAAGAAGAGTAATATTTAGCAAAATATGGTGCTTTCCAAATTTGAGTCACCATTGATAATGAATTAAGTTTTTCAAAAAATGTGAGTAATTTATGTATCATAGCCAATAGAAAACTTAGTTCAATTGGTAGCTATGCCAGCTTTCTATCCTGTGACCAATTGAAACATTGAAGAATTGAAAAACATTTAAGGAAATGGAAACCACAAAAAATGTAGATCATGGAAACCATAATTTTATTATTGTAACTTCTTTAAAATAATTTTAATTTTAAAGGACCCTAACAATATGCTTAATCCGAAATATGCTTAATCACTTTCTAACTATTTTCTAACTTTCTTTAGTCTAACCATAAAGATCAACATTTCTTTCAGTCATTATAAGATAGGGTTGGATTCTTGGATTTTCAATTCACATGTTTAAGTCATTTGGAATTATTAGCCAAGAAACTCAAGTAGCTTTTGTTGGTTTGTTCATCGGTTTGTAATTGAAAAATATATTTTCTGTTTTCTTTCCTTTTTTTTTCTTTCCTTTATTATATACACAAAAGATGCATTTTTGAATATCCACATGATATTTAATTATTGCTACTTTACATTCTGAAAGCAGCATTTTTCAGTTTTTTTATGATCACGTTCTTTACGATTTCTTTCCTTTTTAGATTAAAAAATTTAGTATAACTTTATGACAAAGAATGAATGAATGTGCCAATCATGGTTTTATATTATTGGTACAAGAAATTGGGAAATCATTTGATAAATTCATAGAAAAATGACACTTGAGCTGTATCCTGAGCAGTTATAATTATTTTACGATTCAAATTCTAATTCACATTTGATTCAGGTACTCTGTGCAAAGACATATTTTTACAGTTTCACGATTTTGGAAAATATAACAAAAACATTTTTAGGTCGCATTTCTATATTTCATATATTCTTATATTTCTTATCATTTCTTATCATGATTCTCAAAGAGTGGAATCATAAAATGTTTTTACATGGGATACTTGTTTTCATCAATTTGTGTATTTTTTTTAGAGGCCACTCCCTTTGACTAGTATTTCCTGTATGGAGTGGTCTCCTAATTATTTTTCTTTCATTGTAGTTGTAAATATCAGAGTTATGATAACTCACTTACTTAACCTTGTTTGATAGATAATTCAGAGTGAAATAATATATATGCTTTCATAAATTTTAAGAAAAAATGTAAAATAAAAGAAGAAAAATGAAGAAGAAAATAATCTTGGTAAACTGAAATTTCCATCTTTCCTGATTATGAATATACCAAAAATGTTTACATTTTTCCTGGACTTTTGAAGTTATAAGGGCTCAAAGAAACCTATGTAAAAACAACTAAAAACAGAGATGTTTCTAAAAAAAGATGGAAAACATAAAGTAAACAAAAAATTAAATTCAACAGAGAAAACAGATCAGTAAACTGAAATGCACTTAACGCTGCACTGAAATAGTGTTTCACAAAATTTCTGTTTTTGGCATTTGGCAAGAAAACTAAAACACATCTGATTGTATATACCTGCAAGTTTTCCTTGAAGAATTTCCAAGTGTCCAACTCATCTAAGCCTGAAAAGTTTCTTCTCACAGTATGCTCTATATCTTTCAATGATGGTACACCATCACATCGTCTTGCAAAACAAAACACCATCTTTATGAGACTATTGAAATAAATATAAAGTAATATAACAAAGAAACTGAAGTTTGGAATTTCAAGAAATTAAAAAGGCGAATAAAATGTTAATGACACCTGTAAAAATCCCGAAGCCCAAAGAATTCTTCTTTCTTGAACATCTTCAACTTTTTGCACTTTTTCTGCTCTTCATAAACTTTCAAATAGCTTTTGGCCAGGGGAAGGAGAAGTGTTTTAATTGCTCCCTTAATGTTTAGCTCACAGTTACAAATTTCACTGAAATAAAATGAAAATTCAATACATGAGAAATTAGAAATAAATATTGCCCTGGCTAATAAAGTGAGCTCAGTTGCATAGCTACCTATCTGCCAAGTAAAATGAAATATAAATTTGTTCTTTCTTTACTTTACAGAGACTTGCTCACAGAGAGATTTCAGCATTTACCTCAGCCCGAGAACCAGCATGTATCAGACTGATAACTGATTGTGATTATTATTTAATCTTATAAACATTCAATCATCATCATTATCATCAATCATCATATGACATTTTCGATCCACATTGTCAACTGATCAAGGACAGTGTACATACATTTCCTTACTTCCATAAGAATAATAACTTTTGTTATTACACTAGACTACGAATGAAAGACCTTACCTTGCTGTATTAACGAGCTCATCTATATCAGGTTGACCACGACACAACATAATTCCCCTGTTCATTTTCGCTGGATCAAGTGACCAGTTTGAAATGCCAACGAAAGCAACACGTTTGGTTTTTAACTTTGGTCCATCAATTGTCACTTCTTCAGATCCATCCGTGCCATCTTCTAGTAGAGGATGAAGAGCTTTCAATGGCATACGTGGTGAATCTTCAGCCAAGCCTACCTCATCTAGAACAACCACAGATGTGAATTTCTCGAGATCTTTTTCTTCTTGAAATCGACTGCTAAGTTTGAATGTGCTGATTATGCCGTCTGCTGTTGAAAGTGGACTACATTGGTATGATGACATGAATATCTAAAGAAAATCTTTGCAAATACTGAAACCGTCTAAGAATGACACATAAAAACCTCATACAAGAATGGTTATGAAACACTTTTACGTTCTACGATTTTATGTTTTTGGTTTTCGAATTTACAAACTGTGAGTTAATACAAAGCAAAATAAAATACATAGTGAAATATACTGCAACTAATCATTCAAGGGCAAGAGGACTTTGGGTAGCTCAAATTTACAAATTCCAATACCTGCTTGAAGTTCTTGAATAACTCTGACTTCGATAAGTTCCCTTGCATATTGTCTTGCACAATGGTTTTGGCCAGTGATTTTGAACTTCCAGGTTTACCCACGACAAATAAAGGAATTCGTAACTCGATACAAATCACCATCATGAACACATTTTCGCACAATGCCTGATTCTTGGCAATGTTGTCTTCTAATTTAAGAGCTTTCAAAAATGTCTCTTGACACCTGAAGATGAAAAGAGAATTTGCAGGGCAACAAATTACACTTAAAGTGCGAGTATACAAGTTGAAACTTTTGCCTTGCCTACTTCAAATCTAAAGACCTGTATTCATTAAAGTGTTGTAAATGTCTGATCACAGATCTATCAAATTACATAACATAAGACAAATGTTTGGCCACATTAACCACATCTTACTTCTTAATTTCATCTTTTATTTGTTGAGCACCACGTTTTAAAGTAAATCGCCCAGTAAAATGAGAGGCAATAAATTCTATATATTCATCTCTATTTTCTAATCGCGCAACATAGCAGACACCCAGAGCAAGAACAAGCGCTCGACGTTGCATTTCCGTACTTGACTAAAAGAAAATAGAAAGAAGTAACAATAAGCATCATTGGGAAGGAAAGTTCTATCCATGAGCCAAATACACACCAGTGTGTTATTACTGATTATCAATTTTACTCATTTCCAGGAGTCTTTCTATTCCTCTTGTTATTTTGAAACCCTATCAATGGTTAAATTTCAATGGTTAAAACTCTCAAGCATATGCATTGAAGTTGAAGGAAATTATAAATAGTTACTTAGAGGAAATATTACATGTATTAAAGTGTTTTCTAAATTTTCTATATTACATCAATCAGACCACAAAATACTTTTTGAATTGTACTGAGAAACAAACTTTCTGTAGGCCTGCCAACACTCTTGCATTTTAATAATTTTCTTTCATTACAATGCCATTTTGAAAATGTTGTGCATTTTCAAGATTATATAACATGCTATTTGTCCTCTATAACTGAAGTGCAATCGCTCGACTGTCACTTCTCTCAAAATTAATTAATTCTGTTACAATCTTAATTGTTCTGCACTTTAATTCTAGCAAAAGCAACCTAAATTTGTAAAATAAGCTGAAAATCAACACAGAGGCTGTTTTCAGGAATATAGAATTCAAAAATGTTCCATATTGCTCAACCAACATTCATAGGTATTTATTCATTTTAATAAAAAGGTTGAAAGGCCCAATTCTGGTGATCTAGAACAGAACAAAAAAGATCTGACCCTTCGTCCCACCCATGATGTGTTCTGTGAGTGTCACTAACTTCACTTTTAAAATGCCTGACACCAAATAAATTTGTTATTTCTGCCTTTGTAATATCAACCTTGAATAGACATTTTGATATTGAAGAACAAAACTGTGTACCTCAGATTTGCCAAATAGTTGTTCATCTTCATCATCTTCATCTTCATCATCTTCATCTTCCTCCTCATCTTCATCCTCTAGAAGACCTGTGTAAATTTCTTGGACTCCAATATCTGATTGATCATCTTCATCTTCCTCATAATCGCGGTAACATTCTTCATCATGGGACGGGTCTCCATCGACTCTGTTATATGATTGTTTATATTCATCTTCCTTATAATCGCGGTAACATTCTTCATCATGGGACGGGTCTCCATCGACTCCGTTGTATGATTGTTCATATTCATTTTCCTCATAATTGGGGTTACATTCTTCATAATGGGACGACGGCCCTCCATCGACTCCGTTATATGATTGTTCATATTCATCTTCCTCATAATCGCGGTAACATTCTTCATCATGGGACGGGTATCCATCGACTCCGTTATATGATTGTTTATATTCATCTTCCTTATAATCGCGGTAACATTCTTCATCATGGGACGGGTCTCCATCGACTCCGTTATATGATTGTTCATCTACTTTTTCCTCATCATCTTCATCCTCATCTTCATCCTCTTCTTCATGGTGGACTTGAATTAATTGGTCTACCTCCAATCTGTTATATAGTACTCCATCTACATCTTCCTCATGATCTTGATCATCTTTTTCATCATAGGTGTGAATAAAATGCAATAAAATGTTCATTTTTTCATAAAACCATGCAGTAACTTGTACAGCTCTTTCAACATCACGAAGGCTCACATAACTGCATTCATCCTAGAGGAGGAAATTGCAGATAAATTTTGTATTTCATGATGTAAAATTTAGTGGAAATCAATGTGATGATCTGAAGACTGACGTGGGGCTAAAGACGTCATTATGATGTCATAAAGACATGTAGAAATGACCAAACCAAGGACACCACAACATCGTTAGTTGGTCATAAATGATGACATCAAGACATCATAAGATAGGTTAGTTATATGACCTATTGGTCAATAAAAATAGAACTTAAATAGTAACCTTCTGTTTCCTCATGTAAACTTGCGATGCTGCTAAAACATCCACAAGAAGATTAACAAAATCTTTGCTAGTTGGAAGTTTTTGTTGATTCATCTAATTGTGTAATAAAGTGTAAAAATCATGATTTCATATGGGAACAAAATAGTAAATAACATCAATGAAATTAAATGTAGGTACCCACATATCTGAAGATAATTTGCTTAGCATAGACCTGCTCTGTTTCTTTATTAAGTTGACCAAAATCCCAAATTAATGGTTTCATACTTTCTGGCAATGGGTGCACTCGATAAACTAATTGTCGCAGAGGAATATGTCCTGTAACAAAATCGAAATGTTGATTTAGAAATTCCATCTGTTGAAAATGATATTTATGACTGTGTGGTTAACACAATTTTGTGTGTTCAGGTTGGTTTACAGTTGTTGCAAAAGGATCACACGAATAAGGGAATTCACTATTGCACATGTTTAAAAATAAAATGTTTTTGTGGTTGCCGGTGAATACTGATGAATGGTGAAGAGGTTGAAAATAGTTTTATTCTTTCGCCCAGTAGCTGCGAATTTTAGTTTTCTAAGCAACAGAAAATTGTGATTTTTGTTGAATTAACAAAATATTTTCAAAATTACCAAAATTGTACAATTGAGGGACTTATGTGCATGAACTGTAAATGCTTGTCCCTGCATTCACATGATCCTGTCGCTAGATTCATGCGAATAATTCCGGCAAACTGTAAACCTGTCTTTAATTGTGTGTTAATTGTGTCAATATTTACCAATCTTCTCGTATGTCTTTTCTGCATTCACATGATATCCAAGACCAGCAGCTTCCAATTTGTTTACCATATTTTCAGTATGCCTGCCAAATTTGAAACATTAAAACATTGAGACACACATATTCAGTTCCAAATCTGTACAGTAGTCAGTTTTTCAGCTAACTTGGATTGTGAGTTTAACCAATTTAATTTAGTTATTAAAAAAAGGAAAACAACAAATTTTGTAACAAATTCATTTCAAAGTAAGCTTTTATAAATGCCCTGGTTTGGATGATCACAATAATCTTTAGGTGTCATAAGAATCTCTTAAATGATGATGTCCGACTAGATCTCTTAAATAGTTTTTATATGTAATCACACGTTGGCGAGTTGAATTAACGATAATTCCACGAGTGACCAACGTGCGATTACATGCTAATCACAACATTAAAAAATATTAACAACATTACAACATTACAGTAAAATTATATTTGATTGTCATCTGAGGATGAGACCATCATAACACATCTTCTAGGAGGTTTTTTGTTTACATTTATTGTGACAATAGCCCAATTTTGAAAAACATATTTCTATGTGGCATTACCAGAATATGTGATGTTTCAGAGGAAAAGGGATGTAAGTTTTTACAATTCAGAGTGCTCTGAATGTTCTGAACGCTCTTATTTTGAGCTGAGCTATCATTGAACAATATAGGGGTCATTGAGCGTTCATTTACAAAAGTATTGAGTGGAAGAGCATTCAACAATAAAATGTTTTAATGCTGAGCATTCACTAATCAAATTTTTCAATATTTTTAATAGTTTTAAACAGTTTCTGGTCTAAAAAAGTTTTTCATATTTTTTCCTGTTTTTCAAGCTTTTAAATTTCCCAATATCACAAAAATTTATGTCCTTACTGCCACACGTGCATTTTTCTATATCTCACCTGGAAAAACACACATTATTCTGTATGAAAGATAACTGGAAGGAAGAAAGGAAAGAAAAAAACATTTAAATACTGAACAACATGAACATTCTTTGATTGAACTATAATAGCCGTCACATTTGAATGTTCCAAAAAATAAATGACTTGTATACTTTTCAGGATCAGATTTTACACTGCTTGTGATGAAAAAAATTAATATTATTGATATTAATAAACAATAAAAATCATGATCTGATGCACATATATATTTTTATGACGATAAAATGTGGTGAAAAGACATCAGAAAAGGAATTCTCAAAGGCTTCCTTGCTTTCTTTTAGCTTAGTTTACTTTTTCAAATTTACATTTGCAGGTAACACCCGTTTTTTCAAAGGGATTGCGTACCCAGTTCACATTCAGGTGAAGATAAAAGATAAAACAGTTAGTTCAAAAGTTAGTTCAAATAGTTCTTATTAAAGACAAAAGATTTTTCAGTAGCAATAACCTTTTCTGTTTGAAAATTTACTTTTCAATAGAAATTTTTGCTAAGTGGAAATGTATACCCTTAAGAGCCAGAAACAAAATTTTGATTTTGATTTTTATAAGAATTTTAATGCTGTCGAATGATACCTTTACTGGATGAGTTTTAAGAAAAATTTTGTCAGCCAAGTTACTGTCGGTTCCTTTGGGCCCTATGGACCCAAATATACCGTAAACTGGGGGTCAAATTTGTCCCATAAAAGTTTTTTTTTATTATTTTTAAAAAAAAAAGACGTTTAAATTAATATTGATACCGACGTAGTATTCAATTCACAAAATTTATTTTCATCACGTAACATAATTGTTATAAACAATTTTGTGAAAATAGTTACAAAATTAACCCTTACCATTTTTCTGAATGTTATTATCATCACTATTCATAAGATGTTTCAAGGCTCTCTGCCCACTGGGAGTAAAATAAGATTTGCAGTGGTCTGGTGGAACACCACAATTCTGGTCCACTTAAGGGACAAAACTGAATGGAAGACAATGGAGAAATGATACCTTCTATAAGGATTGCATGCAGCAATTACTTCTAAACCAATTTTTGACAACGCAAGTGGTTGCCCATACACTCGTTTATCAATCATAATTTCTTTAATCAACCCAATCCCATCAGTTGTGTTTGCTTCATCCAAAAACAAAATCGTTGACAAGCCATGAATTTCAACATTATACTCAGCAAGTTGTTTTGCTTCAATTATTCTTTGCTTGATATCTTTTGATGTGACTCCACCATGAACCTACAATTATAAAAACCAATTGAATTTGTAACTAATTTCAAATATGGCTTCAATTGCTAAAACATAAAATAAAAAACATTTTCTCAAAGCAATCAATATGTGTACTTTGGTTTTGTGCTACATAAAATGTGACATTCCAGTGGAAAAGGGATACATCTTTTTGAGCGTTCAATTGAATGTTCATGAATGTTCATAATGTTGATTAAACAATAGAAATGAACATTCTAATGAACACTCAATGAACGAAATGTAGGGCAGTCTTGTATGTTCACATGCGACCACTATTATAATTCAATCAAAGAATGTTCATGTTGTTCAGTATTTAGAAGAACATCCTTCCTAGTTAAAAGATCTTCCATCATCATTGATATGGTTGATAACTTACTTGCTTTAGGCAATAATTCCTGACTTATATAATAACTATTATTATGAAATTTTAATTTAAATTAATTTTTGTTTGACTTTTAAGATATGGACATCGATCAAAATATCAACGAATCATTATTTTCTCTGACTTTGGTTGGGTGTTGTTTTTTTAAAGTGTGTTGGCAAGTTTCTTGTCTTTCTCATTCTCATATCACTGGCTTTGAATAAATTAACTTTTGTGAGGTGTTCACATAAGCTAATTAATTGGTTTGTTTAAAAAATATTTAAATTTTATTGACAGAGAAATAACAATTAAATATAAAAAAATTCATACATTTGACTTACAGCCAGTGAAAACTATTTAATCTAATGATTCTTGGAAACACAAAAAACAGGAAAAATTCTCAATGTGTGTTGTTAATACTGAAACTTCAAACGTTTGAATATTGTTTGAAATTATATTTATGGCAAAGATACACTACAGTATTTTTCTTTTAAAGATTTTTTGTTTAAACAAATTAAAGAAAAATATTTTTGTGTATCATTTTCTTAAAAAGATTGAACAGTAACCCCAAGCAATTAGCATATACAAAAATAGAGATTCTTTCGAACGTCTTGAAATGATACGAGCACACGGTTTCTACTTAAACATGAAACACTTTGTCTTTAGGATCTCTTCCATTCACATTATTTGTTTTGAGTGTGGACCAGGTATCAAATTCCTTTTAATAACAAAGAGATATCTATTTCAAAATGTTCATTTTTAGATAAACAAAGCAAAGATTGTTCAGCATAGTTTTTATGTTCAGTATTTTTTATTAATTAAGGAAATGAAGTCTTTTTTTAAACAGAAACAAAGCAAATTACCATAAAAGAAAATAGGTGGATGTTCATAGATTTTTAATATCTACATTCTTTATGGACAATTTTATTCAGTTACCTTATCGTAAAATAAACAACATCGTAGAATGAACAAACTTTTATTGTAAATCTTTTTATCTTTCCTTTTTCGTGAAGAGTTTAAATGGCATTTAAACACATGCTGCATTTAAAGGCAGTAATAGCGTTTAAACGCATTTCGAAAAAAAAATCTTTTATAAAAACCTTTTAACGTCTACAAACACGTTTAAACTAGTTTAAACGCTTTAAATAATGAAAAATTGAATGGTCCCTTCTCCCACAACCGGTCACATTTTATTAATTTGATAACCTTTCTAACAGGATTCTTCTATTTCTATTTCAATCTTCTATTTCTATTTCAATATTCTATTTCTATTTCTATAATATTGCTGGTCAAACATTTTTATTCGGGTGAATTAATGAACAAGATTTTTTGATTCACGAATGTCAATAAGAAAGATCTAGATCTAAACATTCAAATATTGAGCGTTCATTATTAGTTCGGAAAGTTTAAACATTCTGTTATTGAACATTCACTGAACGTTCTGAACGCTCCTCCGCTCAATGTTTTTTTTAAATGCATGTTCAATGAACTAAGAACGTTCAATTATAGTTCAGCTCAAAATAACGGTAAAGAACAGTAAAGACTTGTATCCCTTTTCCTCTGGAACGTCACAAATTTATGTTTTTATCTTATTCCACAGGATATTTTTTTTTCCATTTTCCTTTATTTAGATTTAAAAACACTAACGGCTAATTATCAATTCTTTAAACAAAAATTACCATAAAACTTAATTCAGCAGAAATATTTGTTTTCAAAATATACCTTCACCAGCAGCATATTTCGTGCATTTGTATTCCCGGCTCTGAGTTTGCACATAAATTTAATCAACCGTGTTTTTCCACAACCTGTCTCACCCATCAGCACAACTGGAATGCCACATCTTAAACGAAATTAAAATTTATGGGGTATCCATAGTGTAAGACTAGAATAATTCAACAAACCATAATCTCATGTGAACATTCAACAAACCTTAATCTCATGTGAATAGCAAGAATCTTCTTCATGTTATCAATGGTCAACTCGTAAGTTTGGTCAGGATCGTTATCACTGGTTACGCCCATTACACGACGTAGTAATGTTAATTTTGTTTCCCTAAAAGTACAAGTTGAAATTAGTCAATTAGAAAATGTTTTCACAGTTAACAAACCCAAGAATAAGGTTTTTGGTGGTGAGTATCATGTAACAAAAAAAGAAAAAGAAAAAAGAAATATAATATAAAAATTTCTATATACCTTTGTTTTGAAAGACTGTTGAAAATATCTTTTAAGCTTGGTTCCCACTGAGTTTAAAATAACGATTACAACGATAGTACATATTTACGATAACAACAATAAACATATTATATATGATTAGAATAAGTACCTGCTGACATTCACAGTGAGTTATCGTTGTAAACGTTACAGAATGTATTTACTTCAAAATGACATTGCAAAGAATGGATAAAGAACATTTTGATGTGATCTTGCTTTGTGACGCTTCAGGGCATTTTGATAACAAATATAACATTATTTGAATAACAACAATTATGTTATATTACGTAAATTACGGTTCATCCATGTTTCTACCTAACATTATTTTTAAAGTTCCATAACGTTATTAGATCTTCTACAGCAACTATAATAATGAAACTGTTACGTTAAATTGTTATGTTGGAATGTTATCTGATAACATTATTTCTCATGTGGGAAACATTATCTATAAACATTATCTATTAACATAAATTAATGTAAGTTACGAAAATTCTACATAAATTCTACATGTTCGTTTTTCAAAATCACAAAAATCACAAAAGAGTATTTTGAACAATGTATTAACTGAATTTGTCATGTAAATAAAGAATTATAGATGGACTTTTGTTTGAAAAAACAAAAACCCTTGACTAGAGGCTAATTTTGATCGCATGTTTCAGACTTCATTTTGTTAATCCTATGAGAAGGCTTGTATTTATTTTAATAATAAAGCTGTATTTCCACTCAGAGAAAGTACGTAGAAAATGGAAAAATTTGACAAAATTTCATGGAATTAGTAAGTTTGCTTCATTTCTCTGTTCTTGTTAAAGACAACAGAATTTTCTGCAGTAAAAACTATTTTTGTTTGAAATTTTCTTTTTCAACAGACATTTCATTAAGTGGAAATGTACTCTTAATAAAATCGATGGTATTGCAATGTTTTCAGTGACTGTAAACTCTGTCTGGTACATTGCTAGGTTCAATTTCTAGATAAAGTATGCATGGAATTATGGGATAAAGGGAAGAGACAAATGAAAACATTTTAATTAAACATTTTAATGAAAACATTGATTTTCTTCACAGAACTTTACCAAACTTTACCGAAATACCACTGCAATGAATAGGCTTTAAAATCCTTATTATCAAAATTATGGGAACTTTAATTTTAGGTTTCTCATAACGTTCATAACATTTTTATACATAACGTTATATAGAATATAACATTGTAACGTTATAATAGTTATAACATTATATAAACAACGTTAAATTGTTATATTATTAAGGTCAATAATCACATCACGTTGTTAAAGTTACGAAAATGATAACCTTCCTTACGTTATAGAAAAGCCAAGGTAATGTTCCTACATTATTAAAATAACGTGGCAAAAAAAAGAGGAACGTTATCAACCTTAATAATGTAATATCATTTGTTATCAAACTCCCCTGGAACATCACATTTGGTTCCTTCAAATTGGAGACATCAGCTGCAAATTGTTAAGATGTTTACTGGATTTATCCATTTCCATCTATCCATCTTGCACTACACTTTTTTACTCCTATTTAAGCATCAAAATTTCTTGTCCACTTGTTCTATCAAAAACATCTTTTCAAGTTTTTTATGGTTTTTTTTAAAAAAAATACAGAAAAAGATCACTTGATGTATGGTGCCTCAATTTTTTGATTTAAAATCAAAATTTTTTCATTCTAAACTAATGATAGAATTAATGATTACAGAACAATAGTAAGGATTTACAGGTACATTCACATGAATGTTTAATGGTTTTTTTAAATCATATGCACCATGCTTATTGTTGTTATTATTATTTTAAACTCAGTTGGAAGCAAGCTTAAAGGATATTTTCAACATTCCTTCTTCAAAACAAAGGTATATTGAAGTTTCTATAAACCAATACAAAAACACTTATGTTTATATATATATATAGAGAGAGAGTTGAGATCTCGGCAGAACGGGACGCGTTTCGCCCTTGTTAGGGCTCATCAACCATCCATAGCCACCTTCCATCTAACATTAAGGCTGATGGAAGTTGATCTCTTGGCTGGCCAAAAGATGTCTATAATAGCCACCACCTATGTGACCACTTGCAGAGCCAGTTGTGACCACTTATAGAAAAATGTGTAAATCTGAAGACCAAAAACCTTTTTTATAGGCAACATTAATAAGTCCTGCGAGGGAAGATATTATATATATAGTAGAAACCAAACCTTAAAGAAATAAATCTATGAACGTCTGAGTCATTAATAGATCCTCATAGACAAACAAACTTAAGATACCTGCTCATTTCCTTATAGTTTGTATTCAAGTTCATGTAGTCCCCTCTCATTTGTCTATTCAAGTCTTCATACAAAGCATTGGTCATTATACGTCCTTGAATAACTCTTCTCTTTTCAGGATCAATGAGATTACCATAGATGTCAACATTGAAACCAAGAAAACTTAATGTCATTCCATCTTGATTGAAAAACAAGTATGGATGGAAGCTGAAGTAAACAAATGTTATTAATGATTATTGGTGCTCACTCACATATTCATATTTTCCTCAACTATAATAATTTGAAAGAATTGTTGTCATCAATAACCTAACTGCAAAAAGTCAAAATAAAACTAAGGCCATGTGTAGTTTAGAACTAGTTCATAAACATTCATCCCATTTTCACTTCCAGCTTCAATAGTGGTCACCAAAGCTTGCTAATTAGTGTTTATTGTGGGCAGGTGTAATTTTTGAATATCTGTGAAACCACAAAATACCTTACAATCGACTATGTTTTCATTCCCTCTGAGCTCAGCTTTGTCCAGGGTATTTCAATTTTTTAAGTACAATTCTAACATAAATCTCTTTCTATAAAGTTTGTATTTGTTCATAATTTTATTATTTTGGAATTTTTGTGACAAACTTTATTTCTTTATTCATTTATACTGAATATTTACACAGGATGGCTGCTTCAGTAAAATACTGCTATAAATACAGGTCTTGTAACAATAAATAATGTTTTTATTATAATGTTGAGTAAATTTGAAATGTTTCAAAATGTTTTGCCTGCATACATATCCTTTTGATATTAATTAAAAACAATTGTCAATGTTCATAAAAGATACATCAGCAAAGAAATGTTTTTTTGACATATACGATTAAAGTTTCCCTTTCTCTTCATGAGTATATATAGTCAAACATCTCATAGGTTTCTAATTATAGCTTGTGTTTTTACTGGAAAATCAAAAATAAACTGTCAAAAGATACCTAAAGATCAAATTTCTCAAACGTTCCCTATGATGCATGTTAAAATGGTTTATATCTTCCCAAAGTTCATCACAAATTGAAAAAAACAACAGACATGCTGTTCCAAAAAATTGACTTGCATACTTTTCACGTTCAGATTTTACACTGTTCATGATGAGAAAATTATCATAATTTATACTCATAAACAATAAAAATGACAATAAGCTACTATTTTCATCAGAGACAAATTTTCATAGGCATCGTTGTTTTCTATTAGTTTGAATAGAACAACTATTCAGTTGAAGATAAAGGATACAACAGTTAGTTTGAAAGTTACTTCAAATAGAAAACCCTCAACAATAATTCTATTTTAAGATGTTCGACAGGATTGCTATTTTTGTAAATCTCTTGGGGAGAATGTTTACGTTGATTTCTATTGTTTAATGAACACTCAAAAAGATGTATTTTCCTCTGGAACATCACATTTCCTGCATACAACTAAAACTTGTTAAAATATTGTTTTTTTAATTTTAAAAGAGTATAACATATATAACAAATTCATATGACAACAAGAAAGAAGGAACATTTTCATGGCCTGATTGTACATAGTAGTAAAACTGAATCATAATATTTTAAGGAAACTCTGTACCAGATGATTCACTATGATACCTAAACTGGGAGAAATTTCTTGAAATTATAAGTTTCTTGTCCAACAGAGAAGTATTCTTTTTAAAGCAATCACTCATTACAAGGTCAAAATGTAAGAGGTACAAAAGTCAAGAAACATTAAGAAAGAAATTTAACAGATAGTGGTAAACTGTCATCTTAAAGACTGGCAGTCATAACAGAAAGGGAAAAAAGGGAAGCAACATTGTGGGAGAGAATTCCAAATATTCCTCACAAATTTATCCAACCAAATATCAAGAATATCAAGTCATCATTGCTCATACTTTTTTTTGATTAAAATTGTTTCCTGAAGATTTTAACAACAAGTTAGTACAACTTTAATTTTGAAAATTGTTGCAAAACTGTCTAGTGGAGATTTGCCTCTAGTGATGAAAATGATATCAAAATTTTCTTATTAATAAAGTAGAAATAACAGATACGGACATTGTGTGTTTTAGTTCTTTAGTAGAAAATTGATGATGAACGAATTTTAAACTACACCATGGTCTTATTAAAATATTGCTACTATCAACGAACTTAAAATGAAGCACAAATTTTATCTTAGCACATGATAATAGAAAGCAACATATCTTACCTTTGTTCCCAATGTCTTTTAAGCTGCACCAGAAAAGCATTTGCATCATTTTGGTCTACAGAATCAGGATTGAGAGATCTTGTTGAAAAATCCTGAAGAAAGAATGATAGCAAATAATGTAATACAAATGCAACGAAACTATAACAAAGTTTGGAACAAAAAAAAGAAAAAGAAAAATGATGATAAAAGAGAAATATTTGCCTTTGCCATCTCTAGAAGAAACTTGATGACAAATAATTTGAAGCCACGCAGGTCATCACACATCATTGCACTAGTGAAAATACTTTTTTCACTGTCTAGCAATTGTTGATTGAAAAAGTAAATGAAGTTTCGAAGCTCCATCCAGGACGGATTTATAACTCCACAATATCTTATAATGATAAAGAAAACCTTTAGTTACTAAACATACTATAAAACATTTTAGCAGCATCATAATTAAAGAAGATAAACATTTCATACTTCATCAAGATTCGAATGCAGTTACTATGATCAAGTTCTATTTTGTTTGCATCAAATCTAAATTTTTCAACAGCTTCTGGCAAAGTATCAAATATCTTCAGATATTGATAAATACGCTGCATTGGTGCTTTATTGAATTCCATGGTATTGTAAAAGATCTCTTTTCTTGTATTTCCTAAAATGATTTGTACCAGAAGCTATATAGAATTGAAAATACTTTGATTAAGAAACAACAAGAAAAAACACTTTTAAAAATCCCTCTTTGGTAAAAATAGACTCTTATTTCAGCTAATTATAATTCTATCTCACTAATAAAAGTACAACATCAATTTTAAATATTAATTTCAAAATTAAAACATAGTCAATCCATCCAGTTAAAACACCTAAAGGGCTAGTGACAATAAATCAGTGATCATCAATGACCATTGAAAATGAGCTACTGTTCTTCATCACTAGAAAAAATGATCAAAAAAATGATACACTAAAAAATGATCAAAAAAATGATACACTAAAATCTCATCATTGCTCTTATGACATAAAATATTATCTTCTCACCACTTGTTAATATTGTGTATGTTTCTTCAGGTGATACACATGTTGTAGATGGCAACATTTGAAGCATAATTCCAATATTTGACCTTGATAGCTTCTCATACTAAAAATTTTGTTTTTACAAATAGTCAATGAAGAAATTAGGGGTTAAAAATAAAATAGACATTGGGGGCTGATTACATGTAGTTTTTCATTCTAGGATGAAATATGAGCACCACTTGTAATGTTTTACATTATAGGAGAGTGAACATAGAGTATAGAACATTTTGTGAAAGTGTTCAGGGGAAAGTCAACAATATGAAGGAAGAAAATGGTGACTATTGATACAATGTGATTTTCTTATTTCAGCTCATTCTGGAAAGTTTTGGAATACAAGAGAAGTACCAGTCCAAATAAGGAAGGGAAAATACCAGCACATGCTACAAATAATCAGAAGTAGATTTTAAGAGCTTGTTAATGAAACCTTAAATCTCCATCCATTTTGTTAATGATTCAGTATAATCTTAACAGAAATTAAGGATTTGTGAAGGAATTAAAGGCTAATTTCCATTTAGCTACACTTTCGGCTGTTGCACGAAAGAGAACTTTCCTCTACACTTCAATTAAAAATGTTGCCACTAAACGCAAGAGCAATCATGGAGCACATTGGGGGAATGTTGATTAAACAATAGAAATGATTGTTCTAATGAACGTTCAATGAACGCAATATGGGTCAGTAACGTTCTTGAACGTTCAAATGTGACCGCTATTATAGTTCAATCAAAGAACGTTCATGTTGTTCAGTATTTAAAAGAACGTTCAAAACTAGTTTAAATGCCTGAAATAATGAAAAATTGAATGGTCACTTTTTCCACAACCGTACACATTTTATTAATTTGATAACTTTTCTACCAGGTTTTTTCTATTTCTATTTCAATATTCTATTCTATAATATATTGCTGGTCAAACATTCTTATTTGGGTGAATTAATGAACAAGATTTTTCGATTCACGAATGTCAATAAGAAAGATCGAGACCTAGACATTCGAATATTGAACTTTCATTATTACATTCGATTATTGAACGTTCAGAACGTTCAAGGACTCTGTTGTTGAATGTTCAAAACGTTCAAACATTCTATTATTGAATGTTCACTGAACGTTCTGAACGCTCCTCTGCCAATGTTTTTTTTAAATGAATGCTTAATGAACTGAGAACGTTCAATTATAGTTCAGCTGAAAATAAGAACTTTCTGAATGCTCAGAACGACTTTTCCTCTGAACGTCACATTTACTGATTAATCGAACGAATTACTGATAAATCAAACTAATTACTGACAAAATCTATTGTATTCTTATCAGTATTTAGCGATAAATTTATCAGTAATTGTAACTTGTTATGATTTTCCCTCAAACCCTCACATTTATAAAGCTACCATTTCCACTGAACGAGTTCCGGTCACACAACCACTAGTGTTTTTGCTTTGAAAATGACCTTTTTTAGAAGTCGGTACTTTAATCTAAAATCGTGTGTCACCGTTTTTAAAATAATTCTGTTGTTAATGAATAAAATCACCAGAAGCTTAAACATTATTTAAGTTAGTTAAAAGAAAGAATGACTAGGATATGTGTACTAAAAATGTTCTATACTAAAAATGTTCTATATATTTGGCTATACATTCCAATGACCATCATCAATTCTTTTGCTCAAAAGATATATTCATTTTTTCTTTACTCACATAAATTTCTTCAACCATTGTGCTTTATTACATTGTAATTTTTGAATGGAATAATTATTTTAAAAATGCTGACACGTGACTGTTAAGCTATGTTTGATGATCACGTGGTCTCTTTATTTGTTTCTATGATTAGTGGGTGACAGAAAGTCTTTATTGGTGGAGTTTAGACATAAATTTTGATCTGAGAAAAGAGTTTTTAATTATTATGCATGAAGTCGTTCAGAACATGATTTTCACACATTCTTGTAAAGGTGTTTTATTTACTGGTATTCTTGAAATATTTTTGCTTTTGAAAAGGTGTAAAATGGAATGTGTGGCAACAAAACATTATGTTGAGTTATAAAGATGAGCTCTCTGCAAAAGTTTTCTTATTTACTATCCACTTTTTTCCACTAGAGACTTTTTCCAGATTAAGAAATTATTGCATGTGAAAATTTATACATGCATACTATGTTCAAAACCAGAAATTTTGAGTTTTTTCTATTTTTTCCTTTATGGTAACCTTAAGCTTTTTGGGCTATAGCGGAAAATGCAGCTAAATGGAAAGCCAATAAAATTTTGTTTTTTCCTACCTCTTTTGTTTTTGTAACTTCGATCATGCATAAATCAAATGCGCTTTTCCGCCATATCTTCCCATTTTGTGTTTGACAAAATCCAAGTATTATCAGATTGAATATAAAGCAATCCAACCCATGAACGACCTAAAATAATTCCAATCAATTCAAGTTGTATGTTATATAGGATCATTTCCCATTTTTAAAATCTTGTTCAATCTCTTTTGTTTAACTCAGACAGCAAAGAATTATATATTACCGTAGGAGCTATATCAAAGTGATACAGCCGTGGAAATATGGCATCAATCCTTTCCTCATATAGCAGAAGACATTCCATAACTTCTTCGATATCCACTGATATTCCATGTACTGGCACTGTAACAACAACATCTGCTCTTTTACTTTTCTTCATTTTTTGTTTACAGCTGGGTGATGATCGAATCAACCTCTCTAAATCACCACTTTTTTCAACAACAAGCAGTGTTTTCCCCATGCCTCCAGTTAGTGACAAAACTACCCTTGTGTTGCAACTAAAGAGTACCAAACAAACAAATTGTTTTTACTAATATTGCAGCTATAACAAAATTGTGTCAAGTAAAATAACCATTAGCGTGGTGTAACGAAGACAAAGAAAAGGAATGTAGAAGTAGAATACTTGTCAGAATCAACCTCTGCAGCAAATTTAATGTCTTTGTTGTTTTCAATACATTCTTTCATGCACAAATGATTCCAAAGTAATGCTGGAATCTCCTTCTTTACATTAAATGGGAGCATTTTAACTCGATATGCATCAAGAGCAGAAATCAAAAAGGAACGATTTTCATTTTCACTACTGCAGCATATGACTAGTGGTCTCTTCAATCCTAAAAAGATAAATTACTTATTTAGTAATTAAGAAAAATCTTAAACTGCAGCTTCCGAAATTTAAATGTCTAGAATTTGATAAAGCATTATTATTCAGATCTTAATAAAACATTAGATTACATAACAATCTATTCACAAAGCCTTGACTCTCGACCAATATTAGCGAGCATCATGGTTAGTATCACCATGGACATATCAGTAATGACGCAAGTGTGCGTTGCATTTCAAACACCTCGAGTATACACAATTTGAAAAACGCTTTAAAAAAGTACTTTTGTACAAGAAATTTCAATACCTGACTTCATAATTTTTTGTAAAAACATAAATGATTTCTCACTGACATCATATCCAAGATGATCAGCGAAAACTAAGCAATACATTCCGTAATCATTGTAGACAGCACGCAAAATGAGAAGCTTAATCTAAAATTAAAATGAAATAAATCTTAAAATTGATTAACTAATTCATTAAAACAAGTAAAAACTAATTTGTTATAGCATAAAACAATAGGAACAGACATCCATTTACACTTACATTCAATACAACCAAAAATGTGTAATTGCCATTTCATGATGTAATAATTAATATGAAAAGGTTCATGGATCATGACACACGAAATTGATAGGTTAAGTGAAGCATTTAGTTAAGAGATTCAACGGTTTACCTGTTCTAGTGAAATATTATCACAGCATAACAGCACTTCTTCAGAATCTGGCAAACGATCACCTTGACCAATGTATAAGTCCAGTATAGTATGCAAAATGTCATCTAAATTGAATTTAAAAAACAAGTTGATCTTCAATAAAGATGGTGGAGTTAAGTAACTGTAAACCTCCCTGAAGCAAAGACATTATAAAGAAAAAGACCATAAGGCAATCCAGTACAAAGATGTAAATTTGATTGTAAAATTGCATGCATTTGTTTTGAACATCTAAACTAAAACGAATGTCAACAAACCCAACTTTAAAATGCTTATCAATTGGAATGTTGGGAAACAATAAGAACAGATACATAAAACATCATCATTAAAAATCAAAATAGCCTCTCTATTATAACAAACCTTTTGGTACAATGATCAGACTTGGTCTGTCTGTATTTAAAAAGTCAGGAATATTTCTCTGTTTTCTTTTGGTAGAACCTACAGTATCCAAATCAATTATTTTATGAACTTGTAATAAACTTGTACTTCTGAATGCTTCAAATTTATAATCATTATGATTTCCAAAAGAAGAACAAACAAGATGCCACCCATAATTTTTCTTTTCCAATTGAATACGTTTCAACATTTTATTAAAAGCAAGTCAATTTAATGAGAACTATGTGCAATTAACAACCTTTTTCATCAGCAAGCTCCTTCAAAAATCTTCCAAATTGTTGCAATGACAAGAAGGGAGCAATCGTTTTATCATCCTTGGGTTCTTGAATTTCTGTTTCTTCACTGTAAGGACAGAATAAAGTAAATAAATCCAAGATATTTTCATTGTATTTCGAAATACACTTTCATTCGTAGGTAGACTTTAACATTTCTATGATTATAATGAATAATTTTGACAACAGAAATACAAAAATAAATTCTCTTCTGAATTTGTGAAATTCCAGAGGAAAAGGGACACATCTTTTTAGCATTTAATTCAGTGCTTATAGTGTTTACCAAACAATGGAAATGAACATTCAAATGGGCGTTCAATGAGAGGTATGTAGGACAGTAAAAATCACAAAAACCTTTCCTTGTTTTTTCCTTTACTGGCCAGGTCTCACTACCACACAAACTAAAACTGTGTACACAAGCCTGACAATAATGCCTGAAACTTATTCCAACCGCTTTTAATCCTAGCAGTAACACTATCTTCTACAGCACCCCTAGCTCCAATAATATCACCAAAGTAACAAAACCTATCAACAATATCTAATGACTGTTCATCACAGTTCACTGCTACAGATTCTTCTGCTCTTACAAGCTTTCTTTGTGCACAGAACTCACACCTGGTCTGCTCTAAGACTACCTTTGATACCACTGCAATGCTTATGTACCCAAAACTAGTAAAACCTACAACAGATAGAACCCTTCAGACTCCATTGGACTTTGTCACGACTAACTTTTCAGTTAAACCTGCAAGTTAAACCTGCAAGTGCTTCGCTAACAAGAGTTCAATCATCAGCATAAAACAATTCTTTCAGACAACCTGATTTGATTTCCCTAAACATCACTATGATTAATAAGGGAGGGCTAAGCACTGATCTCTGATGTAATCCTACCTTGACAAGAAAATCATCACTAAACGTCCCATTATTTCTGATTGGGCTCTTAGTATTTCTGTACATTAACTGCACAACTTTATTTTTTAGAACCAACCAAACTACTAATCTAGTTACACAAGCAAATCTACAAAATCAAAATACAAATTTTCCTTTCTAGCCAAATATTTCTCTTGCAACTGCCTTAGAATAAGTATTGCATCTGTGGTACTAGAGCCTGTCATGAAACAAAGATTAAGGTTTCTGTTGATTTTAAAAATGATAAACTTCCATATCAGTGAAGCTCATTTTTTCATCCTTAATTTTAAGCTTCTGTTCTTCCCTTTTTAAAGTTAAATTTCATTGTATATTATAGTGCTCGATAATACCAAAATTATTAAAATTGGTTAAAAATTGGCTAAATGCCAAGCAATCATAAAAAGTGTCCACATTGTTTTTAAACGAACTTTTGATATGGATTATAAAGATTTGTGATAAGGTTTTGAATGTCCTATTAACACATAATGTCTTGAAGTCAATGGTTCCCAAAGAGTGCTTTCAACTTTGTTAAAGTACCACATAACCATAACACTAGACGAAAGACAGATGGTTGCCTTATTATTATTATTATTATTATTATTATTATTATTATTATTATTATTATTATTATTATTATTATTATTATTATTATTATTATTATTATTATTATTATTATTATTATTATTATTATTATTATTATTATTATTATTATTATTATTATTATTATTATTATTATTATTATTATTATTATTATTATTATTATTATTATTATTATTATTATTATTCAATTCTGTTTGTTCTATTTAGTTTATTTTTTAACAACATTAATTTTAGTGTTTGTTTTTAACTTTTAACTTGACATATCTGCTGCCCTGTCTGTTTCCCTCTGCTTTTGGGGTGTTCTCCAACCATATTCTGTTCCTATTTTATTTTTATATGTTGTTTGATCTTGGATTAACAATAACGGTCTGTAACGGTTCATTGTCAAACATTTTTTTATTTTGTCAAACTTTATAACTCACTATTCCGTGATTTTATTTTTGGTCACCTTTTGAGAATAAGAGAACCGGTGAAATGGTAACACTCAAATAGAAAAGAAACGGTAAAAAGTTATTACCCTAGCAGCTAGTCTTTATATATTTTTAAATCAATGTTCAATAGGCACTCAATTGTAGTCCAGCTCAAAATAAGAACATAAGAGCACTTGGGACGGCTAAAAATCCCTTTTTTTCTGGAAATTTATACCTTTCAAAATCTGACTTTATTTTCTCTAATTCCTGTTCTGCTTCCTCTGCCAACTCATCCAACAGATCACTTTCAGGATTTTGCTTTAGACACCAAATGATGGCTTCACTTTCGTTAAAAGGATAACATTTGATAAGAGATGCTAAAGCTACATTTTCTTCTATATCATGCGTATTCTGTAGCATATCTAAAAATTCTTTCAATTTACGATAAGAAAACTGATTAAAATTAGTCGGCCTGTTACACTGTGGCCGAGACCACTCTTCTTTCTGATAATTTTCCTCATCAAGGTGGGACAACATGAAAGCATTTTTAATATCCTCTTCGTCAATGTTGTTGGTGATGAATTTTAGAAGGGTGAAAACCTGAGAATCCATCTTATAGACATTCCTTGTATCCTCCTCCAAAGGACGCAAATTTTTCTGAAGAACCAGACATTGTTTCACTGTGAAATAGTTCATTAGGGGATTTGCTTTTCGATAATTAATCAACTCAGTTTCCCAGGAAGCAAGTTTCTCTTGTAGCATCTTTATTTCTTCTTTCAATTCTGAAAATAAGTTTTCGTTCTGTGACTTTTCAATATCACATCTGATCTTCCTCTTGTAATGAAGAAGTTGAATGTCACCAGCTTCACAGAGTGCAACAAACACACTGGCAAGTTGTGTGACAATTTCGGACACCTAAAAAAGGTCAATCACCATAAATTAATTAAAATAAAACTATTTAAAACAAAGGGGCAAAGAGCAGCTTCATTGGAATAGTTTTTACCTGTACAAAATAGTCTTTTTCTTTCTGCTTGTTCTCCTTATTCTCACCAGTGTTAGTAGCCACACTATCACTGCCAAGCAACATGAGACGACTTTGTAAATCATGGATTTCACTGAGCTTATACTCTTTTGTTTCTGTTTCACCATCCTCATTTTTAGTTTCAATGACAAGTTTGATTACTTCATTTAATGTTGCTTCCTCATTGATGAATTTATCATAATCATTTGTGATGTTACCAACAGAGTAACAGCCAAATCGATTGGCTTGCTTAGCTTGCATTAAAGATCTTGTAGCAACAGATCCTTGTGAGTCTTTTGCCTTCTGAAACCATTCTTTGTGACGGTTAGCATCCACCTTAGACAGAAATTTAAATCTATAAAGATACGTTATCATTTTGTTTTAAAAGAACCCTTATACTTAAGTTAAATTCTTGAAACAATAAAAAACAAAGTGCAGATTAGTTAGAGTGATCACTACCTAAGCAGAAAGTCCAGATTTCTTTCCTAGTTGAAGTGTTTCTATAAAAACAGTTTCCATAGTCCAAATGTGCTAGAACTATCAATACAGGGCCCTCATTGGTAATAGCAACAAATAAGTAAAGAAAACATAAAAAAGAAACTATTAGTACTATAATATTATCACTCACCAATTTTTTAATGATGTTATCATCTTGCTTTAAACTTTCAGCAGTTTTCTTACAAGAACTATACAGTTCATCAAAACCAGACTGTTCATTCAATTCAAAGATAATGGGACTGAATGCCAAGCAGCTTGCTTCAAAACAAGCAACACGATCGACTTCATAATCATATTCTCCGGCAGCAATTGACATCATTTCCACAAATACTTTCACTTCTTTCGGGTCTGAAACAAAATGTCATGGCTAATAAAGCATAAATTCTGTGTTCACATTCAAAATAAAATACTAAATACCTAAAATTATTTGATGGCAATGTTTAACAATCTAACAATCTAACAATCTCAAATGCAGCCATACAGCCAAACCATTAAAACATCACCAGTGTTTTTCAAGTATGGCCTTGAAATATTCTAAGTATTAGATGTAGATTTCTTATTTTAAGAATTAAAATAATGTAACCATAGGTACCTTGAAGATTATCACGCAGCCAAATCAGCAAATGCAAACAGCTAGCTATAGCATTAAATACTTCCTTCATTTCAGGAGTAACATTTAGTAACTTTTGAGCAATATATACAGTATCATCTTTGATGTCTTTCAAACAAGTGTCACGGCTCATGGTGGCCTAAAACAGATCAATTTTTCAGTACTATTATTAGTTCATGTGTTACTCTTTGCTAGAATCAAAATGGAAATTCAAAATGTTTTTTTCAATTGCTGATGAAAATAACACCCAATAAGGAGTCATACATTTCAACTATCCGCAATGATCAGACAAATTTGCAATATGACTGATTCTTTTAATTAATTTATTTAAAAAATGTTAATTGAATATAGATTGATTTGGTCAGAGCCACGAAGCAACTGCTTTTCATTTTTGTGTTTCAGCCAGCCAGCTAGTGTATGATCTCATAATTCATAGCACTAGTTCATAACACTGGATTGCCAATTTTGCGTACTTTTTCAGATGTTTTTCTATGCCTTGTCTATTTTAAAGAAAAAGTAAAGACTTTGTTGAAAAGGTGGTAAATATTTTGTATATATGTTTTGTTATAAATATTTGTTGCAACACATTATAAAAATGAAGGGCTTCTTGAGCTTGATAATTGATGGCAATGATAGGATGTTTTCTTGTCAGAGCTAGCTCTGGATGATAGGCATTGCACAACATTTTCACCAGGGTAATTCTTAGTTGTGAAATTCCAGAAGAAAAGGGATACATCTTTTTTAGTGTTCAATTGGAATGACCAAATTACTTAATAATCAAATATTTCGAAATAGATATACAATGCTGTGCAAATGAACAATCTTCATTTCAAAGCATTTAATCACAATATAAGCCAGAAAAATCAAAACTATTGATAAAGTTTGTGTAAGTAAAAAGATTCTGTGATGATCCAGGGAATTTTATAAACACCATGTTATTCATTAAGGTAAGTAACATCAAGACAACAAAAGAATTAATTTACGTATCATTGCAGTTTAGGTTTTCAGAAGCAAAGAAATATAAATGCTATATCCCTATATATTGTTAATTGCTATGTAAGCATTGAACACCATTGCAAGTGAAGAAATGACAAATGCAATCATGACAAGAATCATTATAAGTAACACTTTAGTAGCAGATAATGCGATTGTTACACCCATTTCATACTTAACTGGCCATCTGAGATACCAAACTGTAATTGAGGAAGGGTGGTTGATGAAACAAGTCTGAAAAGATTTGAAGTTCTTGCAACTTTGCTCGAGATTGAAGCCCATGGAGAGTTGAATATCCTAGGTGAATACCACTCAAAATACTTGAATTAGCATGTGTAGAAGAGGTCTGCTCACAAAAGTGGCTGAAAAAAATTTATGGAAAGGTATAATGACACTAAATTTCTTTGTGACATGAAAGGCTGTTCAACTGTTCTTTGTTTCCATAATAGTGCAAAATATATTCACCGGGACAAATGGTACGGATCAAGAAAAGAAAACATTCCAGAAGAGGCAACTGGAGTAATTAAAACAGCAGCAAATTTCATAATTGTTGAGATTCCAGATTCCAGATATGAGACGTCAATGTACCCTTCACATGAAGATATTTCTGTAAATCAATTGATACCAACGAGATTGAAAACATTTCTTGAAGTTTTGGTGGTGAGAATCCCGTGAAAATAAAAATCATTGGTAAACCATTGTATTATGCAGAGAAACCAAGGCTCTTTATTGCCACCTGCTCTTTTTGGTTTAGGAGTAGAAGTTAATCACTTATTTGGATCTAGGTGGTTAATTGATAAACTAAACGGTCTTGGATTTAGTATCAGCTACAGGGAGGTGTTGCATTTCAAACAATTGACATTTAAGACAGACGACACTTCAGAAATATTGGGAAGTTTACATTTATGCATTTTGTTGGCATCAACGTTGATAATAATCTCAACATCTTAGATGGAAAGGGAACATTTCATGGAATGGGGATACTGTCAGATTCTACTGAAAAATGTGGAATCCAACAACCTCACATACCAAAACATTCAATAATTGAGTCTTCCGTACATTTTGATTATTCCTCAGAGCGGTCGAACATTCAATTTTATAGTTCAGCTCAAAATAATAATTTTAAGAGTGCCCTGAATGAATAACTGAATAACTTTTCCTCTGGAACGTCACATATTGTTATTTGTATTTTCATTCTGAAACTGATTATGAAATAAAATATTTCTCATATAGTTAAATCTTTGTTTCTATAAAAGTTTTTTTTGTATCAGCTGATGCAAAGTTTGTTGTTTTGAGGAAGTCAGTTGTTCCATTCTTGCTTAGCGCTTCACACTCTTACATGAACATTTCACAGATTTTAAAATTCCTGCGAACCGAAACCAAATTGACATCAAGTCGTTAAAGAGTGAACACGGTCTAAGTTGACACTGACCTTCACGTTGCCAGGCTCTTGTTTTTCCTTTAATTTTGTGGTTTCAAAAATATCTTCTATGGAAGTTTTGAGTGATAGCAATGCAGTGAAGTTACAAGGTATACTTACTTGTATTTTTAACGATTCAGCTTTAGAAAAATCTCCATTGAGCTTCAAGTCAGTAGCTACCGTTAGAATATCGTCTAACACATCCAAGCACTCCTCTAACTGGTTCTGGCAATGGACTTTATGAACACATGCCTCAATGTCTTTATCTGTGAATTTCAAGTCAAGAAATGACCTTAAAAGTTTCAGTTCCTTCAATTGTAAATCCTTTTCAAACTTTCCAATCAGTTCCAAAGCATCACCTATCACAATTTCTCCAGTCAAAATATTAATAATTATCTCCTCAAGATGTTCTATAGTTGGCTGAAAAACACTTTCTGCAATTTCCAAATGATTCAATTTCTTTTGTTTTTCAATAATCTTGGAAATTTTCTTCATCTCTTTAGAGAACAACTGGCTTCTCATAACTTCAAATTGTTTCATTCTTGTGATCAATTCATGAAAAGATGGTGTTATATCAAAATAGGTACAGACGCCTGTTTGAGGGTCATAAACTTCATGGATACTCATATTATTGTCAACCTCTTCCATTACCCCAATCAATTCTGACACATCACCTAAGTAAACACCAAAGAATACAACTTACAAGAAGCACAGAATTGAGTACTATATAACCTGACAATGATGAGACTTGAAAGTAGACTAAAATACTAATTTATTCACATGAGCAATTATCTGAAGTTTTTATCTTCATTTTGAAGGTCCTGGTATGCACTATCAGTTTAAGTGAGTTTAACACATCTGTGATGGTTTTGGGGAATTTAATAACATGTTACATTGTGATATCATGCATGTTGTGATAACTTTTATCGCAACATGGCAAATCAAATTAAACCATTGCAATAATAAGAGATTAAAACAGCTGTATTTTACATTCAATGGAAAAAAATGTCCAGTATTATTGTGATATCCTGATATCCTTAAATGGAATAGAGAAAAATTACAATCATTTCTTTTCCCTGCATTGAAAAGTTTAGTATCTTATTACAAAAGGAGTTATTACGAGATATGGGCTGAGAAACCAGTTATTACAGATCGATACTGCCCACTAAAACAGTAACTTCAAATGTAAGCAAAACAATAATGAAACTCTCCACGCAATGTGATATTCAAACCTCAAACTAATTGAGGAGAATGGTTATAATGTTTTCTTAAATGATTGAGCATCTATAAAATAAAAAATATTTTGAAGAATTCGATAATTTTATAAATCAAATGTTTCTTAATGCCTTGTTTCCTATAATTGAAATAAAAACTGTAATGAATATGTTGTCAATAAACATTTTTGAGAACCCCTCTGAAGACTGTGTTTTAACCAGGTAATAAACAGGATACTGACCTGTTTTGTACATCTGTACTGAGAAAATAAAGCTCATTATTTTTCGGTACTGATGCACAAAACAGTATCCCATTAAAAATAATTCACTTCAGCTCAACATTTCCCTAAGTGGAAAACTAGCTTTAATCAGTTTAACAGGTGTTCGATTTTGGGAAAGAATAAATTAAAATTAAGTTCTAAAAATCCTAGGGGTTAATTGCAATTTATTATTCAAAGTTTTCTTAGTGCATGATTTAAGAACTTTTCCCCGTGCCTAGCATAATTTTAAAGATCAAAATACAGAAAGTGAGAGGTTAACAAGGATGTTTTTAATTAAATACATACAGACGTACATGTTTTAAAACATCTAAAATGTTTTAAAAGACTTCGATAAATAAATATGTGGATGTTTTTTTTAATATGTTATATATATAATACTTAGTCAGTGTGAACTAGAACCTAAAAGTTTTTATATTAAAATAATAATTAAATTTTAGATCGTGAGTAACATAGTTGTGATTATAATAATGATTAGTGTTATAAAAGGAGTTACACGATGTAAGTAAATAAGTAATGGGGAATTATAAGTCCTTGGGGGTAACTCATGAGGAAAATGAACCTATAAAAAATATTAACACCCTATACTAGTGTTATTATATAATATTTGTCAATCTTGGTTTTTCATCTTAAGTAAAATAAAAGGCATTGCCAATAAAACCTTTTTTTCGATAAGAAAGTGTCAAACGCACTTAACCACTTTTGGGCAATCGTCAATAAGTTTTCTAAGATGGGACATGTAATCAGCTACTTGCATTTTTGTTTTTTAAATAAATTAGAAATTAGAAATTGCCTGTTTAATGACACCTTTAAGATGTTTATGTGTTGGTTAGCTTTTAACTGACTTATTAATGGGAAAGTACATATTCTCCAATATTTACTTTCTCATTAATCTCACAATGTGCTACTAACATATTTGATTATATTTTTCAAATTACAAATAGAAAATAATTAAGTATTGTCTTAAAGAATTGGTGTTTGGAATATGGAATTTTGCTTAAATATAGTGATTTTAAAATCACAGTATTATATTTTGTAAATAGATTGCATAAGATGAGGAAGTGACTTTTTGCATTTTAATGCGAAAATTGCAACTTGATCGGATAATGTATCCTTCATAGGTCTGTTGTTGCATTGTTTATAATATTCACTATTATAAATTTTAATGATCTTTTCAGATTTTTTTTGGAATGATATGTGTTTGTCTTTTTTGCTTTCCTCGAGGGAACTACCTTAAGGTGCACTAATTTCTGTGTGATTATCAGCAGCTGAATAAAATGTATTTGCACAAATAACAATTTTTTGGAAAATTTAGTGGATATAAATTTTTATGAGATGCCAAATTGTAAGAAATTTTGCAAACATAATTTTTCGGGAATGGTCTAAAAGTGCAAAATGGCCAGTTTTACTTTCTTAAAAGTCAAAATGTAATCAATTCAGTGGGTATAAAATAAAGCTGAATTTAAGACTGTTCCATACCTTTTATTCACCATAAGTTTTCAAACATGCATAATGCATATTGTCTATGTCATCATCATCAATTTTGGACCATCATCATTTGGCAAATGACCGACAAGATGACACACAGATAAGCACAGTGGCAAAAAATTGTAAACATGGATATCAAGTATATTTTGTGTATATTTAATTTCGCGAATTTTACCAAAATTTGTGAAAATTGTGAAAATTAGTACACAGGGAAATATGCATACTTAAAGTAATTGTTTGTGGAACAAAAAATTGCAAAACTAAAGTTTGTGAAAGGGACCTGTGAAATTGCAACACTTGGGGAAATGAAGAAAACAAAATAGTAATTTTGATTTGAAATTGCAGAATTTGAAATTGCAGAATTTAAAATTGCAAATCCCATAAATTTAGGTTTTTCTCCCAGTGTAAAGTTTTCATTATGAAGTTCCAAGTTCCAAATTACAATATCAGACAGGTATCATAAGAATGAAAATCATTTTAAAATATTTGAAAAATGCGGAATTAAAGTTTAATGTGGAAATATCATAAAATGTGGAATAAAAGATTGTGAATGCCTGCCATAGCTTTAAAAATGTCTAACATTAATTCCACAATCTTTTCTTTGCAATGATTGTTCATTAATTAATCCACTTAAGGTAAATTGTTGTTATATTTTTTTGATTGTTTGGCAGATCTATGTTATTTTGAGGAAATATATTTTCTTTTCACCTATTTGAATAATAATGAATCCAACACAAAATTTTTATTTATTTTACCATGTTTGACCAGTTTTGTGAATGCAGCAATTTGATAATTTGTAAACAAAGTACTTTATGAGATGGTTTGGAATATTTTTTAAGAAATTATGTGTTTCTTGAAATGCTTTCATTTGAACCATTTGTTCAAAGTTCTGCTGTACATAACACAGAATGAGATTTTGAAAATATTTACACACCAATTTTTGTTTGGTTGAGTATTTGGACTCTAATGAGTATTGCACTCTTTTGTTGAATTAATTTCAAAGTATATACATTTTGGTTTGTTCATATTAAATTTATTTACTGAAGTGATGCTACATATTTACACATCACATTGAATTTTTCGATCAAAAAATTGATTTTGAATGATTTGAATTTTCTCAATAAAAAGTTGTTTGTATTTCTACTTTTTCGATGCGTGTAAATCAAATTTAATGTTCTTTTGCCTTGATTTATTCAATTTATGCTATCATGTGTCCAACTAAACAATTTGATAGTTCAAACTTAAATTAAAAGTCATCTTTCAAAATATTTCTTCTTTAGCCAAACAAAAATGAGACCCTATCCAACCGAAGAAAAGAAAGTGATTTCAAATTGTAAGTAAAACGTTTTTACACAGGATACTAGTGTTTTGTCACATGAGTTAAAGTGAGTCTTAATTTTTGATAAACTCAATTTCATACACACTCTCAACATATCATTTAGCTGTGAAACAAAAATCATTATTCTGAGTGAAAGAAATCTTAAAAGAAAGAGAGGACTTAGATGATTTTGATCCATTCAATGAGTTGAAGAATAATCCTGAATGTTTTTCATGAATTTGCACGTTTCAAGAGTGGTTTCAGAATTTATTTTCTTGGGTAAAGTACAGAATTGGACAAGATGATGATTTGACCCCATGATCAATTGGCTTAGATTATTTTCTCAGTTTCCTCTTTGGCAGCATTGTGTCTTTGAAATTTTTTTAATATTTCATATTCTTATTTTTTTGGTTTAACTGTGTTTAATTGTGTTGATCTTGCAAATTTTTTTTTAAATCGCAATATGTAAGCATTGTGCATAGAAATTTGAAATCACCTGTTAAACTGACATAAAACCTACAGTGTATACCAGCCATGAAAGACATTACATCCAAAAAAATATTTTGTTTGCTTCAGTTATTTTGATGATAATCAAAGAAAGAACACAAGAAGGTAAACAGATTATTTCATAACTTAAATAAAAAAAAAAAACTTTTAAAATCTTCTTATACTAATATGCAATCTTGCTTTTTTATTACCTAACTGTTAAAGAAAGAACGTTAGGTAAAATTTCTCGGGAAGTTCGTCAATGGATGTTTGTTTTTCTGTATTAGTATAGGGAGAATCTCCCATTAGGAGAATCTCTAGCTCCATCTTACGGGGTTTTATTACTTCATGGAGTGTTGTACCTTAAGGGAGACATCATAAAGCCACCTGGAGGAGAACGCAATGCAATGTTTTTTGCGTTCGAAAGTTCCTCAAATTTTCTCAACGTTCATTTCTTTAAACAAGAAATGAAGACGCTGTGTGTAAATTTTTTTGTTTTTGTTTTAAAATTTTTTTATATCCAACGCTTTAAGTTCAGTAATAAAGAATAACAACATTGATAGGTATCAGTAACTATTCTATCCGACGAGATAGCCGATGTAGACCTGTTATGTGTTCGTGTTATCAGTTTATCATTTTCTACCGATTTCTATTTTTTTTTAATGTGTTTGAACATAGCTTTTTCATATCAGTTAGTTTTGACTACTATACCGAAATGTGTAGCTAGCAGTTTATTTGGTATTTCATTGTAGTGTGTGGATTGTTATTTGCCTTAGGAAAACGAAGGTAGCAAGATCATTATTATATTATTGTGATTTGATTAATATCTTTTTGTTTTAGATTATTATAAAATTGAATAGTATAGATGAATGTAATGCAAGAATAGAGTGAAAATGATGGTTATATACATATTTACATGGTCTTTATATCATGATGCACAAATGGAGTTTTGAGTTCTGAACATTTGCACAATTCATAGCAGAATAAAAATCAGTTTGAAAGATAGAAATGTCAGAAGGTATGTTTGTTTTTGTTTGCTTTAGTTAAGGAGGGAAATTTGAAGGTATTATTTTATACCTCAGAAGTTTAATTGTGTTTAGGTAGGGGAATACATTGTCCACGATCTCTTTTCTAAATCTTTTTTAGTAGCCAGGCGGTAAAAAATGTTCTACCTAGCTTTTTGTTTAACTGTTCAACTTCTGAAATCTCTAAATAGGTTAAAATAGCACTAAAAAATAGGGGAAATTGTATTCTTTGTATGATCGATCAAACACAACATTTTTGTATATAAACAGTCTGTCGTCTGTCTGTCGGTCATTCTGTAATGCTGCAGTTCTCTCCGCCCATGTGGTAACGCCCTCAACACTTTTATGTTTCCAATTCAAATAATAACTTATCATGATGGTATACAGCATGTAAAATCATTTTATGGAGCAAAACTGTAAAATGTTTTTACACGCTACACTAGTTAATTACTAACAAAGAAGAAAATTTATGTGGCATTACTTCCCTAGATTCAACGTCAGGATAATTAAATCATTATAGACTAAACAATTGACTACATCATCCTCTTCAGCAGTAAGTAAAATTACCTACTAACCAGAATCATTGAATTCTGCACACATCATTTATAAATATAAATATAAATCTCACTCACATAATCCTATTGGGAGATCCTTAGACATTTCAAGGAAGTAACGGATTATTTGTTTCGCATTCTTAAAGTCATTCATTTCTTTTACGCGTGTTTCAAATGCCAGTTTAACCCCAACTGCTTGTTCTTCATCATTAACTAATGCAACCAAGTCACAAAACCTCTCCTTGTGGTCTTTAAGAAGTTCCATTATTTGCATAGTTACCGTTGCTTCCAATATCCATTTTGATGTCGAGTTTATCTGAGTAACTATTTCAGCCACAGTCTCTTTCATGTTATCAGCATTTACTTTTACTAAAGATAAAACAGCGTAATTGAAGTAATGGCATTGCTATCAGGAAAATCTTTGTGATTTACATAATCCCTGGGATAAATTAGATATTTTTCACATATCTTTATTAAGTTAAAACCAGTTGTGTTAGTCCCAACTTGGAGTATATACTTCAACTTTTTTTAAAATTGAAACCAGCCTGTAGATTCCTTAATATCAAAAATTGGTATACTTGTATAAACATTTTTAATAGTTTTTGTGGCCTTCTTTATTGTTTTCTAAAAGAATTTATGAGAAGCGGAGAAATCCATTGAAACGCTACACGTTCTTTTTCTCCAACGAACTATACATGACGACAATAAATAGCAACAAAATGGTGTACCAGCTGCATTTAGTGCCAGCAGTCTGTGTGAGAGTATTGCAGTTCATAACGCCCGCTGGCAACACCCTTCAAAATGTCGGTGTTCTTTCTTGCACGTTTAATTATTGCACACCCATCAATTCTCGATCTACAATTGGTTCGCTCAAGAAAACAGGTCTTAAAAATGGAGTGAAAGTACCGTTTTCTGGATAACATTTCTAAAACCTTCATAAATGAAGAAGCAAGAAACTTACTTTGAATAATGAAAATGCTTTGATTATATTTTACAAGTATTTATACAAGTAATACAAGTATTTGCAAGTTTTAATACAGTTTTAATACATTTTAAAAGAAAGTTTTTTTGTGTATACTTTATGATGATGGGAGATGGGGAGGCGCTTTTGAGGGCTCTGGATATAAAAGTGAAGGTGGTGTAGCACAGCTTCACTACCAGCAGGGGTATAGTTAGCTATTATTTAAAATTGTTTGATTTGCTGTGTTAATTTTTCATATCATCTTCTTATACTAATACACAATCTTGCTTTTTTCTTACCTAACTGTTAAAGAAAGAACGTTAGGTAAAATTTCTCGGGAAGTTCGTCAATGGATGTTTGTTTTTCCGTATTAGTATAGGGAGAATCTCCCATTAGGAGAATCTCTACCTCCAACTTACGGGGTTTTATTACTTCATGGAGTGTTGTACCTTAAGGAAGACATCATAAAGCCGCCCGGAGGAGAAGGCAATGCAATGTTTTTTGCGTTCGAAAGTTCAAATTTTCTCAACGTTCATTTCTTTAAAGAAAAATGAAGATGCTGTGTGTTAAATTTTTTGTTTTTGTTTTTAATTTTTTTATTCAACGCTTTAAGTTCAGTAATAAAGAATAACAACATTGATCGGTATCAGTAACTATTCTATCCGACGAGATAGACGATGTCTATTTTTTAATGTTTGAACGTATCTTTTTCGTATCAGTTAGTTTTGACTACTATGCCGAAATGTGTAGCTAGCAGTTTATTTGGTATTTCATTGTAGTGTGTGGATTGTTATTATTAAGACAAATGAAGGTAGCAAGATCATTATCATATTGTTTTGATAGTATTTGAATGATACCTTTTTTAGATTATAAAATTGAATAGTATAGATGATTGTAATGCAAGAAGAGAGTGATTACATACATATTTACATGGTTTTTGTATCATGATGCACAAGTGGAGTTTTGGGTTTTGACATTTCCACAATTCATAGCAGAATAAAGAATTGAAAGATAAAAACGTCTGAGAAGGTATTGTTTTTGTTAGCTTTAGTTAATAGGGAAATTTGAAGGTATTTTCTTATATATCAGAAGTTTAATCGTGGTTAGGAGTATACATTGGTTAGGGAGGAGTATACATTGTATTGTCTCTTTTCTAAATCTCTGAACATTGGAATTTTAGCTTTTAGTTTAACTGTACAACTTTAGAAATCTCTAAATAGGCCAAATAGCACTGTAAAAATAGGGATAATAGCATTCTTTGAATGATCGATCCAAAATATTTGTGTTAAATATGATATAATTCCAACATGGAGAAACACAAATTTTTTTGTATATACACAGACTTATCATGGCAGTACTGCGTGTAAAAAAACAATTTATGGAGAAAAACTGTAAAATATTTTTACACGCTACACTAGTATATATATATTATGCATTTCATTATAAATAAAACTTATTTCCATTACAAATATTGACCAAATCCTGTTAAGTTTTTGTGTGTTTTTATAGTAGCTAATTTTAAAGAACACCTTGATGTTATGATGATTGAATTCACAGTTATGCATGCAAGCATTATGCTAATAATTTATCGCATTACATCTATCTGTCCATCACTTGCATCAAAACTAGCTTATTTTCAGAATGTCATAATTTTTGTGGGTGAAATTGAATTTTATATAAAAAAAGAGTATAAAGAACAAATTTGAGTTTTAATGGATAACCGCTATTGTCACATTTTCTTTTCTATTGGAGGATGATAGATGGATGGAACGATGGATTAAAAAAATCTATACAATGAAAGTTAAGATAATATATATCTATTTCAAAATATATGTTTTTCTGCTATGAACTCCTTATATTTTTCACCTTCTTTGATATAAAAAACCATGATGGAGAGCAATAAAGCAAACCAGTTAATAAACATGGATTAATTTTTGGGTAGAATTAAAAATTTTTATACATGATAATGTTTCAATTTGTGTGTTTGGATGCCTGACCATGTTCTTGCAAAGCAGTTTTTGATGATTTTCAAATGTTTACATGCTTTTAAGGCACTATCAGAATTATAATTTTTTAGACTGATATTCCCTCTAGCTTGCAACATAATAAATGCTATTGTATTACTATTGTATTAACATTATCTGTAAATGACATCATAAAAATTAATGATCATGTTATGGGCTAAGTGTGTGTCAAGCATTGAAAATGGCATTGTCTATACATTCCAAAAATACTGTCGTTGATCAAACTGCTGTGTATAGAGATGCAATAAAAAAACAATGGATAAAGAAAGCTGTGCCGGGTAAAGCGGGATTTCCACTTTAACAAATCATACGCGTATCAGCACATATTGTATCATTGAGCTTGCACATTGATTGTAATTTGGGAATACACGTATAAATAAATCTCTGAATTGAATTGAGATAACAACCAAACTACTAAAATTTTGCAACATCTGCATTTATGCATTAATATTGTGTAAAAAATACAAATACATTTTCTGAATGGATATTAATACCCGAATTGCAACGAACATACCGTACCATATTTTGTGCTGATACCCGTATCAAAATAGTGAAGTGGAAATCCCGCTTAATGATGATGATTATGCATTCAAATATTTGAACACTATCTTAATTACCGGAGGGGAATTTGTTTATCATTTTTGCATATATAATTAATTCCACTATCATCTTACTTTAAGGAAAAGAAATTTCTGCAGGATGAAATTTTACTGCATTTTAATTTGAGGTGAGAGAGATGCGATAATATTATGATTGATGGTAAAGAAGTAAACAAACACAACAATCAGGTGATTCATGTCGTAGCCCCTTCAAGGCCTTTTTTGACTAACTACTGTGGGCATTATCTTTCATATCATGATGCTACTCTGTTGAGAATGATTGTCATTCATTTAAAATTGTGCATCCATTTGTCTACTGTATTTTTTCCTGCTTGGTAATGAAATTATAAATTGTTTAAGCCAGTCAAGGTGGAATATTCAAAATTACAAATTTTGATCATATGAAAAACAAAAGAATAGCAACAGACATTTCAGCTTTAAAAAAAACTTACAAAAACACTTTAAGCAGTTCCTCATCGGTAGCCAGGTTAAGCAATGCAGAAGCTTTTCTTTGTATCTTTCATTTTTCCCCCATAATTGTTTAAAAAACGTACAGACAGAAATTAATGAGGTATCATGTTGGATTAGCATTTCCAAAACTTTAGGTGAATCATCATGCTGAATAAAAAACACAAAGAAATAGTATCAACACAAAGAAGGAACTGGAATCATGCTACTTCCAGTAAGAAATAAGATGAGCATTATGCTTTGAATAATCAGAAATTTGATATTACCTCAGTAAAGTCTTCAAAGAGAACTGAACAGTGTTTTTCAAATACTCTAAGAATGTCGGAGTGGAATGTGTTTTCTGCAATGCTACTATAGATCTCAAAGAATTTCCTCCCTTTATCTTGATACTAAACATTTAAAACATTACATGATTTTATAATTTCTACAGAAATGTTCTTTATAAATTCAGTAGATTACAGTAAAGTACTTAAGTGTGCCCTGATATTAATTTTTGTGCCCTAAAGTGATTTCAGGTGCCCTAATGTTAATAGTGTAAATAGATTTTAATGGTAAGGGAGAATGTTCCAAATACTACAATTTTCGGCAATATTATTATTATTATCATAAGTATTATTATTGCAAAAAATGATAATTTTTTTTAAGTATTACCCTGGAGTTACTTTGGGGAATAAATTCTCTGTGAATATTTCGCGACAATTTAATTTCGCGAATTTGCCCAAAGTTCCTAAAAATTGCAAAGATTTGTCCAGCAAATAAATTCTCTCCTAATCTAGAAACAAGTGTCAAATGTGCCCTAATGTTAATTTTAAATATGGCAATTTTATCATCAGCAGTAAGCTTTTCAGCAGTTAGATTTTTGAGGGTTAACCTAATTGGTTTAATCTTTCGAAAAAGACATGAAGCAACATGGAGAGTCAACCTTGATTTGAAATAAATATGTTAATATTATTTTTCTTTAATCATCTCCTTATATTAATCGCGATTGTGCATTCCACTTTTATTTCAGTCAGTGTGAATAAAATTACTGGGAACAAAATGTTTATATGGACTCTTATAGAGTGACATTATAGATTGTGTGTAACTGAGTTGTCCAATTATAAGCGATTAGTATTATAAAAGAGTTTGATGTCAGATGGCACATTGCATTGCACCTGAAATAGAACGTGACATTTTAGGGCAAATATCTCAATAACCAATGGGAGTAACTGACGTCACTTTGGGTGTGCGATATTGGTGATGGGGTGACAAAAAAAACTGGGTCTAAAACTGTTTGGGGATGGGTGTGACGTTGATCAACGATATCTTCGTAACGGTTCGTCTTCAACACGCAATCCCATACATTTTCTTGATCAGCTTTTCAAGCTCTACAATGTGAAACTACTAATCTTTTTGGATTGTGCAATTTTATTTTTTGTCAGCAGTAGATTGAGAGGTAGGGTAAGGGTGTTCAGGGTGGTAACTCATTGGAGGAAATGGAACCTGTAAAATGTTTTTACCCAGATACTAGTTTTTTTTTAATTATTTTTCTAAAATTCTAGCCTAAATTTCAGAAGGCAAGTGACCAAAATATTTGACAATTTGACAATTTTAGCAACGATCTGTGCCAATTTGCAAACTTTCACTTGAAATTCCCCTTTTCAGCTGACATAAGTGCACTACACAATTTCTTCAAATTCAATGACAATTGAGAGAATTGAGAAACATACCCTATATTTTAGAGTAGTGAACAACAAAGCTTTCAGATTATAAATGTTTCCTAAGTAACATATAAGTGAGGAAATAAAGAAACTGCAATTCAAATAACTATGAAATTCTATAAGTCTATCTTATACCTGAGTCTAGTACAATTTAGGCTGTGATGCTTTTTGACCAGATATTTAACCAGTGCTTTAATGCATCTTTTTAAGATAAGTTTTGGGAATTATGGAAGAAGTGACATTCGACCATCCAATTTTTAATACTCTTGTATTCCATAAAAGATGTCCTTCATAAATTGCAGGAAACTAGAACCATGATCGATTTTTACTTACTGTTTGCAGAATTTTTTGATCCAGGATATTCAAAGCAGCATGCCTCATATTCGTTCTATCTTCATCATCTTTATGAAATTTCATAAGTAAAAGATTGTTGATGATCTAGTAGAAAAACAAATTTCTAAGCCTAATAATATAAAAATGAACATATATATATAAAAAGTGGCTGTAAAAATAACAATATACATTATGTCAATCTTATTATCCTTTATAGGTACCTTCAGTTCTGCGTTGATGTTATCAAATGTAATTCTATTCCAGTCACTTCCATGCACTAAACTTTCAGTAATGGATTTCGTAATGTATGGAAGCTGATTGTTGATTTTGTTTTGAAGGTATATCAATTTCTTCATTAGCACCTCATCATCACCAGTTTCTTTCACTGTTTCTTCATAGAAACTGACAATGGTAGTAATGACAGTGCAGTAGTAATCTTCACTTGCCGCAACGACATAAATCTTTCTTGATGATTCATACAATAAGTCAAGAAGTATCTTTACTGTGTGAGCCCTAAAAATGTCATGATTAGCAGATCTATTATAAACTATAAAATGAATTGGCAATATCAGAATAACTGGAATCTTAACTTAATTGCACCAGCTTCAGTAAGAGATTGCCAAAAGCAGGACAGAAGCAGGATATGTGTATAAAAATATTAGAATTTATACATGCAAATTTACAGCCAGAATTACATGAAAACGATGATTCTGCTATCGCAACAGAGAACCTTAGATTATCTATTTTTACAGATTATCTATAATCTATAGTAATTATTTATAGACTTTGAGAATTTGTAAATGTTCGTACGTGACTGACCAAGGGAAACGAAGTACATTGAATTTATCGGTACAAATAAGCAGTTACAGATCTAAGAACATGCACATTTTTAGTTACTGTCTCAAAAGTTTTTACATAACACTTTGCAGTTTTCACCAATCGAAAGCTAGATCAATGTGCCTATTCTTTGCTTTTAAAACCTCCATTTCGTACAGAATATTCAATTTCCTTTTATGACAAAAATATAATTATTATGCTATTACTCAGGAAAAGCGGAGATTAAAAAACAGGGAATCTTTTTTTCTACAATGTGTGTAGATCATGACTACACTTCTAGTTTTTTGTAAATATAAGAAATTTTGAACGGGAAAAATCAGATTTTTTTTCTCAAAAAATCAAAACTTTCTTTTGGAAAGGAATTTTTTTATTCTGATTTCGAATAAATATACCCAAATCAAAAATCTTTTGATTCATATTTGGTTTCAAGCACAAAAGAAATTATTTCAATCATATTAGGAGGTTTTAAAAAACATGTTGCAAAACCATAGTTTATCCTTAGCATCAAAAATAAGAACCTTTTTTTTATTGATATTTCAAAAGTATTGCCAATAAAGACCTTATGCACTAAATTCCAGTATGTTTAAAAACAACAACATAGAGACGACACATATGAAAGGTTGTTTAAACAAGTTTTCAAGCTAATAACCACGCAAATACTTTATGATATCACTCACCTGCTTGTTCACGTGTTTATTAACATTTTTGATTGACTTAAAAAATTTCCTATCAATAAATGAACTTTGGAGAAGATTGTGTTACATCAAAATCAAACTAAAACCGATGATAAAGATGAGGAAGAAAAAAACGAAGAAAAGATGATTTTCATACAATTTCAGCGTAGAAAAATTTGAAAAATCTTGAAAAATTTGAAAAATCTCCAAAACGATTCAAAGCTCCTTTTTAGTTCATCAACACAATCAAAAAGTTGAAAACAGTTCTCCCGTCATTGAAAGCACCGATTGAGATGTCATTAAAAAGCTGAGTAGTTTACCAAATTACATGTTCACGCAATGCATGCTATGTCGGCCAGACAAGTCGACATAACTACTCCAATAAAAGAACATCAAAGATCTCAGAAGTTACATGACATCATGCAATGCTCCATTGACAATGGAAAATGTTAAAATAAAAGCAGTCTCCAAGAGATCAATTACACACCTAATGACCCTGGAAGCGCTATTTATTAGAGAAATCAAACCTCTTTTCAAACACATAGAATGTCCTTTGGAGGCAATATCAATGAGCATGGAGAGGGAGGAACCTCAACCATACAACAGTAAAACAACAATAATACATGTAGTGATATATAATAATTCTTACATTGTTCATTAACTGTTATCTTGTGCCTTATGGAATGATTTGTAGGTACTTGAGACTCTATTTCAACCTGTACTTGGCCTTAAGAATCCCTCATGGGAACTATCATCAAAGTTCACACTGTAAGCGCTCCAATGATATGGAAAATCACCATAAGAACCTGTGATTATTTGTTATATCAGAAATAGTATAAGAAAAAATTTTAAAAATTATCATTAGCATGATTATAACATACCTAGCTAGCGATTCAAGATTCTTAACTTTGTAATTTTCTGCAATACATTGTAGTGCTTTGGTAAGGTCAGATACCTAGAATAGAAAATTATATGATAATTAATATTACATTACTTTGAAAATAGAATAACATCTCACATTTCTAATATTTCTCAACAGGTGGAGTTATATCCTATCATTCATTAAGGTTACTTCCATCAGTAAATACTTTAAATACTTTAAACATCAGGATAAAAATAATCAAATTTCTTGACTTGTGGTCAGAGAACGATTAGACCCTGGGAAAAATATAGATTTAAAAACGAACAATCACTGTTTCACAAAAAACTTCTCAAGAATTTTATAGAATAAAGGTTCCCACCATTTGTTGACTTGGATTGTTCTCTACTATCAATCTAATAATGATATTCAACAACAAACGATATCCAAACATCCCACTTTCAGCAGCAATGAGAACATGACATCCTTCCATTAAAAATGCCAGTGATCTTTGAAGTAGTTTATCTATTCTAAGACAATTCTTATAGCTCCATAAATTTTCAAATGTAGCACTGAAACAAAATAAGAGATGGGCATATTAGAGAATAACTGAACCCACACTTTAAAATTAAACAGTTTAATATAAAAATCTTCACTGATCAATCAAGTGTTACTTTGGAAGATTAATGATTACACATTCCTTAATCAATATTTGACACTCTAGGGGATTTTGAAAACAAACAATATAACGTTATTTGAATAACATAATAACGTTCAAAAGAACAGAAATAACTTAAATTATGGTTCTTCTATGTATCTAACTAACATTATTATTAAAGTTCCATAACGTTATAAGATCTTCTATAGGAACTATAATAATGTAACGGTTACGTTAAAACGTTAGAACGTTATCCAATAACGTAATTTTTTATGTGAGAAACGTTATCTATTAACGTATTATTAACAATGTTTGCTGCTACAAAGTACAATAGAAGTTGCTTTGCTTGAACTCAGTAGCAACAGTTTTCGAAGAAACTCATTATCCTATATCAACATTTTGCTGTTTAGATTGGAAATGATCCCTAATTGGCTTGAACCACCACACCAAAACTTCTTCACCACAGACGTTTGTCCTGGTAGCTAATTGTGATAACCTCATTGATTGTGTATTGCCCTCATGATTACCATAATCTCAGAAAATTTGTTCCTCTAGCTACATGTTTGTTTTTTAAAATTGCAAAACTTCGCAAGTTTGAATAAACAAGAACCCTCGACTAGAGGCTAATTTTGATCACATGTTTCAGATTCCATTCTATTATTTAACTCCCTATACATGTTTGAAATTTCAGAAAAGCATGGTTGTGAATCAATGTGTGGAGAAGCGAATACTAGAAGAAACAGAAAAACAGAAAAGACATGTACAAATACTCCTGTACACTTTTGACAAAGACATTTTGCTATTTTCTCAATCAGATTTTTGCGTTTGATACATTTTATCACAAAAAATGTGCTGAAAAGACATTTGCAAAATCTTCGTTGTTTTCTTTCAGCTTGTTTACCTTTTCAGTTTTACATATGCAGGTAACATCCGTTAAATTAAACTACATACCTGGTTCACACTCATTTAAAAATACAAGAATCAACAGTTAGTTTGAACATTACTCCAAATAGAAACCATCCACTATGATTCTATTTTAAGATGTTCGACAGGATTGCTACTTTCATAAATCCCATGAAAAGGTTAACATTTATTTTAATAATAAAACTGTATTTCCACTCAGTCCAGAAAGTCTGTAAAAATGGAAATTTCATTATTATGCAGTTTTTTCCATTTTTTTTGTTCTTACTAAAGACGAATAACTTTTAGGTAGTAAAAACGTTTTTTCATTTTTTTTCTGTTTGAAATTTTCTTCTTCAACAGACATTCCACTAAATGAAAAGGTACCCTTAATTAAATTAATGTTATTGCAACTTTTTCAGTGAATTCTGTACACTCTGCTAGGAAGGAAATTCTTGCACATATGGGACGAGTTGCGAAAGTTTTCTTTTAAAACCTCCTTTAAATCAAAATAATACATGTTTTGTTTTCGTTTATGTGGACGCCTCCTGGAGACATGTGCGTGTACCTATGCACATCTTAACTAATTATGATGTGCAATAAATCACACGTTCAAAACAATAAAAATGTGATGGTTTAAGGGAAAATCTATACAAGTCGAAATAGTGATAAACATTTGCGATAATAATGATAAAAGAACAATAGATTTTATTGCTAATAAATTCGATTTAGTCTTAGAATACCAATATTTGCTATAATTTTATTGATAAATTTTCGCATGATAATTTCACATAAATTACAGACAACATTAATACACCGAGTAATCACTAATTAATTATTCCAGATCTTTGAAGAATAATTAAGAAATTATCGCTATTATCGCAAATATCAATAAATCTCATTAATTTATGACCATATTTATCAATAAATCTTTGTGATAATATTATCTTTTTTCGATAAGTATCGCAAAATTCTTCAATATTATTGATATTATTGATAAATTTATCAATATTGTAATTGATTATCGCTATTTGCACTTGTAGTGATTTTCCCTTGAACCATCACAAATGTCTAAAATAGAAACTGCAACCCCTTCTTGATGTACTTAATGTAAAAATGGTGAGACAGGAAATATTCTGTATGCATAAAATGAGTGATATGAATACCATGTTCTATGTACATCATACACAAAATAATTAATTGTCTTTGTCAGTGCCACAAGCCAGCTGGTCTTCCAGACAAAAAAACCGGAAAAAACAGACACTCTTTTCCCCACATTACATATACAGACTTTAAAGTTAAAGAAAATCTATGAATGAATGGAATCAAATTTAAATCAATTTGCATGAGAACTCTTACTTTTTATACAAGTCATAAAAGTTTGTCCTTTAGAGAAAGCTCCCCGTTTAGAGTTATAAATACGATTAATCAGACTGAAAATGAAGACGAATTTTAAGATCACTTTTAAAAAGTTTTTTGAAGTTGACAATATTGTATTCATTTAAGCTAAATTACCTTTACTTTAGTTTGATAATAAGTCTTGATAATAACAATTGTTTATTTGTTCTTCTTGAAAATCCTTTATTTCATTCATTATTTTCATTTATAGCCACTGTGGATGATTGCACATGCAACATAATTTAGAGAGTGATTCGATGCTTGTGCCCTCTATTTTTGCAGGAGAGCCCTGGGACAATAATTGTCTGAAAGGTGTGTTTACTGACAGGGAGGCAAATCTCTCCTATGTCCTGGCCATAAAGCTTGCATGGGTGTGCACTCTTCTTGAAGTATTCAGTGTTGATAATGAACAGTTGGGAAACTTATGGCATGGTTCCGTATGGTAGTATCACTGTCCTTTCAAGTCTCGTTGTTATACAACAGTTGAGAGTGTAAGAATGAAGTAATGGAACCAACATAAATAACTGTTTAATTATAGTTCAGCTCAAAATAAGAGTGCTCAGAGCGCTCTGAATGGTAAACACTTGTATCACCTTACCCCTGGAATGTCATATATTTACATTGTTTTAAAAATGGTGATATCACAGCGTCATAAGTGTTTTGGCTTCATTCAAACAAGTCAGTTGAAAGCAACCCAACTAAAAGATTAACATGGCTTTTTAATGATAGCTTTATAGCTTTTCATGAAAATTCAAATGATAGTGTTACTGATAATGAGAGTTATAAAGAGGATGGTTTCAGCTATATTTTATCAATAAATTCTATGGCATACTTATACAAAACATTCATGCAAAACACACTGGTCTACAAAATTAATTCATTGATAATTCAAAAAAACATTTGTTTAAAACAGTTATGTACAGGTAATTCTTCTTTGCGACTTTTACTAAAGTTTAATGGGTGTTTTAAAAATGATTGAAAACTTTTACAGCAGGTACTTTCTAGGTCTAACAGGGTTAAATCATTAATTTTACATTCTCTGTAAAATCAACAAAAAATTTCTTATAGATTTACCTGATGAAATCACTTGAGTTAGGACAGCATATCCAATCAAGGCCACACGATTCTCGGGAAAGATTGTACGGATCAGCCTTGGTTTTTGACAGTTTTGAATTAAGTGCGCATTGATCAGAAAGCATATGAATGAAAACAAGCGGATAGCACCAAACCATCGCATAATCTTTGTAAGTATACTGATTTATGGCAAAGTTTAAGAATGAATAAAGACCACCAAGGATCACCCTAAAGCAACAAACATCTTCATCATATCCTTACGACCTCTTTTACCACCCTTTGTAAGTTCAAAAGAAGAAGAATGACAAATGCTGTAATATAATATCAACATTGACATACCATTCACTATCTTTTGTAATTTGTGTTGAAATATTCTGAACCAAAAATTGTACTTTATCTGGTGTATCAAAGAACTCCAATGAAACACTGTCAAACAATATGATGATGTCTCTCTCGTAGAACTCAAACAACGACTGCATATCAACTATTTGTAGATAACCAAATATTTGCAGAGAAGAGATAACAGCAGATGTCTTATCGTATTCATTTTTTGTTGGGTCATTCAAAATAGAGACATTGTTTTGTACCTGAACAAATGCAGTGTTAGCAAAGTCCTAAAGAGAGAAGAGAGAACTTAACATACCTGAGTGAAGAAAAAATGTTAAATTTCAATGGAAAAATAGGTAATAATATAAACATTTAAGAGTAGTATAACTCACCTCTATTGATACAAATTTCTTCCAATAACTTTCTTTACCATTGCATTTTGTGTTAGATGAAAAAAATCCTCTATAGATACCAAGAAAAAAACTAACTTTATTCCAGGTACCATCCTGAAACTCATGATAGCCATTTCCAAAGTGCATATACCCACTTATCAAAGCAGGCATTAAATTTTTAAACTGTGTCCTTGCTTCTGCTTCCGGATTATCACGTTTCCAAAATACTAATTTTTGCCATGATCTTTTTGAAGAATTCTTAGGGGGCATGATAATATCGTCCACTTGCATAAAATGTCTACCTAAAAAAGAAAGTACCTTGGTTCTACTAAGCGAATACTAAAGGTGTATGAAAATGAAAAATGATTCAAATAACATTAAAGATCAGTAAAGCACTTCGAACTCTTATTATTTCCTTACTTGACTAAACAAAAGCTTGAAATATAGGAAATAGGAAAAACAGTAAAGTAACATTAAGCTCTCTAAGGATTCAGTTTTAAGCATAGGATTAATTCAAGTAATCACAACAGTCATATTTCTGCTTCACTTTACAGGTTGAGTTTCGTTCAGGTTCATTCATATAACATTCAATGTCGTTTAACATCCATAGTTTGTGGTAAATATGCAATTTCATATTTTGTTGCTTTAGAAAAAGATTTAGCCTATATGAACAGATTTAGTCCTATATCAAATTGACTAAGTTCAAAACTAATTATACACTGTTTCTTGATAGCTTTTTGGATCAGTACAGTTTCTTTTATAATTCAATTCAATTCAATTCAATTCAATTCAATTCAGAAAAAAAATATAGAAAAAGATGTATTCTATTAAAGCAAGAGGTCGAATCACACCAAATTGACACAAAAATTAGTTTCTATTCATTTGCACGGATGATTTGTTTTGGGAAACTATAGCAAATAAAAACTGATGTTACTAAGGAAGATTGGATGTTACTTGATAAGTTACAATAAAAGATGCTTCAGACATAACATTGGAAAACCATCACATCACATATGTGTATCATAAATAAAGACATTGGCAGTAGTAAAATACGTCTTTTTTCATTAAAATACTGTGTGTATTCAACATAAAATTGATATACTCCTAACCTCTGATTACTTAAATACTCCTAAGGGCATATGTAACTACATAAAACACACACAAATCATAACATGTTCACACTTATTAGATAATTGTATCTTGATTTAATAAGCACCAGAAGTTCATCCCAAATTTTAATGAAGAATGTTGAAGAAAAAATGGCTTACTATTATGTAAAGTATATGTATCAATATTAAGCAGTCTATTTCGATGTGGATCATATTGATTGTTCAATGCTGCATACAGTTGTTCATAAAACAGAATGTCATCATCTCCCAACACAATGTACTTGTAATCAAGTTTCTGTTGGAGCAACTCTATTGGAATAGCTATCTCACCAGATAGCAAAATATACCCTTGGAATATCTCACTATAAATGAAAATGAAACAAAAATTGACCATGCAAGAATAACTAAACATTATTGGCTTTGCTATAGTGAAAAGTACTACAAACAATGAACATATTTACGCGACTGGCATCATTTGAACAGCAGGAAGTTTCCAATGACCTAATTTACTGTAACCAAACATGATGTACACGTCATATTGTAATTCTTTAAGTTTATCAGAAATGGTCACAAAAAACCGAATGTTCATCACTGCACCTGGATCTGGGCACTGTACTTCTAAAAGTTGTGGATTTTTTCTGGTTACCCTTAAATCAGAGGTAGATTTTTAATCAATATAAACATCATCACCATCATCACCCAACCATGGAAATTTTTAGTTTTCCAGTAATTTTGATCTGAAGGGACTATTTTATTTTGTTATTTTTTATGTTTTTCGATTCTTTTAATTTAATGTTGTGTGTCTTGTGTAGTAAAAGGCTTCCTTTTATGGCATAGTTATATGAAAAAGAAATTTTGAGGCTTTTTCCTTCAGATGATTCAAACCATCAGATGTATAGTGATTTGACCATGGTTCTCCTATTCGGACAATTTTCTTCCAGTGGGGAGAACAGGAAAGGAGTGACAGTATGATTTTGATACTCTTTGTCAACTTTTGCTTGACTTTTGGTGTCAACTGAGCCCTTCAAAGGTAGCACCTAACTTTCCTGGCTTTGGTTAGGTTGAAGGATTTCCTGCATGTGTTCTATGGTGACTGTGAACTCTCCTCTCATCATCTGTTGACAAGGGAACTACTTTGGCTTTCTGCACCAAGAAAGTATACGACTTAATACTTGTGTGCAGTTGGCTCTGTTAATATGTCGGCAACTGTCGTGTCTACAACAGTTATGACTTCCATTCTGATCACCATTTAAGTTACAGCTGACATTCATACACCTAGTACAAAACTAGGTTGATACGTAAAACAAGCAGCAAGTTCCAAGAAAAAGTATTTAAATATGAACTATTTAAAGCAACCTGAAGTTCATGAACGATTCGACAACACCACTCTTGCAAAGTTGGAAAATATCGATCTGAATTCCAACAACTCTGAAATTAACGAACATTTACTCTCTTCAATAAAGAGGCAAGAAACAATGCTAAAACCAGCTCCTGGTAAATGTCCTTCTGAAAAGATACTGCACCACCTCAGAAACCACTTCAATTCCAAGGAAGTCACGAAACGTATCGTCCTGAAGAACTCACAAATGAGAATCTATCAGATTTTGTACATGTACTCCATAACATTTCCCATTGTTTTCTCATCAATCATGAAGTGCCGTCTATTAAGGAGAAACATCTTTGTCTACTAAAATCAGGAAAAGCTAGTAACGATGTCGATCTGGAGTTACTGAAAAAACATGAACACCCAATTATGCTTGAAGTGATTCACAGAGTAGCAAACAACCTCTGGTCAAACTCTGACCTACCCACTGCCTGGGAGAACTCCAGATAAGGTCAGCGATGAAAAGCTTCAAACCATCTGTCGCAGGTCTGGCGTTAGCAATTTTATTTGTAAGCAACAAAAGAACCATGCTGGTCATGTTGTCCAAATGCCTGTCGAACATTGCGGAAAGCAATTGATGTTTAATGACGATAAATACCACAGGGTTGGAAGAGTCACTCCTTCACTACTTAAACAAGTGCTTAAAGTTAACAACTGTTCTATTGATATATTTATTTATAGCTCTATGAAATGCTGATTTGAAAATTCAACTTTATGTCACGTTTAATTAGAATTTTTTAACTACGGTAAATTTATATATATATATAGGCTAATACCAACAAAACTTTGAAAGATAGTGAAAAACTTAAGCTTATTTGTTTAACTATCCATTGATCCAACTGATCCAACTGTGGCGCACTTTTTAACTTCAAAGTAGCTTTAAAACAGATTCACTCCAAAATATAAAAATAACGTCACATCATGCAAATTTTATAATGGAAGTTTATCACTAAAACTTCATTTATTATGGAAAAACTCATCAGTAAACATTGTTATATTGTTTATTTTTTCTTATAAGAAATACTCTCTTCTCTCTTTAAGTTGTAATAGGTTGTGCCAATTGGTCAGGATTTTATATTTGTTCCCAACATTTTGATGAAAGCTGTTTTAAAGGTACTGTTACTGATTCGAAGGAACTTCTGTTATCAATCATTTTCGGTGGTGTTGTGCCAGTTGGGAAGATGACTAAGATAAATGTCTCCTTGGGGACTTAGCCTAGCTCACTAATTTTAATCATACTGGTGATATTGAGGTCTATCATTCCTTGTATAACAAGTTTTGTCCAAAACGTCTATATTTTAGTATTTTTAAATACGGTGGCACAAAGTCAACTTGTGGTACGGAATACAACAAGGGGATCAACAGCCAGCAAGCTGTGACAATATTGGATCCCTTTTAGCAAAGCTTCTCTAAAGTTATGAAAACCTGGGTTATCAAAGATATTACAGAAAAAAGGATAACAATTACTTAATTGAGCTCATGAACAAAACAATGAAGTGCAAAAGTGACGATATTTTTTGTGAGCTTCCAAAACTGCCCGAGAATGTAAGCAGATATCTATCTTTAAAAGAAAAAACAAATAAGGAAGAAGCAAAATAAATGTACACAATTTTCAATGTAAATAGTAACATCTTTATGTTGTAAATAATGAAGACTGATTTATTAGCTAACTGATTTTATACAGTCCGTTGTTGTTGTTCTACTTTAGTTTCGATAAACAGAAAATAAATATTATTTTTCTCTGGGAAGGCTTCCCTTATACAGCACATGATGTGTATTTCATAATGTGTTTTGATCTTTCTGCACGGAATGATGTCACAAATTGAGCTGGTAAAAAAGCTTTATTTTATCAGAAGAAAAAAAATATGACAAAAAAAAGTTTTTTTTAAAAAAGTAAATGACGTTTTTAGTTGAAATAAAGCTATTTCAAGTTTTTTTGTGGAAAAAAATTTAGACTGAACTTCCCCTTTCTTAGTTTTTTTAAGCTGATGAATGTAAAAAGAGAAATTATCAACAACCTTTTGCCTCTCATATTTTCTTCATTGGTTTGACTTCTTATTTGGTTTGGATTGTTTCTCCTATTATGGGATTCACACGGTTTTCCATTTCCATTAGCTTGGAGAGCATCAGATACCACAGTGTGATTTGAATTACTGTGAATTACTGTGAAGTCTCCATTAGCAAATTTTATTTCTTCATTTGTTGAATGATTGTTCTGCTATAAGAATAGAAATGCTTTAATATCATGGTGAGGACTGTTAGGTTTTAAAAAAATGCATTAAGTATTAATTCCTGATAAAATTTTCACATCTGAAAATTCACATGACTGCTGACATCAGCATTGCTTGTCACCAAAACCTTAAGTGTTACATTACCCAGTGTTACATTACACCTTTGGAAGGATATTTGATGCTCTTTCATATGCTGAAAATGTAGTCATTTCAGGTAAATGTCCGTGAAAGTTTCAAAATGGACATCATTTAAAGAGTTGTGAAGTACCGAAAGAGGCAAAAACTTTGTTGGTAAAAATTATTGTCTCTAAAAAATTTCACCAGGTCTTTTTGGAAAAACTGCTAAAAGTTGTTTGGTAAATTTTTTGTGGATTTAATTTTGCGATTTCAGTCAACATTATCAAAAATTTTGTTGGCCAAAATTTTTCGACACTTGAGGAAAATTTCGTCATTTTTTGCCAATGAGGTTTTTGCCTCAAAAATATTATACATTGTTGGAAAGGAAATTTGATGCTCATTAACCTTTACTTCAGAACTATAAACAGAAAATGTTTTCATTTCATATAAATTTTGACAAGATTTCGAAAATGATGTCATCAAAATGGTCTTGAATGTCAATAATTGCATGTTAATTGCATGTCCTACATCTGTCTTCTTCTCACACAAACCATCAACACACTTCAGAATAACCTTTTTAAACCCTTTACTATGTAATAGGCCTTGGCAAGTCTTCCAATTGGGACTAAACCTTTCAACAGATAAACATTTAATGAAAACCTTAATAAAGGACCTTTGTATCATTAACAATCAGATTAAAATTCTGTAAATTTATGCTTGGCCATTAAACTGATTTCTGTTATTAGTTTTTCAGAACTTTTCCTCTCCCTTTCCAACTTCTGTTGTACATTCCGATGCATACTTTCTGAAAAGTAGAAGTTTTACGTCCTTGAGCTCCCATATGGAATGACTTAGTTCTTCTACCCAATACATTGCAACTGGAAAGTTGACTTATCACCAGAGATGGATATAACATTGTTTTCATTTGTGACGATAAAAGATACATAATAAATAAAACATTTTTCAGTCCTTTCGAATTCATTCATTACTGGAACCATCTGCTACACCTGGAAAAATGCACAATATTCTGTATGAAAGATCACTTGAAGAAAAAAAAGAAAAAAATTGCTGTTGCAAAGAAATAATGATTTATGTACCTTAATTTCCTTAATTTTCATGTGCCTTTAAATTTTTTGCAGACAAAATGATTAGAAACATTTGGTTGAACACCCTTTTATTGAGCTGCATAGAGATCAAAATTGAGCACTTAAAATTTTTACTGACACATATACTATTTGTTGAGCGTTCATTTAAACATTCATTGCTATTGTTTAATGAACCTTTAGATTGTAAAAAGATGTATCCTTTTTCCTCTGGAACGTCACATAGATAGAAAGATTACCTTTATGTTATCATGTTAATTCTTTCCTATGTCAAAACTTAATGGTTGGTATAAGCAACATAACTTGTGCTGTAAATTATATAAATACATTACTCTTGTTTTGCACGGTGAGGATTCCTCCCTCTTTAACAGGTTTTTAGTTTCATACTAAAAGTATTGCAGATATATCAATACTTTTTCTAACTCTTATTATAGAGTAACTTTATTCCACTTTTTTCCTTGTTCTTTGTTATATGTAAATTTATGAAACATCTATTCTTATACTTTCTTATGCTCAATAATATGTTTTGTAATCTTTTCTACTCATTCACCTGTGCAGCTGTCTTTCCTTTTGTTAACTAACACTTGTATTACAATCTTGTAAGTTGCTTTCATTGTCATGTTTCAGTCACTTGTTGGATTTCTGTGTAAGCAAGGAATCAAGGAATCCTTTATGATTGTCCGTGTACTGCTTGATATTGGTTAAAAAAAGTTTGAAAAAAGTCTGATGAAGACCAAGATGACCAAGAAGAAGCTCCACTCTTGAAAGAACTCAGTGTATTGTTTACTTACTGAAACAACTTGCAAGAAAAAGCTTTTGAAAAGGTGATTCTTTTCATTTACTAAGTGGTTTTATAGTGACAAAATTACGTGGCAGTGCTTGGTATAACACGATTAATATAATACAGCTTTTCTGGATATGGCTAACACAGCTTCCACTCTCTAGACCTGGGCTGGTTATTTTTTGTTATATCCATTATGTTTTTCAACTTGAATTTCATAAAGTTTGAATTTGTTTTTTATTCAATATTTTTGGGAAAATATTTCTTGTAGTACTTTGTCATCAGCTAGGAATATAGTCTTTTCGTCGCTCTATGAAATATTGCATCTTTTGCTTTTCTGACATTTTTCAAATGTTTTGAATGTTTCAAAGGTTTACATGTTTATTCAAGATAATCGTATACATATATACTTGAATATTTGGTTCAATGAAAAGATGATTGTTTCTTCAATACTCAGAGTTTCATGCTTTGAGCAATCTTCAGTTATACTTGGATATAATACACTTTTCAAAAACCATTCAAATTTTATCTTTTGTTACCTTTGATACTTCTTTGCTTTAATATTTAGACCGTCATAAAATTACTGTTTCACAACATTCCAAGCTTCAAATATTTAGTTGGTTGTTGGCCGGTCTCTATTTTGTCAGGATTTTTAGATTTAATTGTTTTATTTGATGAAACCCATTCAACTTTTGTTTTCTATTTTTTAATGTTTTTTAAAGTTTAATTTATAATGTGACTATGATCTGTTGCTTTTCTGATATTATTCTAAGTTATACTGACAAAATGGTGAAGCCTTAAAAATATTTTAATGTGTTTCCATATGAACATGTTTTATAGGTAAACGTATACATATACTTCATATGCTTTTTGAAAACCATTCAGATTTTATTTTTTGACATTTTTTATATTTCTTGACATTCCATTTTTACAACAAAAATTGCAAAAAAATTTAATTTTAAGCAGAATTTATAATCTAAGAGGAATTTATCATTTTAGCGACATGAAACCATATTATTTCATATGTTAGCCTTTGGACTATGTTAGCATTTCATTTCTTTATATCAGAAAGAACTTTGGTTTTCACTTTAATGACAATTTTCAGCATTTTCAGCTGTTTTGCAGAAATCCTTCTGCCTGTAAGGGCATCTTGTTCATGCTTTTTTTCATCTACTGTCCAAACTTACGCAAATTTATAAACATCCACTGCAGAGTTTTAACTTAATTATTCACGCAAAAGGTTATTGGTTTTTGGATATTTTCGAAGGCCGCTCTCCACCATACCATGTCACTGGCAAATGCAAAACCATCTTTAAAAATGACGTGCAAGTTACGTTCCAACTGTAATGCTTGGATAATATTTCAGACAGCTTTTAGATAAAGAATTATTTTTACAAAACATCAAATACAGAAGAATCTTTCTTTGCACTAGAAACTTTTTAACTTCTTAACATTTAATTACTAACTGGTTGAAAACGTGTTTTCATATGGCAAATGAAAAAAAAAGAGAAACATGAAAGAAAAAGTTTTTAGGTAATTCTTTAATTTCATATGGTTAACTAAGTTGTTTAAAAGTGAATTATCAAGGGCATGGTAGTGGTTGGTATTCAAAATACAGCTTTCTGGATATGCATAGCACAGCTTCCACTCTAGACCTGGGCTGGTTATTTTTTGTTTATTCTTTGTAGGGTTTTCAACTTGAATTTCTTTGTAATAGAGTTTGAACTTGTTCTTTATTCTTTACATTTGGTAAAATATTTTCTGTACATTAGTTTGTTGTCATTTTAAGCTGGGAATATAGAGTTGCTCTTTTGGTCGGTCTGTGCAACATTTGTATCTCTATTACTTTTCTGACTTATTTTTATGTACACTACTGATCAAACTGTGAAGCTGGTTTCTAATTATGTCTCAAAGGTTTATATTATATAAATACATATTTTCATGGTAAACATATTATGGATATACTTGAATATACACTTTTTGTAACCCTTTGATGTTTTATTTTTGGTATTTCTTGGCATTAATTTTTATCCGGTGATAAATTATTTCTCGTTATTTCAAGCTTGGAATTTGAAGCCGGCCTATGCAACAATATTTTTGTTTGCTTTTCTAATTTATACTGATGGTACAACCTTCAGTTTTCTAATGTGTTTCCAAAGTTGTTTACATGTTTCCAAGGCAATCTAATCTAAGTATACATACGAATACTTCTATATGTTTCGAAAGCCATTCAAATTTTATTTTTGACAGTTTTCATATTTCTCGACTTATGTTAGCCTTGATCATGAACTGTGTTTGTTTGCATTTGATTTCATTATTTCATCAGAAAATAGTTTATGGATTTCACTTCTAATGACAACTCTGCAAAATGTTCAGCTGTTTTGTAGAAATCCCTTTCCTGCAAGGGCATCTTGTATTACATTTGTTTTTCTTAGTTCTGCCTTTTGGTAAAACCAGTAAATGACTGATATTCTACCATAACCATAATAGTGAAAGTCATTGCGCATGCTCACATCTATCCAAATGTAGCTGAAAGGAAATGATTCAGGGGTGACCATATAAGGTGGATCATACTTCAGTTCTGAACTATTTTCAACCATCACATCAGAAAATTTCAGCCCAGTTTACCTCGTGTTGGAACGTTTAGGTTTGCATTGTTATGTTTCCATCAAACAAAATCAGAGAATAATCGTCAGTTAACCAGACTATCATGTTGAGCAACAATCAAGAGAAAAATTGAACCTGCTTCACTGAGATCCCTGATGGATGAAGGGAATGGCTTATTTATCATGTCATTGCAAAACCAAAATTGTTTTTAAAAACAGCCACATTTCATCAAATTTAGCCAGCCCGACTTACTAGATTGACTTTTCCAATCACATCACGTCACATGACTTTTCACGCTTTCTCATCACATTTTTCGTAAAAAGGAAAATGTACCTTCACAAAAAGAAAATTAACACAGAAAATGAAAAAATTAAATAAAATAAAATTAGAGAATATGGCATAACTTAAACAATAGCTAATTATAAGCTAAATTAATAATCTTTGATTTTCGCAAACATTTTGAGATTGAGAGATTTGATACTTTGTTTACACGGAATAACTACATTTTCAGCATTTGGTTCTTTAGTTAACTTTAATGAACATCGAATTACTTCTCATACACTTTGTCTTATATTAAATTTTTTTTCAGCAGTCACAAGTGCTTCCCCTTTTTAAATTCTTGAAATTCTTGACCCAGAAATCATTCAATTCGAAAGTTTGACACCTATGTCACAATTTGCACAAGGGTTTGCCTAACAGCCTCGACTAACAATATCATTATTTGGTTAAAAATTGGATAATGCAAAAGAATCATAAAAAGTGTGCACATAATTTTGAAAAGGACCTAAGTTACTATCTAACATTACAGGGAAGGAACAGGGTTAATGAAGTGTGTGTTACCTGAACTGAATGGACATTTTGGGATCCTGTGTCATTATAACTAACATTTCCAATTGAACTAGATGGTGGTAACCGTTCATCTCCTGTTGCATTAACTGGACTCTCTTCTTCTGTAATAGTTCCTTGATCCATTTTCTCACCTTTATTGGCAGAATCAGTTGATCCTTCTTGAACATCAGTTAACAATGGTTTCTAAAAAGATGTCATACAGTTTGATTAGTCGCAACAACCACATAATTGCAGATGTAGCAAGGGTATTTCCATAACAAATATATAACATTATTAAAAATTGGTTAACTGCCAAGCATTCATAAATATGTTACTATCTAACATTACAGATAAGGAATGAACTTAAGTTAATGAAGTGTGTGTTACCTCAACTGAATGGACATTTTCGGATCCTGTGTCATTATAACTAACATTTCCAATTAAACTAGACGGTGGTAACCCTTCATCTCCTGGTGCAGTAACAGCACTCTGTTCTTTCGTAATAGTTCCTTGATCAGTTTTCTCAACTTTAGTGGCTGAATCAGTTGACCCTTCTTCAACATCACTTAACAATGGTTTCTAAAAAGATGTCATATAGTTTGATTAGTCGCAACAACCACATAATTGCAGATGTATCCAGGGTATTTCCATAACAAATATATAACATTATTAAAAATTGTTTAAATGCCAAGCATTCATAAAATTGTTACTATCTAACATTACAGAAAATGAACAAACTTAAATTAATGAAGTGCGTGTTACCTCAACTGAATGGACATTTTCAGATCCCGTGTCATTATAACTAACATTTCCAATTGAACTAGATGGTGGTAACCCTTCATCTCCTGTTGCATTAACTGGACCCTCTTCTTCTGTAATAGTTCCTTGATCAGTTTTCTCACCTTTAGTGGCTAAATCGGTTGACCCTTCTTCAACATCACTAAACAATGGGTCCTAAAAAGTTGTCATAAAGTTTGATTTGTCTCAACAACAACATAATTGCGGACTTATCCAGGGTATTTTTGATAACAAAGATATAACATTATTAATAATTGGTTAAATGCCAATCATTCAGAAAATTGTTACTATCTAACATTACAGAAAATGAACAAACTTAAATTAATGAAGTGTGTGTTACCTCAACTGAATGGACATTTTCAGATCCCGTGTCATTATAACTAACATTTCCAATTGAACTAGATGGTGGTAACCCTTCATCTCCTGTTGCATTAACTGGACTCTCTTCTTCTGTAATAGTTCCTTGATCAGTTTTCTCACCTTTATTGGCAGAATCAGTTGATCCTTCTTGAACATCAGTTAATAATGGTTTCTAAAAAGATGTCATACAGTTTGATTAGTCGCAACAACCACATAATTGCAGATGTATCCAGCGTATTTCCATAACAAATGTTTAACATTATTAAAAATTGGTTATATGCCAAGCATTCATAAAGTAGTTACTATCTAACATTACAGAGAAGGAATGAACTTAAGTTAATCAAGTGTGTGTTACCTCAACGGAATGATCATTTTTGGATCCTGTGCCATTATAACTAACATTTCCAATGGAAATAGATGGTGGTAACTCTTCTTCTCCTGTTGTATTACCAGCACTCTCTTCTTCCGTAATAATTCCTTGATCAGTTTTCTCAGCTTTAGTGGCTAAATCAGTTGACCCTTCCTCAACACCACTTAACAATGGTTTCTAAAAAGGTGTCATATGGTTTGATAAGTCGCAACAACCACATAATTGAAGATGTATCCAGGGTATTTCCATAACAAATATATAACATTATTAAAAATTGGTTAAAGCCAAGCATTCATAAAATTGTTACTATCTAACATTACAGAGAAGGAATGAACTTAAGTTAATGAAGTGTGTGTTACCTCAACTGAATGGACATTTTCGGATCCTGTGTCATTATAACTAACATTTCCAATTGAACTAGATGGTGGTAATCCTTCATCTCCTGGTGTAGTAACAGCACTCTCTTCTTCCGTAATAGTTCCTTGATCAGTTTTCTCAACTTTAGTGACTGAATCAGTTAACCCTTCTTCAACATCACTTAACAATGGTTTCTAAAAAGTTATCATATAGTTTGATTAGTCGCAACAACCACACAAATGCAGATGTATCCAGGGTATTTCAATAACAAATAATGTAACATTATTAAAAATTGGTCAAATGCCAAGCATCAATAAAACAGTTACTACCTAACATTACAGAGAAGGAATGAACTTAAGTTAATGAAGTGTGTGTTACCTCAACGGAATGATCATTTTCGGATCCTGTGCCATTATAACTAACATTTCCAATGGAAATAGATGGTGGTAACTCTTCCTCTCCTGTTCTATTAACAGCACTCTCTTCTTCTGTAATAGTTCCTTGATCAGTTTTCTCACCTTTAGTGGCTAAATCAGTTGACCCTTCTTCAACACCACTTAACAATGGTTTCTAAAAAGTTGTCATATAGTTTGATTAGTCGCAACAACCACACAAATGCAGATGTATCAACACCACTTAACAATGGTTTCTAAAAAGTTGTCATATAGTTTGATTAGTCGCAACAGCCACACAAATGCAGATGTATCCAGGGTATTTCAATAACAAATAATGTAAGATTATTAAAAATTGGTCAAATTCCAAGCATCAATAAAACAGTTACCACCTAACATTACAGAAAATGAACAAACTTAAATTAATGAAGTGTGTGTTACCTCCACTGAATGGACATTTTGGGATCCTGTGTCATTATAACTAACATTTCCAGTTGAACTAGATGGTGGTAACCCTTCATCTCCTGTTGCATTAACTGGTCTCTCTTCTTCTGTAATAGTTCCTTGATCAGTTTTCTCACCTTTATTGGCTGAATCAGTTGACCCTTCTTCAACATCAGTTAACAATGGTTTCTAAAAAGGTGTCATATGGTTTAATAAGTCGCAACAACCACACAAATGCAGATGTATCCAGGGTATTTCAATAACAAATAATGTAACATTATTAAAAATTGGTCAAATGCCAAGCATCAATAAAACAGTTACTACCTAACATTACAGAGAAGGAATGAACTTAAGTTAATGAAGTGTGTGTTACCTCAACGGAATGATCATTTTCGGATCCTGTGCCATTATAACTAACATTTCCAATGGAAATAGATGGTGGTAACTCTTCCTCTCCTGTTCTATTAACAGCACTCTCTTCTTCTGTAATAGTTCCTTGATCAGTTTTCTCACCTTTAGTGGCTAAATCAGTTGACCCTTCTTCAACACCACTTAACAATGGTTTCTAAAAAGTTGTCATATAGTTTGATTAGTCGCAACAACCACACAAATGCAGATGTATCAACACCACTTAACAATGGTTTCTAAAAAGTTGTCATATAGTTTGATTAGTCGCAACAGCCACACAAATGCAGATGTATCCAGGGTATTTCAATAACAAATAATGTAAGATTATTAAAAATTGGTCAAATTCCAAGCATCAATAAAACAGTTACCACCTAACATTACAGAAAATGAACAAACTTAAATTAATGAAGTGTGTGTTACCTCCACTGAATGGACATTTTGGGATCCTGTGTCATTATAACTAACATTTCCAGTTGAACTAGATGGTGGTAACCCTTCATCTCCTGTTGCATTAACTGGACTCTCTTCTTCTGTAATAGTTCCTTGATCAGTTTTCTCACCTTTATTGGCTGAATCAGTTGACCCTTCTTCAACATCAGTTAACAATGGTTTCTAAAAAGGTGTCATATGGTTTAATAAGTCGCAACAACCACATAATCGCAGATGTATCCAGCGTATTTCCATAACAAATGTATAACATTATTAAAAATTGGTTAAATGCCAAGCATTCATAAAGTAGTTACTATCTAACATTACAGAGAAGGAATGAACTTAAGTTAATCAAGTGTGTGTTACCTCAACGGAATGATCATTTTTGGATCCCGTGTCATTATAACTAACATTTCCAATGGAAATAGATGGTGGTAACCCTTCTTCTCCTGTTGTATTAACAGCACTCTGTTCTTCCATAATAGTTCCTTGATCAGTTTTCTCACCTTTAGTGGCTAAATCAGTTGACCCTTCTTCAACACCACTTAACAATGGTTTCTAAAAAGTTATCATATAGTTTGATTAGTCGCAACAACCACATAATTGCAGATGTATCCAGGATATTCTTGATAAGAAATATATAACATTATTAAAAATAGGTTAAATGCCAAGCATTCAGAAAATTGTTACTATCTAACATTACAGAAAATGAACAAACTTAAATTAATGAAGTGCGTGTTACCTCAACTGAATGGACATTTTCAGATCCCGTGTCATTATAACTAACATTTCCAATTGAACTAGATGGTGGTAACCCTTCATCTCCTGTTGCATTAACTGGACTCTCTTCTTCTGTAATAGTTCCTTGATCAGTTTTCTCACCTTTAGTGGCTAAATCGGTTGACCCTTCTTCAACATCACTAAACAATGGGTCCTAAAAAGTTGTCATAAAGTTTGATTTGTCTCAACAACAACATAATTGCGGACTTATCCAGGGTATTTTTGATAACAAAGATATAACATTATTAAAAATTGGTTAAATGCCAATCATTCAGAAAATTGTTACTATCTAACATTACAGAAAATGAACAAACTTAAATTAATGAAGTGTGTGTTACCTCAACTAAATGGACATTTTCAGATCCCGTGTCATTATAACTAACATTTCCAATTGAACTAGATGGTGGTAACTCTTCTTCTCCTGTTGTATTACCAGCACTCTCTTCTTCCGTAATAATTCCTTGATCAGTTTTCTCAGCTTTAGTGGCTAAATCAGTTGACCCTTCTTCAACACCACTTAACAATGGTTTCTAAAAAGGTGTCATATGGTTTGATAAGTCACAACAACCACATAATTGAAGATGTATCCAGGGTATTTCCATAACAAATATATAACATTATTAAAAATTGGTTAAAGCCAAGCATTCATAAAATTGTTACTATCTAACATTACAGAGAAGGAATGAACTTAAGTTAATGAAGTGTGTGTTACCTCAACTGAATGGACATTTTCGGATCCTGTGTCATTATAACTAACATTTCCAATTGAACTAGACGGTGGTAATCCTTCATCTCCTGGTGTAGTAACAGCACTCTCTTCTTCCGTAATAGTTCCTTGATCAGTTTTCTCAACTTTAGTGACTGAATCAGTTAACCCTTCTTCAACATCACTTAACAATGGTTTCTAAAAAGTTATCATATAGTTTGATTAGTCGCAACAACCACACAAATGCAGATGTATCCAGGGTATTTCAATAACAAATAATGTAACATTATTAAAAATTGGTCAAATGCCAAGCATCAATAAAACAGTTACTACCTAACATTACAGAGAAGGAATGAACTTAAGTTAATGAAGTGTGTGTTACCTCAACGGAATGATCATTTTCGGATCCTGTGCCATTATAACTAACATTTCCAATGGAAATAGATGGTGGTAACTCTTCCTCTCCTGTTCTATTAACAGCACTCTCTTCTTCTGTAATAGTTCCTTGATCAGTTTTCTCACCTTTAGTGGCTAAATCAGTTGACCCTTCTTCAACACCACTTAACAATGGTTTCTAAAAAGTTGTCATATAGTTTGATTAGTCGCAACAACCACACAAATGCAGATGTATCCAGGGTATTTTTGATAAGAAATATATAACATTATTAAAAATTGATTAAATGCCAAGCATTCATAAAATTGTTACTATCTAACATTACAGAGAAGGAACGAACTTAAATTAATGAAGTGTGTGTTACCTCAACTGCATGGACATTTTCAGATCCTGTCTCATTATAACTAACATTTCTAATGGAACTAGATGGTGGTAACCCTTCATCTCCTGTTGCATTAACTGCACTTTTTTCTTCTGTAATAGTTCCTTGATTGGTTTTCTCACCTTTAGTGGCTAAATCAGTTGACCCTTCTTCAACATCAGTTAACAATTGTTCCTAAAAATGAGCCATATAGTTTGATTAGTCGCAACAACCACATAATTGCAGACGTATCTAGGGTATTTTCATAACAAATATATAACATTATTAAAAATTGTTTAAATGCCAAGCATTCATAAAGTAGTTACTATCTAACATTACAGAGAAGGAATGAACTTAAATTAATGAAGTGTGTGTTACCTCAACTGAATGGACATTTTCAGATCTTGTGTCAATATAACTAACATTTGCAATGGAACTAGATGATGGTAACCCTTCATCTCCTGTTGCATTAACTGCACTCTCTTCTTCTGTAATAGTTCCTTGATCAAGTTTCTCACATTTAGTGACTGAATCAGTTGACCCTTCCTGAACATCAATTAACAATGGTTCCTAAAATGTTGAGATATAATTGGATTAGTCACAACAACCACATAATTGCAGATGTTACTATCTAACATTAAAGAGAACGAACAAACTTAAGTTAATGAAGTGTGTGTTACCTCAACTGAATGGACATTTTCGGATCCTGTGTCATTATAACTAACATTTCCAATTGAACTAGACGGTGGTAATCCTTCATCTCCTGGTGTAGTAACAGCACTCTCTTCTTCCGTAATAGTTCCTTGATCAGTTTTCTCAACTTTAGTGACTGAATCAGTTAACCCTTCGTCAACATCACTTAACAATGGTTTCTAAAAAGTTATCATATAGTTTGATTAGTCGCAACAACCACACAAATGCAGATGTATCCAGGGTATTTCAATAACAAATAATGTAACATTATTAAAAATTGGTCAAATGCCAAGCATCAATAAAACAGTTACTACCTAACATTACAGAGAAGGAATGAACTTAAGTTAATGAAGTGTGTGTTACCTCAACGGAATGATCATTTTCGGATCCTGTGCCATTATAACTAACATTTCCAATGGAAATAGATGGTGGTAACTCTTCCTCTCCTGTTCTATTAACAGCACTCTCTTCTTCTGTAATAGTTCCTTGATCAGTTTTCTCACCTTTAGTGGCTAAATCAGTTGACCCTTCTTCAACACCACTTAACAATGGTTTCTAAAAAGTTGTCATATAGTTTGATTAGTCGCAACAACCACACAAATGCAGATGTATCCAGGGTATTTTTGATAAGAAATATATAACATTATTAAAAATTGATTAAATGCCAAGCATTCATAAAATTGTTACTATCTAACATTACAGAGAAGGAACGAACTTAAATTAATGAAGTGTGTGTTACCTCAACTGCATGGACATTTTCAGATCCTGTCTCATTATAACTAACATTTCTAATGGAACTAGATGGTGGTAACCCTTCATCTCCTGTTGCATTAACTGCACTTTTTTCTTCTGTAATAGTTCCTTGATTGGTTTTCTCACCTTTAGTGGCTAAATCAGTTGACCCTTCTTCAACATCAGTTAACAATTGTTCCTAAAAATGAGCCATATAGTTTGATTAGTCGCAACAACCACATAATTGCAGACGTATCTAGGGTATTTTCATAACAAATATATAACATTATTAAAAATTGTTTAAATGCCAAGCATTCATAAAGTAGTTACTATCTAACATTACAGAGAAGGAATGAACTTAAATTAATGAAGTGTGTGTTACCTCAACTGAATGGACATTTTCAGATCTTGTGTCAATATAACTAACATTTGCAATGGAACTAGATGATGGTAACCCTTCATCTCCTGTTGCATTAACTGCACTCTCTTCTTCTGTAATAGTTCCTTGATCAAGTTTCTCACATTTAGTGACTGAATCAGTTGACCCTTCCTGAACATCAATTAACAATGGTTCCTAAAATGTTGAGATATAATTGGATTAGTCACAACAACCACATAATTGCAGATGTTACTATCTAACATTAAAGAGAACGAACAAACTTAAGTTAATGAAGTGTGTGTTACCTCAACTGAATGGACATTTTTGAATCCAATGTCATTATTACTAATATTTCCAATTGAACTAGATGGTGTTAACCCTTCATCTCCTGTTGCATTAACTGGACTCTCTTCTTCTGTAATAGTTCCTTGATCAGTTTTCTCACCTTTAGTGACTGAACCAGTTGACCCTTCTTGAACATCAGTTAACAATGGTTCCTAAAAAGTTGAGATATAATTGGATTAGTCGCAACAACCACATAATTGCAGATGTATCCAGGGTATTTCAATAACAAATAATGTAACATTATTAAAAATAACATTTACAATGTTTCTAAGAACAAAAGAAAGAACCTTATTCATTGTTCCTGTATTTATCTATCTGACTCTATATTAGTTTTTCAATGGAATTGAATATGGAAGCGCATTAAATTTATGGGCATAATGATTATAAAAAAAACATCATAATTTGGATTGCTTATATTCCATTTATTCAATTTAGGTCATTAAACTTTATAGGTTCATTTACTATTTCGATTTTGTAGAAATTTCTCACGATTCCTCATATTTTCATCAACAATGACTTTTTTTCACAAATATAGAAATGTAACAGGGCTTGGAGAGAACTGACCTATTACTAACATTTCCAATTGAACATGGAATCACTTTTCAAGCACTTTTTTCATAATATACATTTGGATGACAGCACCAGACTTTATTATACATTGTTATATAATGATATTATTATACACTTTGAGAGTGCGGTCATTCAAAGCCACCACTCAAGCCTATTATTTTTAACCATTTTTTTTTATTTACTTTCCCAGCATGTTTGGCCTTTTGATGAACGTGTGTCTGCTTTCCAGTTTGATACCACCACTTATCTAATGGCATATGATATTTCATTTAACACATAGCAATCAATTATGCCAATTCATCTGAGGGCTTCTGAAGACTGATCATTTCCCAACAGGATGTACCATTAGAATTGGTGCTACAAATAATGTGTCCGGTCTGTGTGGACAATTTTCTTCAGTGACATCTTGGTTGTCAATTAAAACTATTCATATTTGCAAATTTACATTTTCTGACACATCCTAATAAAGTCACCTTTCTTGTTAGATGTTTTCTAGACATTCAATTTTGTTAATTTTAACTCATTTAGGATAGGTGGTGCATCTTCAACAGCTTCAGTTGGAGTAGCAGCTAGCACTATCCAAATTCTTGGTTGTTGGTCTAGTAACACCCACTGTTGTAATCAATGCTTGAGTGATGACTTGGTACAATCTTTGTCCTAGTCATTGCATCATCCAATTTCTCTAAGGCACATGTGAAGTCAGGATTTGGTAGCTTTTGTGGTATTCCTCTAGCATTAGGAGTAATTTGGAGGTGAATTATATTTTGTTGATGTCCTTGCTGACAGTTACTTTAGTAACTGTGACTATGTCCTGGTTCATAGTTTGTCACAGGCTAAGTTTATAAGAAACTGTCCTTATTGACAGTTTGTGTCAAGTTTTATTTTAGTATGCACCCTTAGAAATCCCTTATTCACCCAATGATAGTGTTCTTTATTGTGCTGCCCCTACACTGGTTAAAAAAAATAAAACACATAACTCAATTCAAGATTCTTAACAATACCTCACTTTCCATTGGTTCACTACCTCCACAAGCTCCTTGCAGAACCTATTAAAATAATGCCATTAATAGTAAATCAATTGATTACATTTAAAAGCTAATTCCTGAGATTATATTATATTATATTAATACAATTATAACTGCTTGGGGAGTACTTTACGGGAAAATATTTCCAGAGGTCTAAGTACGCAAGCAAGGTCGTTACAATGATCAAGGGAAATAGTTTAAGTTTAAGTTCAAATTTTCAAGACTTATAATTAATGTTATTGATTATATAATTATCAATCTTATAACTTGTTACGATTTTCGCTAAAACTGTTTACATTATGTAAAACTGTGCCTCAAAAATGTTTCGCAGCTTGTCAAAGTGAATTTCTATTTACTACCTTTCACACAGTTATCTTGGCATGTATCTTACTAATCCAACTAACTTTTTGTTTTAGCTTTTTTGAGTAATTACTTACCATGTCATAATACCTTTGGATTATATAATAAAGGAATTCCATAATTCTGAAACTTTCACAAATAAAAATAAACTAGTATAGCATGTAAAAATTTCATACAGATTAATTTCTTTGTGAATGAAAGTCCACCCATGCTCCACAATGGGTTTTCCTTACCAATCCAATGGTTAGAACTCTCAAAGTCCTTTCAAGGGTTATAAAAATCAAATCAAAGGATAGCAAAAATTATTACTACATTCACTCAACCGTGAAAACCAATAGAAATGTATGTTTTGAGAAATCACTTTGGAATCACTGTAAGATGTATAAAGAAATTGTTTTTTTTCTAAAAAAAAAAAAACGAAACCATTTTTTTATTTCATTATTTCGAATTGGTTTCATTAATTTTGCGATTTTTGCCAATTATGCAATGTTGGTTTCGGTTTTCTCGATTATTTTTTTATGGATTTCAAAATTGATTAACAGTTTGGAATCTTCCCAACTGGCACAAAATGTTTTAAAAACCTCTTTTTTGGGGCTTTTTTTAGTTTTCCGGAAAACCGCTTTATAAAGATGTGTTGAAGAGGTTTTTAAAATGACTATTTTAAGAGATGTTAATGAAAAAGTGTTAAATCGGTTTTCTTATGTCTCAATTAACACCGCATTGTCGTCCTGGTTTTTCTCGGGGCTTTAAAGTGGTGTTTTAGAGGTTTTGATTAAAACGTATTTTGAAAACGTTCCCTTTTAATTCCGGGGGTTTGTAAAATATTTTTGTGATTGTTTAAATCAATTTAGTGAAAAATTACGTTGTGAAAATAATTTTTTACAAATAAAATGTAATACAGTCTGCTGAAGAAAAGGAATGGAGACAAAGTCAAAAAAAGACTTATAAAGTAAGTAATAATTATTTATTCATAATCAATGTAGCAAAACAATAACAAAGAACTGTTTTATATTTTGCATTTGAAGCATTTTCATGATAATTCTACATCAAATCCTAAAGCTGTTTTGTTTCACTAAGGAAGGGAGTGAAGATGAATGAACGAAGATGTATTTGTTTTTGTTTTGCTTTGTTGGTTCCATCTGAAGTGAAGTGTTTTCCATTAATAAAAAGAAACTAATAAATGATGAAGAAGAAGCAGTGATTTGTAGATTACTGATTTTTGGTTTGCTAAAACGTGATGTTGTTTGTGATTCCAGTTTTAAAATCCAAAGAATTACCCTGAAGTGTTGTGATAAGGTCCCGCTGATTTAATGTATATACAAAGTGCTTATTATTATTTCTTTATTTTGAATTGAAAAGTTTTCCATATTCAAAATAATCAAAAGATTGGTTTTCTTATCAAATTTTTCTTCTTTTTTATCATCTTCTAATTTTTCAAGCTGGCTTTGTTGTAAATTGGTGTGTAATTTTGTGTTTTGATGGTTTGTTGTGTTTGTCTTGCTAAAGAATTGGAGAGAGTTCATTACTGATGTATAGCTAAAATTAACAATTTTGATATTTTCCCCAAATCTTCACACTATGTTTACACAAATTTGTATACATTTGGCTTTTTTATGTAGATAGATTTGATGTTTACAATTGCTATATACTACTATTACTACCTTTACACAATCAAATCTTTGTTGAAAACCCTATCGAGATTCTCCTATTATGATTATATATATTCATTTTCATCTCTAAGCCTTTTTTATTTTATGTCACCGTCTATTTTACAGCTTTGAGTCTTCATTTACTGTAAGATGGTATTTTATCACATTCATCATCAAATTTCACAATGAATCCCATAAACCTAAAACTAGGAATTGTATGACTATAATCTTTTCGGTCTCACCCAACACATTCTTTGTTTACTCAAGAATAAAGAATTGGTGCAGGAAATTCTTGAAAAGGATTTCATTCTTTGTTCTTTGTTACAAACAAATTGATATTAATACCACTACCTTGTGAACAGTGTATTTATTATTAAAGATTACGTTTGGCAGGCAAGCGTGCATAATAGAATTTAATTTTAAGATTATTATTATGAACATTGCTACTTAGTGAAACAAAAGTACTAATAATTTGTATAAAATTTACTTCAAAGTTTCTAGGCCTACTTTCCGAATATTATTCATACTAATCTTTGACTTTCTGTAAACTCATAATGAATTTAATTACAAGGTCAAGGAGGTGTTGCTTACTGCCCGTGAAGTTTAGATTGCAATGATTACCTGGTCCCCTAGATAGCTAAAGGAAGTTTTTACACCAGAACGTTTTGCTGAATAAGTTTTACAAGAAGCATTCTAGTTTATTTCATTTTATTTTTCTACATGGCACAAAATTTGAATTTCAGAAATTTTGAAAAGAAACGTTTGATTTGTTATATGTAATATAATAACATTCAATTTAATTTGATTGCAAATATATATATTATAAACAAAGATTTACAATTCAATGTAAATTCATGTGGAAATGCTATTTTCTTATTGTATCAAATCTTACAGAAATTGTTTTTAGAGTTTCTTCAATAGATCGAAAACTTTAACTATACAGCAGGCAGTTGTTTCCTAAACACGATCCTGATTTCACTCTATATACTAACTAACCTTTTTTCACCATTGCTCACTACTATTTATGTTTTGACTATGAATCAAATATTTTGTGTTACACTTTTAGTATCTATTTTAGTATCTCTATTGCCTTTATTGAAAAATGAATCTTGTTATGTTTCAATTGTTGGAAAAATGGATATAATGCAAAAAGACAGAACAATTTATCAAGGCCTATTTTTAACTTGCAAAAAGATGTCAGTGAATAGGGAATAGCAACAGCTGGTGATGAATTTTTCATAAGTGCTAGTAAATACCCTGGAAGAAGAAACAGTTCTTGTGAGTGAAAAAATGGAAAGAAATGGGCTTTTTATCTTGCAGTTTCATAACAGTCTGTGATACATGTCTGGCTGGTCAATAATATTAAAGTAGTGATATCAATAATCTAATGTGATTTTCCATTCGACTTTTTACCGATCATTAAATGTTGGTTTATTTTAAAAACGCTTTTTATAATTTAGACCATGTAAACTTTCTTGCAAGATACTACCTGAAAATGGTAACAACAAGTCTGGTTTGGCAAAAACGCATACATACAATGTGATCATTAGTAAGTTAACATCCTCTGTTTTCCAATTGGTTTCATTTTGGGGGAACATGACTGAGAAAAGTTCTTTGGAAATCCATTATTTACATTTTAGATGTTCACACACAAAAAAATACAACACAGGATGTCCAAATCTAGATACAGGTTGAAAAATAATCCAGGTTATACAAATAATGAAACAAACTTTAATAAGGTACGATCGAGGAAAGAAAAGTAGCTTCGCAAAAGGAGATTTGCACCAGTGAAGAATACGCACAAATGGATATGAAATTTTAGTTATGTTTTGAGGCATATGTTGCACAAAGTTACCATCTTTTTGCTGAATGTGACTTTGCATTTTTGTAGTTTAACCAGATTAAAGCTTCACAGAAACTTAAAAGCATTTGACATTTTGCAAAGTACGAGCCAATAGTTTGCACCATACTTAGCGGGTTTTTCTCTTTCCTTTTTTAATTCAGCCTTCGAAAATTAAGTATGCTCAAATTTAAAGATAATAATTTTTTGCGTTAATGAGAAAGCCTCAATATACAAACCTATGGAAACATTAAGAAAGATTGTATATATATATATATGAATTTATGAACTTATAATTGTTAATTAAAAAATTCTAAAGTTTACAGGGAGACTTACTTTCATGAAAGAGAAAATAATAATATCATTAGCAGAAACATGCTAAAGTTTTTATTTTAAATTCTGAAACAAACCCTCGTAAAATATCATCAACAGAAAGTTTTTAAAACAAATGCAAAAACACCGATTAAAGAGGTTTTTAAGCATGTTTGTAAGAATAATAATGCAAAAACAAGCAGTTTTCAAGGTTTTCAAATGGTTTTCAAGCAGGCTTTTAAGAAGAATAAAGAAAGAGATTTTAAAAACGTTTCCAGAAAGAAGTTCTTAAAACGTTTAAAAGAAGTTTTGAAAGTGGACATTTGAGACAAGAAAAAAACCTCTTTAAAAATTTAAGAAAACCTTTTTAAAAACCACTTAAAAACTTCTTTGTGCCAACTGGGTTGTATCGATTTCGGTTTATGTCCATTAAAAAAGCTTCTGTGTTAGCCATTTGTTTCAAACAAGTGAGTAGAATAGTTTATGAAGGCATACTTGTCTCATACTATTCGATATATATATATATATACCCGACTTAAAAAATGTACTAAGGAAAACCTTATTCGATGAACTCCAGTTAAAACTTAAATATCTTTAATAAATGTGAAACTAAAAAACTCATTCAATAAAAAACTCAATTAAGCATGTTTAAATGTTTAAATGTATCTAGGCATTCAGATTGATTCAGTCCTTTATAGTTCGTTTCTCTGAATATCAATTTTAGAATTTAATGCTTATTTCAAAAATATAACACTGCAAATGTATCAATCGAATTTAATAGTAATAATGTTGTCACTTAATCAGTAGTGAGTTTAAATATGTTTAAAAGGACTTGTTAATATTTTTATCGAACTCCAAAATATAACACAGCAAATGTATTCAACAATCTAATAGTACTTAATGTTGTCACTTCATCAGCAAATGAGTTCAGATATCTTTAAAAGAACTTTTAAAGAACTTGTTGTTATTTTCGTAAAAGAACTTAGAAAAAATATACCACAAAAAATGTGAAAGAAGTATTTCATAGTAAAAAATGTTGTCACTCCTTCAGTTTTATTGTTGTATTGTTTATGTTACTGCAATGACTCAGCAACTCCCCTCCAAAATTCCTTACTATTCATTATTTACTTTTAATTGTTTTATTAAGTCATTAGGTTTCAATTTTAGCAAATAACTGTGTTTTGCTTCTTCAATTTCCTCAGTCTAAATGTATGTTTCCATTGTTATTCTATTATTGTGATATTTTGTGTACCTGTTATGATTAGTATTATGATTATAATGGGACTTATGATTATACTTTATTGGTGTATAACTGAATTTCCATTCACAGTTTTTCACGTGGTCAATGCAGTAGCCATTTTCAATGACTGTCCTCAAATATAAGAGATCAACAACAAACTTGAGGTCAAAAGCAAATCTTAATCCAATTCAAATTATCCAGATCTCACTGGACCATGTAAAATAAGCATTTCTTGTATGTGTAATGAGCTCCCCAAATGGACAAACAGGAATATATTTCAAAACGTAACTTTTGTTCTACCCATATACCCAATATGCATTTAACTCTCTTTATGCAATAATAATCGATTGTCATTTTGAAAAACAATAGGATACAATAGGATATATGCAAATTTACCTACCTCAGACTTTATGTCTTGTTCTTCAACTTCCATAGGCACAGCTGAAATATTAATATAATATTGAGATAATACACAAACCTCATCAGGGAAGATTATGATACTCTCTTAATTACAAGGGTCCACACACAGCCTTTTACTTTAGATACCTATAATATGGAGCTAATTCACACCATACCCCTACCCTTTGTTATACTAGTGGTGTCTTATTTATAATTTTTGTTGTTTTTTTTCTTTTATGATGATAATGTTTATAAGAAATATAAACTGCAAATACAAAATATTGACTCACAGAGAGAAATAATAACCAGATATTAAGATATAATTATAAAGAGGTCAGGTAATAATTGAAATGGATTATTTCACATACCTCTTCAAAAAAAGTTCCTCGACTTATCTTTGAAATACCTTAATGTAACATATTTTTTTGGGAAGAAAATTTCAAATTATTTCGACTATCGTGATACATGAAAAGCCGATTTTTCCCAACTCACAAAATTAAATTCCCAAGAAAATTAGATATAAGGTATAAGACAATAAGTAGATGAAATTAATCACCTCTAAAGCACTTTTACAGAAAATTCTAAAATGGTCTACCATAGATGTAAATTTTGTTATATGGTACAATAAGGTATGAATATGAATTTCTGGAATGAAGATCATGAGTTGTGGACACAAGCAGTAAACCAATCATAAAATTTTGTTTAAATAATATGCTCTGTTAATTTTTGCACAATTTTCCATTTTAATTTAGTTATACTAATAGTGTGAAATAGTGGATTAATATGGGTATTACATTAATCTCAGACCCTCTTTGTAAGATTAAAATCCGCTTTATTGAGTCTGGATTTTAAGCCCATAAAAGTTGTGCGTCAAGGAAGAATTAAAAATTGAGTAATATGTGATGCACATGCATTTTTTGGATTATAACATTATTTAAATAATGTTTAAAAATAAAGAAGAACAAAAGACATAACATTTATAATGGTTCCACTGTATATGGTATAACATTATTTTCAATAAAAATCAATGGAAACTATGTTGTTACGCTGAATTCTAATTTTGGAAACATTATCTACTAACATTAGATATTAACGTGGACAACAAACTTTTTAATTTTTTTTATAAACACGAGAGCTGCTCATAGGCGTTTTAAGGTCAGTCAAAAAAAGTGGAGGAGTCCAACGTTATGATATTTCTTTTCAGTCTTAACTGTGGATAAGGTCACTTGCACGTTTTTCTTTTCTACTTTAAATGACTAAACTCTCCTCCACAAATTTGGACTGAGCTCTGGCTACGCTGCTATTATCAGTTTTGATATATTTCAATGCTCATATACCAGGCATTCTTTTTTAAGTGTTTTTCAAAGGCAGCAAAAAGCAAGTTTTCACTGCTATTATTACGTCAGTAATGGATCTAGAGCTTTGCTAAAATTTGTAGAGGAGAATATTAATCATACAGTACAACCTGAAAACTTTACGTATCCACATAAGATAATTAGCTTTCATGAAGCTTTAGAAGTTAACAGTCTTGTTTATTTAACAGTCATTTTCATGTTTAGTTCAATTTTTGTCTAAACAAATGTTATAAAAAAATATTTTCGTCTAAAAATTCATTCCTTTGGGAACATGAAAAGATTCTTTCTGAAAGTACTATAAAATAAAAACCTGAAAAAAGCCCATTGGTGGTATAGACTAGAAACTGAAATTATATTAATACGGATCTGCCAGCCACTGTAGGTGCCATTTACATGGACCCGACATAAAATTACAAAATTTTTAATAAATATCCCATGATGCAGTTTATATACATAATTTGACAGAAATGACTTTTACATTACACTGTATGGTTATTTGGCAATATCAGTGAACAGCCATAAATGAATAAATCACTGAATAGCTCCAGAATCTAAAGTTAAAAACAAAATAAGTACGAACAAAAAAGTACCTTTTTCATTTGATATTCTTGTCACCAGTGGTGTTGCACACTCATCACAAAACTTTCCTGAAGTTTTGGGCAAGTTACAATTTTTACAAAACAAAATTTGTTTACTAAGAAGCTTATTTCCGCAGTTTGAGCAAAAGTGTCCTGTTTTGAAGGCTTTACATTTTCCGCACCATAATAACGATGATTCATTTTTTTCATGTAGATTTTTGCCACATTGGGAGCAAAATGTTTCATCTTCAGGACACTCTTTGTTACAATTACTGCACGAAGTTTTTATCGAAACAACCACCATCCCTTTTCTCTATACTCTACATCTCTTTTTCTCAACTTGTTTCGTTTGTAATTCTTCCAGGCATACAATCACAGCGACAACAGCGCTGAAAGGAGTCAGGAGCAGAATATAATGGACCGTGATCCTGAATTGTTCATAAAGAAAAGAATTCTAGGAAATAGCGATAGTTGGTGTACCTCGGGAACAAACTATCACTTTCATTAATGCCGGTGTACGATGTTATTGCGAAGCGCTTCAGAGTGAACAACTACCGAGCAGATGACCAACGATTAAACGCCATGGTCGTTTTTTTTAAAATCATAATCCACTTCGTAGTCATCTTCATCTGGATTCTCGCTTTTTGAATTCGGTTATTTCATTCAAGCGTCGACGTAATACCGTGTATCAAACACAAAAATAAATACATTTTATGTACTTGTATCTTTCTTGTTTTTGTCTAGACTGCTTGAACTTACCACAAAATCCCACATCCCACACATTATATGGGCTTATGACGGAGATGGGGGTGGGTGGGTGGGTGGGGGCTTATAACCGGGATGAAATTTTTGTTTCAGATATGGGCGGGTTATAACCGTGGGACTATAACCGGGATTTTACGGTAGTTATTAAAAGCAAAACTTTAAAATCTAAGCACAAATCATCGGTTCGTCTACCAATTTCAGACCATCTAAAATTCATGGTGTAAACCTTGTTGAATTTGTTCGGGTGATCGAGTTTATAAACAACATTTGCCTGTCGTTCTTGAAGAGTTTTCCCCGAGAAGTTTGATGGTATGGGAATTGTTAGATAGACACACCTAACCTAAGCATAAGAAAATATTTAAAATCCATGTGATGCCAACAATAATAATGAAGACAAAAAGATACCCATGTTTTTGAACAAATTATTGTTATTTAAAGAATCACTTTGCATATTAATATATCACCAGAAACTTAAATTTTCAATTAATTAACTCATATTTGTTTCTTATAACCATGATTATTATTCGACAGTACTTCGAACAGTTGTCAAGGTAAGCCTTTTTCAATTTTTTTAAAAAGCTTACAAAAACCTTACTTCGTGTATTAATCTATTGACGCACTTGGTAAGTAGTTTGCGTCGACAAAGCATTGTTAATGATGAACCTTATTATACTTTCTGAAAGCACTGTGTCGTCGGTCTCCGATATATTCCACTGGTACAATCTGGCTAAAAAAGAGACTCGTGACATTTTAAAGAGTGTTACTTTCTTCGTTGGAACTGTCCCAGGTTATACAATCGATTTGGTTATTGCAACTTACTATTGGAGTTAGTGGGTGTGGTTATCTGTTACGGACGGGTGTACGGTATTTCACGTGATTTATGTGATTTATCAGGACCGTAGGATCAGAGGCTACAGAAATACCCCCACCCCCTCCCAATATGTTTTAGGTTTTGACAGATATGACAATTGGTAAAACGCATAAAAGAGCCAAGCGTTTGGTGTATTACTTCATTTTTTCCACGTGTTCCTTATTGAGAAGTTTTTGGTGAGCGAAACAAGCTGAAAGTGGAGCCCGTTTGCTTAATATCTAATATTTATCTTTCTTTTATCTTCCAGAGAGAAACAACCATCTTTCCTCTGTAGGAATTTTTTACGAATTTAATTATAAAATCATCTTTTAACCTAATTTGTCAAATCCCAAACAGCACTAAAAAAAAAGGGCTATACAAAAAAATCTCAGAAAACAGGAAAACAGGAAAATAGGCTGAGGAGAAGTCCTAAATTATAAAATAGATTGTAAAATATTTGATCATCGTGTGGATGATTTGACAAGGAGTAATAAGGTGAGATGGAGACTACCTGTCATAATGCAGCTTTTATAGCTAAAATATTGCGATAAGAGTTTCATATAAATGAATTAGAAATATATAAAAATATAGAAATTAAGTCTATTGATACGTCTTTTGCATATAGTCTTGACAATAGTTATAAATAAGACTGCTTTAGATAAACATTGCACTTGGATGACTTTCTAAGAACTGGCTGAATTATAAAATGTGTTTGTCAGTTTCTTTGTTTCTTTGCCAACATTTTTATATTTCGTGGACGCTTTCCTCTGTTTTGCAGTTATAAAGGCCCCTGCTTCGTGTGGGTACCAACTTTGACTGAGTCAATCCGGGAATACCAATATGCAAGACGAAATTATATCATGAATATAATCCATGGAACGTGAGATATAACATACAGAAACTTCAACAGATAGATTCAAATAATTTTTAAATTGCTTAAACAAGAACATTTCATAAGATCTTAAAGGTACTTCCCACACATTTTTAAAACAGATAAAGTAACCATCATTTTTCTATCCATTTTTTTGGATTTTTGTGATAATTTTTAAAGGTTGTTTCTTCGTTACTTGTTATTTTATTAATTTTGACACTCCCTTTAAACTCGCCAGATTTGTGGCGGCCGATTTAAGAAAATGTCAAGCCTATCTATCCCTCTCGGTAAAAGTCCGATACGAATGCAGAGAGACAAGTACACCTGGGATCGAGGTTGGACAACAACTCTGCTGAAGAATAATAGCAATGTTTGCCAGTTTTGACAAGCAAGCCTTTTTAGTTGATGCAGACAAACAACTGGTGGGCTGAATAAAGTTCTGTTAAAGCCAATACTATACCATAGAATGTATATTCCAATTCCCCGTAGTGCAGGTAAAAGCAATTTTAATATTGAAAAAGAGGCAGAATATGTAGGCAATAACGCGGTGTTTAAACGTAGTTTTCTGAGTAATATATCATCATAATCATAATAGACGATGCAATAAACATCTTGTCTGTCGAATAATTACCAACTAATCTTTGATCTAGGAATAACTACGATGAGTAGAATCTCTCTCCAGTGTGTTTCCAACTGTTCCGAGCATTGTTTTATCTTTAGAACTATTCCGTCACGATTGTAAACTCCATCTGGATTTGAAATGCTTTCGTGGGACTGAGCGTCAATGAGATCAATGAGATCCCTATAGGTGGGATTGAGCTGTTTTCAATTCCGATATGGCGTGTTTGTAAAACGGGAAACTCTGGATCTAGCCGGATTGATTGAATAATAAGAATTAAGATTGACACGGAATGTGAAAGAAAAGCTTTTCCGAAAATAATCTTTAGAGAAGGCAATCGTCCCACAAGTTTACAAAAAAAAGTCAGAATTTATCATAGCGCTTCTAACACTGGGATGGACTTTTCAATATTGGGTCAAGTGCTTGCAACCAGGATGTCCCGTTTACAAATACGACGCGCTTTTAATCGAGCTAGAACTAGAAGAACAGAACTAATAGAAAATCTAGTGTACTTGGCCATATGTTCAGGAGAACATTATGAGAACAACTATTAGAGAAGCAGAGCGGAAGTCGATGCAATGGTCCAAAAATGAATGACCTGTGGTTCAAAGGGTTCAAAGCCAGCGACTTTTACAGTGTGAATCTATTCAGCTTGAGAGAGCGGGATTGATATCTAAGGGGGTTGTCTAGTTGAGTGGTTGAAGCAGACATGTGGCTTCCGTAGCCCAAAATGATGGGGGGTGGTGGGGGGGGGGGGGGGGGGGGTAAATGCTTTAGATCCTCCTATACACAGGGCCCTCATTGATAACAGTTCTATCAGAACTAAAGAGGCTATCCTTGGTAAACATTAATAACAACAACAATAATAACAATAACAATAATGATAATGATTGACACATCACTGATCTTAAAAAAACTCTAGATCACGCATGTATTGTTTTGGAATTGAACCATAAGTAAGATGTAAAATGTAGAATATAGCTTAACGAACCCTAAAGCCTAACCTCAGGTGCTGCTTTTAGGTTTCCAAAGCAATAATAAAATGCGTTTAATTTTATATATATTAGTGTTCATGATGGAACGATCTATTTTACTGTCTCTTCTACTTGTTTTTTTATCGCGTAGTTCCTACTTACGAAAGCCATTTTTAGCTTCAAAAATTTAATTTCAAAACAATAGATTGCGCTATTCAGCAGGATTTTCTGAGATCGTGCAAACTCCCTCCCCACAACTCATCAAAACTCGAACACCAACAGAGAACCTTCCGAAAACCCTGGGATACCGATTAATAATCCGATAGTAATATAGCTTCAGTTTTCGGATTTTGCAACAAAGCAGGGAAGAGATATTACTGTGGTACACGAAGGAGTGAGAAAAGTCGATTCAAAAATGTCTGAGTATCAGTTTATTGCTGTCGTACATAATGATGAAACTGAGCCAATGGAGCAAGTTATTAATGAGAATGGAGAAACAGTGGAAGGTTATTATGAAACGGTTGTCAGCACTAATGCAAACGGCAGTATACCAGTGGAAGAAGCAAGTCAGGTTGATTTGGTTAGCTTAGTCAACGACGAGATGTCTGTAGTATCATCACATCCTAGTAAATTTGAAGACACTCTTGAAGAGGGCATAAACATTAATCATCACCAGCAGCTCACAAACTTTATTGTTAATAATGAGGACAATCCTTCAACAGACGACGGAAATAAAAGTGGCGATGTCGTTTGTTTACATGATGATGATTCTATTGATGATACTGAAAGTGATATCAAATTACGAACACTACTTATGCCATTAGGTATGAAACTTTCTGGTCCAATGGAAAATAATAAGGAAAGAAGAAAAAGAGTAAAAAGTTCACTTTTTATTGGTTATACTGCTGAGGCAGCTGAGGTACTTAGAGAATTTGAAGAAATCAAGACAAAGTTAAGTATTTCTAACAATATAACTATGTTAAAAACACTACTTCATAATATGAAGGCAAAAGTAGATAGTTTCACTCAAAGTAGTGAAGACATAGAACATGAGAGTGATAATAATATACCACCAAACTCAACTGCTGTTGCTGCTTCCCCACAAGGTGACAAAAACATTGATGGATCCTTATCAATTCAAGATGGTGTTTTAAATTTGATTAAGTAAGTAATTTAGTCAAACATATTTGTTTAGTTTGAAGCTTGTTCAACGACCATAAAACGTTTTCGTAAAAAGGCTCTTATTTTCATTTGAAAGAACCAACCATTGCGCTCAAATGCTCCCATTAACCTTTGATAATGCATCTTGTTAGACAAACCTAACAGTAAAGGTTGTATGGCTATCTCAAGCAGTTTTAGTAATGCTCGTTTTAGTATCTGGTGATGTGCTTATTGACTGACATACCTTGGAGAGGAGAGAAAATTTTGCGTGGATTTATTTTACCAAATTTTACTTTTTTTTATACATTTTGATTTTGTCAATTAACCCATTTCAGCCAATTTCTTTGTTTTTACCCATGTTTACCTAAGAGGGTGGATGGTTCAACAAATGGTCCATGAGCCACAGAACTCATAGGTATCTGCTTATAATTACACATTTTTGTTTATATATTTTGCATGGATCTATTTTTGCGAATCAATCTTCCCAGAATTTTTCGCAAGGATTTAATTTCGCAAAAGTTGCGTTAGTCAAATTAGTCAAGGATGGCTTTTATATATATCTCTGGTTTTGTAGAATTTTGTCTCCTTAAGATAGTCTTTTTGAATGGCTCAGTGGTGTGTGATAAGAGGTGCATAATGTACCTAGGGCAAGTTTAGAAGTGATTTTAAATTTCTCTCTGATGCGCTAAAGTCCAAGACTGCCAAACTAATGCTGGTGAATTAGTTGTATGATGATATAACATAGAGGCATCTGTTATATAATCCACAAAGTATCTGTTATCTGTTATATAAAAATTAAAAAAGAAGAAGATTTAACTGCAAAATGCAATTATATTATAGATTTTTTTGTTCCTGGCATCAAAATTACTTGAATAGTCTCTGCTCAATGTGCCTCTTCAGGGAATATATAGATAGTTTGACCTAATTATCTATCATGTTCCCATGACATCAACAATGATTTGATTTGATTTCTTTGGAGATCCTTGAATGTTAATTTTTTTTCTTCCTTGATTTTATAGTTCAAACACTACAGATGATTCCAGACCACAAAATGTAGCAAATATTCTGGGATTAACAGCTCTTAATATAAAAACTATACAGCTATCGAAAAAGTATCTGGAGCACTTAGTCAAGGATGGCTTTTATATCTCTGGTTTTGTAGATTCCGCCGAAAAGCTGGATGAGTTTCTAAAATTATTTCGTTTAGTGACAGGCTCATCTTTCTCAATACGAAGATCTAAGGCCAAAGTAAATGACGATCCAGAACCTGAAGAAAAGCCATTGAGGAAATATAAGCCTGGCTACCTCGGGAAAGGTGAGTATCTAATTGGAATTCCTGTCACATCGTTATAACATGGCTTCTTTCTCTTGTCCATTATTATTATGGGCACTTGTTCCAAGATGCTCTCCTTGCCACAAAGTTATCGGATTAAATGTTAGTTGAGCTCCACCTGTGCATTAATTTGATGAATTTTTATTGGTTGGCAGGATTCAGATCCTGGACTGGAAGCTTTGAGCGTAAGTCCCCCTCGTCTACTGTGAACTACGGAAATGACATCAGATTGGTAGCGCAGTGGATAGAGATATCACCTTTTAAGTGAGAGGTCGTGGGTTCAACCCCCACTCAATCCATCACCTTTGTGGAGATTGGAAAGTTCATTGTGTGTATAATTGCAATAACGAAAAATATTCTTCACCTTTTTTGATGTTAAAAATAACAATGGAGAACAACAAAGTGAATCTGTTCATGTTTTTTATCTGAAAAATATATATATTTAAAAATTGGTCTATTTATCACATGGACCACGGAAGAGGGGGCTTTATCACTTTATAAATTTAAATAGAGTTAACTCGTTAACAATAGGTGGACACTTTATTCGCTTGTTCGTATGTATCTCATTATTCTCCTACCGTCACCTCTACACATGGTTTCTATATGACTATTATCAGACCTCTGCTATATGTTGACTTTTGTCTCTTGGCCTCTTCTTTCCTGTTTCTTTACCATTCCCTATAATTTTAATTTTGCTGATCATCATTTGTTTGCTCCTATGTGTTATTAAATTGTTATTTGGTTACAATTGAATTGAATTTACCACCACCACTTCCCACCTCAAAGTGAAATTCACTCTACTGCCCCTCACTCACCACTCATTACTTTGCTCATCACTTTCTAGTTTTAATTCTCAAGATGATAATTGCAACTAGAAGGCCAACAGTATTAAATTTATTTGAATAACTTATATTATTTGTATTTTAGGGCAAATAAAATGGGAGAAAAACATAGGAATACCACCTATTCCATTCACTGGAACACCCTTTACTACTGAGGGAAGCACCACATATCAATGTATATATGGCCCGAAACGAGTAAAAACCAATTTAGAAAAAAATAAGCAGACCAACCAAGAGCAAACCCATTTGGTAATTAGTTGATTTTTTTTTGTTGTTGTTTTATTACTCGTTTTACTACCCGAGTAAAGCACGGGGTCAGAAAGAAACTCCATTGAACTGAGGATTTCAAGCTTGGGTCAAGCAAAAACAGAAAGAAAAAAAATACACTAAGTTATCGATATTTCTCGGTAAACTGCACGCTAAAAATGAATTTTTAAAGTCGCTCTTAAAAACTTAAATTTCGATTTTTAATTGTTGTTCTCTGTCTCTGCCAGTCAAATAATTTTAGGTTGGAACAAATATAATCTTCTGTAATAACTGAGACCTGTAAAACTCTGTTTAATCTTCTTTTTGGTGGGTGTTTCAACACTAATGCCTTATTTACAATTTTCCAGGTTGTATCCTATGAAAATAAAAAAACTCGCTGTTCCAGAGAATCGAAAAAGAAAGATTGTCCTGCACAAATCCATATAAGAACTGTACATAGATTTCCAGCTTACAGCTGTGTCTCTGGTGGTCCTACCAATGATGGCGCTCCTGCAGCTTATTTGAATAAATGTCAAAGAGGTATTATTTTGGCTAGACTGAGAGAAAGTATTATAAAAGGAACAATTGACGGTGAACAAGGTTTTTGGATACGAGTTCCATTACCAGAAGTGCATCAGAACCATTCATTGGGACCTTTTGATGGCTGTGAAACACCATTGAACGAAGAAACTATATTAGAAATGAAAAACATATTACATCATGTAGCTATCGTGTCTTAATTTACTACTTTTGGAAGCAGGTTTAAGAAAATGTAAATATATGAATGGAAAATTGCTACTTTAGCCCAGTTTTCTTTTGATTGATGCTGTAACTTAACAATCGCAATCGAAATTGCATCTAAAGTTCTTTAGTGGAGTGTTGTTGTTGTTGTTGTTGTTGTTGTTGTTTTACTTTGAATTTCTGGTTGGATTTTTCTTCTACATTTCCCGAACGCGTAGCACAGTTTCAACTCGTTCAGATGAATAAAGGCAATTAAAGGGATGTTTTTTGCAATTAAAGGGATGTTTTTTGCGCGAAACACTGTATGTGTTCTATTCAACATTATACAACTTTTTTTTTTGTATATTATAAATGTGACAAAATTTAGATATTACCTACATGCCGTTAAAATGAGTAATGGAAATGAAAAATTAGTCGATGTCGAAGATGTTGATATTGACGAAAGTGGTCGGTTTAAGTACGTCCTGATCAAGGTGAATTTGGATGGCCATGAGAAATTCATTGTACGTGGTTACGCTTGGGCCGGTTACCATGGTTTGTAGCATGTCCCCTTTATAAGATTGTTAAGTTAGTGACAGAATGCGAAATTTTGTTGTGACGTTTAATGTTGTGTTTCATGTCTTAAATTAAAAGTTCCTTCAGAATGTTGAAGGTCGAGGCTGGTTTCCATAAAGCGGAAAATTCAGCGCGGGGGCAAAATCTATGCATTCTGATTGGTTGTTGGTGAAAGTCGAGCGGTAAAAGTAGATTGCTATTCAACTTGTTTTCTGTATATCCAGAATTTTCCATTTTTATCGAAACCGGCCTTTGGACAATTTCGATAAGTTCTTCCTTCTAAATAGACCTTTCCGGAATTTCTGTTTAAACGTTAAGGTCTAAGCAACAAGTTTCGCCTCGTTATCAATATCACAATTGCTTTTAACTATTCCACTAGGAAACTTCAAGAGTAAATAAAATAAAATAAAATCTGTTAAACAATGAAATGCATGAAAACGAGGCGAAACATGATAATACAATCATAATATGGGGTTTAAACAGAAATTCGGGAAAGCTTTATTGGTTTGGCTTATTACTTCTCTTCGCCTGCAGTGAATGGTAAACAATTCTTTTCAGCGGATATTTATGAAGAAGTGGAAAGATCTCTTAATGAAAGTGGAGGTTGCGGATGTGAATGTGTAGGTGGCGGTAGAATACAGCACAATGAGAAGGATATCCTGGTGTATGGATACTCTGTAGTAAGTTTAAAAAAAGGATTTGTTTTTAACTTGATCGTATCTATAGACTCAAGCTGAATCTCCACTAGGCGGAAATCATCCACTTTTCGTTCCTTCTACATTTCCCACGGCGACTCTGAAAACATTGCATGGTTCTGCGCATGTGTCGAAGCAGAAAGAATCTCGCGCCGAGTGGAGATTCGCCTTACATTAACAGATAATGAACAAATTATCACATACGACGGTTTGAAAGTAGTAGTTGCTGGACTTTCATGTAGGGTTTCGGACGGGCTGATCATTCAATCACTGTCGAGATTCTAAAGAAACATTTTCCCAGCAAAAGCATTTCATTCACAAATGATGGATATTGATTGGTTAGTTCTATATTGCCAACTCTGAGAAATTAGGAAGAAATTAGGAAGAATTCCATTAGCGACCATTCCTGCCAGCTTCCGATGTAACGGGACTATTTCAATGTAATGGGATTATTTCAATGTAATGGGATTATGGAGGGTTTATTGTCACCATGAAACGAACGTATTGATGTTTTGGTGCAAATATATTCACGAAATTGTTCAATCATCTCTCTAAAGTTTGAATTTTTCCCCAAGTGCTAACTCGATCGAGATCGATTCTCTGTGAACCATCAAACCTCTTTATAGCGAACGCGTCAAATGCATTACGCATATTATCTCCATTGCCAATTTCGCGAAATTCAGGAATATTAGTGCAGTAATTTAATATAGTAAATACCTTATCGTGGATAAAAGAAAGTCTGGTTTTAATGACCAAATTTGCCAGTATATTCCTGGAATATGTGAATAGAATGTAATATTTAAAATGCATGCTTTGTATTCTTTCTTGTTCATCCTCTAGCTGTCAATAAGAACAGTTACGATATCGAATTATCCATACAGGTTTTGAGGTGTTTTTTTTACGTGTGATGCGATAGGTCTCCATCGGTGAATATTTTCAAGAGGTTTAGTGATGTGTAGATGTTAGGTGTTCAAGTCTTTCTCATTTGTGTGAATACATTTTTTGATTTGTTAAAAGTTCTACACATGCTTTTTTTATGATGGCTCTCAGTGGTCATCTAACCTCCCAAAAATGGAACAAAAAATGAAGGGAGTTTCCCTGGCATTGAATGGAGTTTCTCAAATAATGAACAGTCCCAAAATGCGAACGGATAATCTCACAATTTTTTATAAAATGGTCATTTTTTTACCATGGTAAAATTGAACCTATTGTAAATGCGAGACAACATATTTGTAAAGCATCAAATCTTGGATAAACAAATATTTCGAGGATGGATTTCAAATAAATTTCGGAATTTTTAAGGACACAACAAGATTCCTATATCAGTCTGTCAAAACAACGTTTAAGGAAGATAGGAATGAAAAGGAAGGTCAATAGCAAATGTATCCGGTGTTCTTAAGAGAAAAAGTGAGTTTTCGTTGGAAGAAGAACTGAATGAAAGTCAGCGGAAGCGTAGTGAGGGTATAGAAGAATTCATCTATCTTGAAAAACTGGACTGTCGTCGACATGAGATGAAAGGAAAATTGTTAAGGAAATTGATCCGGAAAAAGTGTCGACTCACAAAAGGAGGAAGACGGTCGGTGCGCGGGAGTGTTTATTCACTCTATGTCCCAACTATGTTTGTCATATTGAGATAATTTCGACAAAAAACTTGCGGGCCCCTTCCGTGTGGTACGAAACCTATTTTTAAGCATGTTTTCTATTGACAGCAGACAAAGGAGGAGCCGTTATGAAACTCTGAGAACATTTTTAATTCATTTTAAAAACAATTCAATCGCATGACTCTGTTTTACCTTGCATCGTTATTATCACTTGGAGTTGATTATAATAACACAGTGAACGGCATCAATCTGCCAGAATATTTGGTTAGCCGACACGCTGTTTTGATATCAATTTCACTGAAAACATTAGCACCATCTATACACCAGCCTAGGCTCAAAATCAAAATTACTTAACTTATTCTTTAATTTCTTTCTGTCTCTCTCTGAACTTAAAGATTAAATTGTCAAATAAAACACCCAGTGCCGTGTAACTAAGTGTTCAATGATACACCTTGATCATACGATATCTGTACAAACGCTGTTTTATTTAATAAACACCACCATTATAAGCACCAGAGGCTCAAATTCACTGAAAACATTAGCATTATCTGAAGACCACCTTATGCTCCAAATTGTAGAAAAAACATTTCCCCTGCCCCTCCATACGTTCTTCTGCTCAACGTTCCTGAAATTCCAACCAAGTTGCTAGGGGGCCTTATTGGAAGGGAGCCCTTAAAGGAGTGTGGGCGCTATCTAGTGGAAATGCAGTACGTATAATTTCTTATTGTAAAGAACTTGATTTTTTATTTCATGTGGACAGAAAGAAAATTTATTTATTTAGAGTTGTGTCTTTAATTCTATATGCTACTTAAGAATACTTTAATTTCCTCATCAACAGACATTTCTACTCCTTCTTCCCCGTTAATCTCCCAAATCTTACAATCGACCACAAAGGTACATTGGCATAAAAAGAATTGCAGCACCAAAAGATATATATATATATATATATATATATTTGTTTTACAACTTCTACATTCTTACTTATGATACTTGGCAAGGTCCTCACCCCCTGGATTAAAAACTCGCAGTTACTGCTTTCAAGCCAAACCAGCAGCGCCATCTTCTGGCATTTTTTACTGTCGAGAAAGACCGTGAGGGCAAGGACCAGAGACAAGTAGTTGAATAGAAGCTTCCTTCGATAACTTAATTTTACAAGCTTATATATTATCTTCAGAGTGATTTTCGTCATTTGCCTAAAGCATAAGTACAAAAAACATGATATAACAAAAAACAAAATTGTCCTTATTAATTGATGATATGTATTAAAGTAAGCTTACCAAATTTCCCTTGTCAGGATAACCTGCTAACTGCCAAATACAACCGTCACGTGCCATTTTAAGTTCTATCTTTCTCCCTGAAATGACAAACAAGCTGGAATATAAATATAACAGAAGATCACCGAAATCAGATTGAGATTTCTAAAAATGAAGTTCTTAAAGACAATTTTTCTTACTCCATTATCAAGAGGAGATTTACAAAGCCACCAGATTCTTTTGTATCTGTAGGAAGCTATAAGAGATATTTATCAATCCCCCCACCACCCCAACCCACCCCCCATAACCACACCTTATACTGATGTTATAAGAAGATAAAAACAAAGGTGTCAAAATGTCATTGTAATCTTAGCATCATATAAATATAACATTAAACATTACATGAGTACATAGAACTTCGAAAAAAACCATTAAGAAATACCAGTAAACAAACAAAAATCTGCAAAAAAATGAAAATATATTATCCCTACAAAAAATATTCATAAAAACCTAATTTAAACAGATTTAAACAGATTTAAACAGATTTTATTGATAAATAGAACTTTAAACTAAAATGCCAAAAAATCTAAACTATTTCTAATTTCCAACAATTTCTAATTACCTTTAATCATAAGACGAAAGTAACTACAGACAACAGAGATAAAAAACATGGCACCACAACCTCTGCCATTACGAATCAAAGCAGCCAGAATAGCACCAATGCTAACTCTTGAAGAAAGAAAGGGAGAAAATTAAAGCTGGATGCAAAATAATTCATTTCGAAACGTGCCTCTCTTCTCATCCCTAGTTTTGTATTCATTTGGATAGAAAATATTTTCTCCTCATTTTTGGAGTGCCAACGTTAAGCAAGAAGTGAAGGCCATTAATTGAACTAGGCCAGTCCGCTAACTTGACTCGGAAGTAGGAAAGCTGTACTTGTGGAGAACAGCAGGTCATTCAGACGTCCAACATAGGGGCTTTACCGTCCTCGCTGCCTCAAGATGAACAAACTGTCAGCCCAAAACAACCAAGCACAACCTGGAAACGAAGGCGATAAAAATGGCGCATGCATTATAGAAAAGAACTTTTTCTTTGTCTTTAATATGTTTTGAAGTGTTCGTGTTGACGCAACCACAAGACGAATCATCTTAAAGGGCTCTGTACATACGCCGGTCTCTGCAAAGCTAACCCTTTCTTCGCCGTGCCGAGTCGGGCATAGTGCCACCTCTTTACATACAGAGAAGATCACTATCAACACAAACGGAAGCATGCTGTTTTGGGAGGAGATCTGAAATTATCCAACAAACGTTTTAGCGTTGAAATAAACTTTACTACCATTACAAAATGAACATGTGACCAAATATTCAGAAAAATGATTGCACATGTTCATGATATAAAATATTTATTTCACATCCAGCAGAAACGACAGAAATTATACGGATAAGACAGCCGACCAACTCAACAAAGCAAAACTTTAAGAAGATAAAATTCTTTGGTCTCGTAGAATCAAAACCTAGTTGCTTAATAAGTTTTGAATAAATTCTAAACCCATCAATGGTTAAAATACTCGATAGACAAATAATTATGAGATAAAAAATTATTAGAAAAACAAATAAGTCAAATATATAAAAAAATCTGATCCTAAAAATCTTGCACTTTCTCTTTTTATTCCATCGTGAAACTAATTTTTAGAAGCAACGAAGAATAAAAATGATAAAGGAATGCACGTGGTCTCGTTTTGTAGAAGTTCCAATTGGAATAAAAGGAACATTTTGTGAGGCTCTCTTGAGACATGAAAAGTTATTCACTTGAAAACCATTTATTATATCACAGCACGGACTTTGCAAGACCGACGTTTAATGTTTTAAATGACTTTTCGCGTTCTGCATTTTTCACTGAAATCAAATATGGTCACAGATTATGGTGAAAACTTTGTTCTTTTGACCTGGGGAGTGTTTGAAGCTAACAAGAGATGCGATCATTAAACTTTTTGGTTGAAAGTCTTTCTTTTTTGTTTGAAAGAACGAGGCAGTACATAACCATTACCATTACAGAAATAACAGAGGTCCTTGTGTTACATCACTACAATTTGCACTGAACAGGCTAACCCCAAAAGAATATGAAATATAATAATAATAATAATAAACTAATGATGATCGCATCTTGTTACCATAGTGATGATCGCATATCTTGTTACATTCACCTATCGTGGGAGAAAAAGACCATGATTACATCATGCCTCGTTCTTTCAAACAACAAAATGAAACTGTGTAGAGCAAAGTGTAGAGCCCCCGAAAAATACTAAAATGTTTCGTTAGAATAACTTTCTAAACATCTTAAAATCGCTATTTTTCAAGTCATTTTTTGACAGAATGAAGGGATGACAATCACTTATTTATGATCATGTTAAAGCCTAATTTGCATTTTTTGGACAGGATGGAAACATATTGCAACGTTCACAGAAAAAGAGGTTGTGTTAAAAGTTTTAGCACCAGATGTGAAAGGTCTTGCGTAAAGACAATTACCTGGTAGTGGAACATATCTTATGCAGGAAACTACAAAAATGTGTCGCGGGCCCTGGTTAGATAATAGACACACTCATGTGTTAAGCTTGGTTTCAATTAGGCGCTTATAGTGCGCTATAAATGTATTTAAACGTCATTTTAATTTGCAGTTTAACTCAATGTGTGAACACTAGGTGCTACAAGGATATTCTTCATATCCCTTTATTTTCGAACTGAAAAAGAGGAGAGACCTTGGGTTCCAGGTTGACGCAAATGTCAAGAAATACAACTTGTCAAACAACCTGGACCTGATATAATGAAAGCTTGCAGATTCTAAGATGGGCAAACTTAAATAATCCGGGATATTGGTTTAGCGAGGCTTTGTTTGTCAAATCTGATGGCGTATTGGAATTCAGCGGGCGTGGTAACCGATGCATTTCAAGTTGTATACAGCATCATCTGCAGCCTGACACCCCCTAAAACTCTTCTCTATGACGTACTTACGTCACAAAGCAAGTAATATAGTCATACCAAATGATAATATCCCTGTGAACCTTCTTAAGCGGGATTTTCAAAAATAATACGCGTATCAGCACGTACTGTATCATTGAGCATGCGCATTGATTGTAATTTGGGAATACGCGTATCAATAATTCTCTTCGCGTACTAAAAAATAAAGTTGAATTGGATTGCAATACGCGTATCACTGAAAAAGGCACCCAAACTACTAAAATTTTGCAACGTCTGCAGTTTTGCATGAATATCCAGTAAAGAAATGTCAACACATTTTTTGAATGGATATTAATACGCGTATTGCATCGAACGTACCGTAACGTATTTTGTGCTGATACGCGTATCAAAAAAGTGAAGTGGAAATCCCGCTTTAAACCAGTATGCGATAAAATCACGCTGTCAGTTAGTTACGCATTTTAATCAAATGTATATAAGTCATATATCGAATCACCATCCAAAACTTCCGATTATCAGTCCTTCCAATTCTCTTCAAAAGTAATGAAAGACTCAGCCTTGACGAGCAGTCGACCAACCACAGTGAAAGTCTCTTTACCAATCAACGCAACACGGATGTCGCAGCGACAGTTTGTGGTTACAAGCTTTATGTAAATTGGCTTCAGCCTCTTAGTCTCTTTCAGAATTTAAGCCTAAAAATATACTTATTGCGCAGGGTGGGCCAAAAAAAAGGGAGACATTTGAAAACATTCAATATCAAAACTATTCAAAATCATTTCAGTTCAATTTGATGAGTAAAAAAAGTAAGTAAAACGGGCACAAAACTTCGTAGGAAAATAACCAAAAATCTATGAGGAGTATTTTCTTTAGGAATGGCAAGCGATATTGCCTGCCGTTTCAATAAAAAAACACTCTTCCACGGAGACTTTTTGAAGATTTTGCCCACTGGGTTAGATCGGTAGCTAATATCTTTGTCCTTATTTTGCTTAAATTTTGCTTGTTCATACTTCGAAATGACGTTTTAATGATAAATTAAAATGGCCTCCCTTTTTTTGGCCCACCCTGTTATAATGCTCTACTCTAAAGATTTGTTTGCTTACCCTTAATACCCAAATGTTATACGGTTATCCGAAAGGTTTCAAAATCTGCGAAACCTTTTCCTTCTACAGCTCTGGTTCATCTAATTCATATTATACCATCGAGCGGTGATATCAATGAAACACCAATTCATTTGAAACTTATCTTTCATAAATACTACAAAATCTAAAAAGTCTACTGTATACAGATCGCATGTCAATCAGCCAATGGATTTGCATGTATCGTCACACCTCGTACCCTGACCTCCTCTAAAGGGCGAAAATTCTTTTCGTTCACTTGTAGTTTCTCGAGGTCGTCCAAAGTATCAAAACCATCGATAACTCTAAAATACAGCAATACACAACTCCGTTATATCTGCACGGGTAGCTAGTCCACGGTGGACCAGCATAATTTTGAAGGTAATCCATGGACTTTCTTTCTTTGTTTACACTACATTTAAACCCCAGCGGAAATACTTCGGCGGAAACATTTTCGGCGTAAATTTGAATTCAGTGTTTTCTTAAGTGCCAAAATGGACTCCAAATAACTTAAACTGAAACGAAAATAAGTTACAATCGCAAGAATTGATGAACAATAACATATTGTTTCAGAGTTGTCAATCAAATCAGGAGTTCGTCGGTAAAGAGTACCATTCCTAGGTTAGGAAATCAAAGTTTTCTCTCACTTTTAAGGGGTTTTTTTGTTGCAAAATTGATTGAAACATGATGATTGATATTAATAATACTTGTTTTCTTATGTTATGTGGTAGATTTTTGGAAAAAATGAAATTCAGCGGGAAAAAAACTTCGGCGAAGCTCTGAATTTCGGCGGACAATATTTCGACAAAGTTTAATGTATTCGATTTGTCGGAAAAAATCAATATCGATTCAAGAAATCAAATAGTGTGAGCGTTGACTGCTTCGTTGAAGACATCCCAACTGCGGAAGGAAAAGAAGAAAAAAAAGTTTTCGAAAAAATCCATTTTTATATGAGGGAAGGCGAAAGGTGGAAACTATAAGTACTGATACAAGATTTTGACTCACTTTCCAAATATAGTATACTTCATGTCTAGATGGGGTTGTTTGGAATACGTGATGAAAAACTGACTACCGTTGGAGTCAGGGCCATTGTTTGCCATCGAGATTACACCACGTGAACTGTGCTAGATGATAAAAACATATATATCCGAAATCGTCACGACATACTATCGTCATCCATTGCCCTCCTCATTTTTTTCTTTCAAATTTTGGGTTACAGTGCGGCACAGGGACACATGTCGAGGGACTTAAATAAAACCCGATTTACACTAGGCGGGAATACTTTCATTCTTGCTTTGTTTTGATATCGTAAATACGTTTTAAATGCAACTTTCAAATCTTAAAATATATTGCGATTGCCTTAAGCACACCTTCCTTGAAGTCCAAACAATAAAATCAGAAAAAGATTTAGATATCTAAAAAGAAATACTACGTACCTTCAAGGCAGGCACAATTTCATCTTTAAATTTACCTCCCCAGATACTTTTTCCTGCTTTTCCTGTACCTGCAAAAACAACAACAAAAAAAACAAAACATATAACGTAAACAAGATATCCTCCCTTTTCATCATGCAACAATAAATTAAATAGAACTGCCATTTTGTGATTTCATGAACTTACCTGACGGATCTCCCGTTTGTATCATGAATCCTTTTATATTTCTAAAAGATGATAAGATATTCAAAATTATAAACAAAAGTCAAAGCGTTTGTTTGTTTGTTTGCGGCGTGTACCTTATTGGCCCTTTTTACGGAGGCCCGTTTTACGCTGGTCTTTATTGGAGTTAATTTTGAAAAGTTCACGGTCAAACTCTCACAGACAAACATCTAACGGCAGCCCTTTTAACGCCAAATCATGACAATTAACGCCATTAAGGGCCGGCGTAAAAAGTAAACAAATGAAACAAAAAAAGTTTTGTAAATAACAACACGTTAAGACAATAACAAAACAAGCCAATGGCGACCGAGGTATCTGTCTATTCCATTTTTGATTTTGACTTGATTTTGGCTTTTCTGAATAAAGTAATCTCAATGGCAACCTTTCGGCCACCATACAAGCCTCCCCTTCACCATTAGATTCAGGGTTCAAATAGAACTTGTTTGTTTACAAAACATTTCCTTTCTTGGTTCCTTTTGGGTCTTTTTAAGAAAGATTCATTTTGCGTTTACACCCAGCATTCACTTTCCCACAAAAATGGTAACGTTCACACATTTCACAAAAAAGAATGAACAAACAATAGAAAAAGCTTACCTATGGAATATGCAACCATTGTAATAATTACTTGCACATAGAGCCAAAAAATTCTAAAAGAGTAAATGAAGCGATGAAAGTTTCGTTGAGGGAACACATCAAAAAACGAGAAGAAGGAAAGGCTTCGTCATCGAAACATACGACTTCATGAAAAAAAGAAACAAAGAAAACCCAGGTGGTACTTTTTATTAATGCCATCAAAAGGTACATAATTCGTATCCTATATGTTTGGGCACATAAATATTTTTTTTGCGGGTAAACTGCGTATAACAATACGGGTGTTTTTGATACAGGCGTCAATATATTTTACTTTTAAAACTAGCTGACCACAACACGAGGTGTGAAAGCGAGAGCACAAAATGTTTTCAATATCTAACCTTCTCACCTCACATGTTTTCGGCGTATCCTCGCAAAACAACTCCACCTTCAAATCACCGAAATCTGTTGCTATAGTGACAGCCTACAAATAACAACAACAACAACAGGGCTCCCAGCACTCATTCGACTGTTTCCATGACGACAACAAGAAACAAGGAGAAGCAGGAATAGACTTTTCCGAATTTCTGTTAGGGCCCAGTTTTGCCTCGTTTTTAATACCTACCTTGGTTTTAATTAAACTACCTGGAATTGGAATAATAGTGTCTATTAAGTAATCATATCATTTAATCAGAAAACCAAACGAAGAAACGTGGCGATATTTGTTGATAAGGCTTTAATAGTGTTTAAAACAGAAATCCGGGAAAGACTATTCACAGAGATATGACTTACCATAACGTTTCCACTTTCACTGCACGTGCTTGTTTTTATACCACTTCCACCACACAGCTAATTCATTTAATATATATATATATTTCACTGGAAGAAAATTAAAAAATTAGTCCTAAAACTGAACGACTGCTCAAGCACGAGAGTTTCCATTCTATGTTTTCATGAGTAACGCGATAGAATGAAAATACAATCATTATTATTCAATACGCCCTCCCAAACCTGCACCATCAGATACAATACGCCCTCCGAAACCTGCACCATCAGATACAATACGCCCTCCGAAACCTGCACCATCAGATACAATACGGCCTTCAAAACCTGCACTTGTGTCGCAATTTATTCGTTTTTATAACGTACGTCGATATAATCGCTAATTTATCTGACGTCGTATTGCCCATAAGCCGTTATGGAACTGATTGGCAATTTCTGGACTGTGGAAGCGAATTCCGGTAAAAAAGTAAAAAAAAAAAAAGAGAGTAAATATCGACTGAACTGAAAATATTGAAACAAGAGAACCTCGTACCTAAACCTCAGAGTAAGAACATGAATCAACTCTTTCTTCGTGAATAATAACAAATTCTTTTTATATATTGCAAATTGTTCATAACCTGATTGGTAAAAAACTTGTGTCTAAGCCGTAGAAAAAATAATATAAAAAAAATTACAGTATAAAGATGGTGGCAGTTGGATCTTTTAAAAATATCTTTCATATGGAAAAAAAACTAAACACAGAACTGGTAATCTTCAAGGAAAAAGTGCGCCTTCAGTGTTGACAGCCAACCCTATAAACAGAGTTTTTGGCAAACGTCAAAATTCTCACTGGAAAAATGGTTGTTTTTTGGTGGAAACGAAAACGAAAACAGAAATGTTGTACGGAAAAAAAATAACTAAATAAGAAAGTAACATTTTTGGGAAAATTTAAAAACCAAATCCATATAAGAGAAAATCTCTGTGAAGGAGAATTGGTCGTTAGTCCCCGTTGGGTATCGAAAAAAAAAAAAAGCTTTGGAGTGTTTATCTAACAATTTCAGACTTTTCGGTGAAAACTCTTATAACATAGTTTCAAAGAACGAGGCATCCGCGTGACGTAAAGGCTCACTGACCCAAACAAATTAAATAAGTTTTACACCATGAAGTTATGAGGGTCTGAAATTGTTAGATAAAACACTCCAAAGCTTATTTTAGGATTATAGGATTCGTCCAGCTAATATCGAATATCTTCAACAACTATGGTATCTGAAGTCTGTAATGGGTGCGATGTAGTTCTTTGCAATGGGAGTATATACCATTTTATTAAAAACACACCTATAAATTGAACATAACAATCTCGAATACTTATTCATAGAAATTTTTAAAATATATTAATAAAAAAATGAACTAAACTAAAGATGAAAAGTTGTCATGGTAACAAACTAAACATGCACACTCTGGTAAACAGATCTTGTGAAACGAGTGACCTGAAGAAAAACAACAAAACAATCATTTAGTAATGATACAGCTGTTAGACCCCTCAACAACCATTCCTCTTTCCCAACACCACCCTGGATGATAGACCTTCCCAACACCATCATAGATGACAGAATCAAGAAATACCATGAATCCCTACGCAATAGAGAGAGTCCAACGTTATGACAATTCTTTTCAGTGTTAAGTGTCGATTAGGTTACTTGCACGTTTTCCTTTTCTATTTTAAATGACTAAACTCTCCTCCACAAATTTTGACTGAGCTCTGGCTACGCCTCGAACGGCACAGAAGCCATTTTTTCATTTTGCAATTTTCGACATAAAAAAGGTTCCTTGGAATAGGAAATAAAATTAACGAAATCAACGCTTAAAACAGACACCATCACAAACCACCTTAGAAGTATGTTTGTCTAACAAGATGCGATCGTAACATTTTTTGCTTGAAAGTCTCACTGTTATCGCTAACTCTAACAAAAATAACAAAGTTTTGACCGCATCTTGTTAGACTAGCTAGGCGTAAAAAAAGAACCCGGCACTTTCTGAACGATATGAAGGTGCAGACGAGTCTCACACAAATAACAATACATACCACATTGAAACACTATCAAGCCCGCTGATGTGGTGGAAGTTGTTTTCAAAAACAGCGGCAGCATGCAGACAGGACATTCAGCACTAAACATACCCAACAAATATAACAGATAACCTCTTCCCTCAAGGGAACCCAGTACTGTACATTAATGATTCGTGACACTAGTGGCCGAAGAGGTTGGTGTGGAAGTTGGAAGTTGGATGTTTTCCAAAATTCCCAAAGTAATACCAAAAAGTAATTGAAATTACATTAGGTAAAAACGATGTATTTTATTTAGTGGAATCAAATAAAAGCACTTTCTTTTATCCTTACCTGGAAATATCTACACATCTTCCCCAAACAGTATCTGTAAGAGAAAAGAAAATATGAAATCTTTCTTCCTAACTCCTCAAGATGATAATGGTTTATTACAACAGGCAAGCACAGCGAATTTACCTGATTCGTTGACGGCATACTCCACATTGGATGACAATTCTTTAGGAAACACGTGTGGAACATCGCCTCCTTTCAACTCTGCATTTTTAATGGATTCCAGCTAAAACATGTAGCAATTCAGATTGGTAGGAGCAACCAGAAGTGGAGGTAAGGGGGAGGGGGTTGAAAGTACGTAGGCAGTTATGGTCAACTTGGTGCGTAGTTCATATAAAAAATAGGGGTACCTCAAGATGCATCAACTTCTTGCGTTCAGCCCATACATTACCACTAGCTACTTCAATCAACTTGGTCACCAGTTTCCTTGAACAAAAAAAACATACAAACATCACTTTTCTTGTCATACATCAGAACCAAATCAAGTATGCCAAATGGATTGAGACTTCCGAATTGGGATTATAATTTTGTGTGTCTTCTGTGAGGGAGCAGGTTCAGCAGCAATAGAAAAAGGGAATCAAAGTCATAGGCATGGAAAAATTGCTTCACATACTCCTGATGGTGTTCAATCTCTGCTGCTCTCACCAGACATGTGTAAAGATCACAGTGCAAATGAATATTGCTGGTCTGTTCCAGAATGCTCAGCACAAATTTCGTACCGCAGGTCATGGCAATCGCTTTCACAACTTTCTCCAATGTCATGGTTGGAGACCAGCCGTCTAACGGTTTGCAATTATGATCAGTCGAAGCTAATCTGTGATCAATTGCGAATAACAAGCTTGAGCAAGTTTCTTCATTGACCCCACCATAATCTACATGCCAATCAAACCCAAAGAGTTATCAGTAAAAAGATTAAGGGTTTTTTCAATGCAAATTTGTCTTTGAGAGCTTATCCTTGAGATTCACCATATGAAAACTAATCTGTCGTCATGTTGACATGTTGGTGACAAAACAGTTGTTGACCTTTATTGTATGAACATACAAAATAATGGAATACTGTATTACCTATAATTTCGAAGGGAGGGCATTTTAAATTTTGGCAAAAGAACATACAATCATATAGATTCTAGCTTCTTTTTTTTCCCTATTATTTCTGAGTAAGGGCCTCTTCCAAAAACTTCTCCAAATGATTACCCCTTTTGGGAGAATAGGAGGGATGCTTGTACAATGTGTGGCAGTCAATCGAGGAAATACAATAAACCATGATTGATATAAAACAAACTGTTTACTGTTGCAAGTGATTTCAAACAGCAACTTTTCATCTTGAAGCTGATACAACAAAAGCAAGGCTTCCCCAATTCTCTTTTGCTTTTTTAACAAGTTAATGTAGCCATCCCAATAACTAAACATGGAGAGAAAAAAATCAATATTTTAACAGGATCTAGAAAATTAATACAGTAAATTAATACAGTAAATTTCAGACTAAACAGGTCAATTAGTGATAGTGTAGTCATAATTGTGTTTAGGTTATTAATATGTAGTTTATTAGCAGATTCTGTTGAAATTATTCTTCTTCTTATTTACCCAGGATAGCGTCTTCAGTTCTAATAGAACTGTTATCAACGAGGGTCCTGCGTAGGAGGTACTACAGCATTTAAAGCATTTAAATTTATTTTCTGTCCCTGACAACCACCTAAGACACAAATCCCAGTCGGTTGATTAACACTGTTATAGTCGCTGACATGACTCGGCCAGGATTTGAACCCACTACCATTAGGCTACCAGTCAGTTAATACACACTGGAAAATCAAAATTCCAATTACCCATGCGTCTTACATATACCAGAAACTCTCATCAGCAAAAAATTGTTGAATGCCACATGATCTTGACATAAAATGGTAATGATTTCCAAAAGCAGTTCATTCCAATGCCATTGGATGGCATTAGAACCAGGTCTTTCCTTCCCACAATCACAAAACAGCTCCTCTTGTTTTGGTGAGTAAGCGAGAGCAATTTCTAAGGAGCATTTCAACAATAAAGTGTCCGGAATTTCAGACTTCAGGGTGTGGAAGTAATGTAAGGCATAACAAAGGTAATCTTCTTCTGAATCTTTATGAACGAAACTCATATTGTATATCATCGTTACTTCCCACGGTGATATCTTGTGGTCGTACAAAAACTGCATGACCAATTTCGGATAAGAAACTATCAACCTAAACCATGAGAGAGATTGCAGAGTTACTTGAAAATTGTGGAGAAGACAAGAACAAAACACATACTTCATACTTACCTATCCACATTACCAAAAAAAACTTCTGTGTTGACGTGCTGAAGTTCGGAAGTGATTTGAAATATGTCTCCAGTTGAAATCAGTTTTGAAAGGGTGGAATCTTTATGCAGTCCTAGCAAACATCAAAGGATAAAACTTTTAGGTGAAAATGGTAAATAATTTGGAGAAACAAACGATGCAGTACTACAAACAACAAGTGGAGAAAACAATGGTTCTGTGATAGAAGAAAAGATGGAAAATGAGAGATATCCTTTTATGAATTACATTAATGACCAATACTGGAATGGCACAGTAAAAACAGTTCTTACGTTTCAAGTGAGCGATGCATGCTGACCATGTTCTCCATCGACAACTCCCTTTTCTTTTCAAAAGTGTTTGAATTTTCGAAAAATTGAGTACTGGAAAGAATCTCAGAATGAAACAAGCACGACATTTGTCAATGATACAAGAGTCACATGCTAAGCCATGAGTAACATTATTCTCACACAGCATGGGTATCGTCTTCAGTTCATGATTTATAACGTCAAATATCTGATCGTTATTACTAACAGTTGTCTCGCATTCTGAGACGATTGTGCTTAAACTACGTCTATCGAACTGTATTTCTTTGGCATCAGAAGACAAAAGATGTTTGGGGTCATTGGGGTCATCTGACAATAACTTGAGAACATTTGTCGTTCCATCGGGTACATTGCATGTTGCTTCCACTAAACTTTCATTTGGTTGCTCTTTTTGTTCAGATTTATTGCTTCTCTTTTCTTCATTGAGTATTTTTTTTATATCCAGCATTGCCTTATCTTTGATCTCATCGAATGTTATATCAAAATTAAGAAGGCCGATCTCATGCGGTTTGAGAATTGAGCATCTGGCTGGGTATAAACTTGTTTCTAGGCATAGTGTTGCAACGTTTGAAATCTCACTAAAACCTGCAGATAACTGTGTGAAAAGTAATGCGATACTTTCGACTTTCAAATACGCCAACAAAGCACGGGTCATATTGTCTTGGATTGGCTGCTCCAAACTTTTGAAGCATTCTTCTTCAAATTCTATAGCCATGTTAGACAACTGAGTATTCCATGCTTCCAATATATCTTGGATAGATTTGGGGTTGTACAAAACACACGGGTCACGAAATTTGTTCCTGAAATAGAGAATTTCGGAACCAGTCACGTTAGAATAATAAAAGTAATTAGATAAAACGGTTACTAATGGCTAGACAGTGTATTAGTAAAACATTACTAATCATTTGTGTTACAGTCTTAGTTTTTTAGAAAAACTAAGATTGGTACTGTTTTCAGGACATAATCAAGATCGCACAGATGAGTCTATGTTGCAGAAAGTTCCGAAAGTTTCGAAATTTTTTAGGTGATTTTTTTGTTGGTGCAGTAACACTGAGACACTGATAAAAAAACTCTTGATTTTTGACAATTGTGTGTTGACACATACCTAGTTACAGCTGTTGTAGTCACCAATTTAGTAACAATTGCTGGCGAATTTTTGGGCAACTTTAAAGAAAATTCATCTTGAAATGCTATATCAGGACCGTCCCTCAGATCGACAGGACTTATGTTCTCATTCTTCAAATGAGATCGTAAAGCTTTGGCAGATGGCATCACATATTCTGAACCCTAGAGTGTAATTCAAAAATAGATATTTTGAAGGTTTTCACAAAAAGAAAAGTCCTGCACAATTTGTAATGAATTTTTCCTCACATTGCCATCAACGATAGAACCTTCCATGTGTTCTTTATTTCTTTTCTTTCCTAAAAACATGTGTGCAAAAACTTAAAAATGACCAAAACTTATTTTAAACTGTGTTTACACAATTAAATGTCTTAAAAGACAAACCAATTAGTGTAAACAGCAAAATGACAAGATTTTTATATGTTCAGGTTAATCTTTAACCATGTTCAACTTTTAAGATTAATCCCAGAAATTTCAACCAATCAGAAAAATAATGCAGCACATGATGATGGGAGTAGCCATACTCTTGTAGTACTTTGGGAATAGGTAACTCTTTTTTTTCCATTGTGAAATTGAATTAAAATCACAATAAATCTGCTGATCTATTATGATAGTGTAACAACAATAAATCTTTAAAAAATAGATAGTGTAAATGCAGCTTTAAACATCTATCCAGCAGACCACGACACAACAGATATGGTAAAACCAATTAAGAAAAAAGAACTATTAAAACCTACCAGTCATTTCTGTTTCATAGGCTTCTTTTTCACTGTCCAACGAAGTATCTATAACAATATTCATTCAATGTTAAAAACGGCAAAACAGTAAACATTTACACACATGTTTTCTCGAAATCTAAAATAATATAAACAATGTTCCTACCAAGTTTTACAACTTTGTTTTTTTTCTTTCTTCGATTAATTTTCTTATGCCTAAAAGATGCGCATTTTGATAATGAATATGAAATGGATGCTTCCGATTGAATAACAAACAAATTACATTTCTGTATTCAAACAAATCAATGAATTTATCACTAGATATATGGAGTCGAGTGTCACATATTTTTGATATTCTTAGTACATCATTTGATATACCTAGTATATCTATTTTTACTATGAAAAACGGCTGATATGAGATGTAATTAAAAGCAATTGCGATATACGTGTAAGCAAAATAGATATTTAAGATATGGTCTCGACGATACAAAAATGACGATGATGATATATCTTTAAATATCTTTAAATATCTTTATAACAAATCTTAAACAAATTAAAAGTTTTGAAACTTGATCCTATATTCAGGTTGTGTGTCAACAATAGACAATTCATGTTCTTAAATTTGATATATCAGGTGTATCACTTGATATACCTAGTATATCAGACTTAACTAGAAATATCAGTTGATATTCATAGTTAAGAAGGAAAAAACTTGAAATTCTTAGTATATCGTTTTATATATATAGTATATCAAATGATCTACTAAGTATATCGACTAAATCATCTAAAGGAATGGCAAGCACTATTGCCTGATGTTTCAAAAAAAAAACACTCCTCCACAGAGACTTTTTTATATAGAAAGATGTCGATCTTGTTGTTCTCGTGAAATTCAATTCTTACACAATATTATTAAATACTAGCTACTCTGAATTAGGCAAAGATACTAGAGGAATACTAAAAATAATTTAGGACGAGAGCTAATGTTCTTGTGTTTACATTGCAAAGATGGAATTGCATGAAAAGGGGCTCCATCATTATTCATGTCTTGGTATCTACAGCTTCCTTTCTGATGGAAATAAAACGTGATTGGTTATGTTATGTTAATTTGTGGTATAGTATACGATTATTAAGACATGATTCTCTACATGAATTGTTAAAAGCTATACAACAAAAGCTCACCTGCCCCTTTGAAATACAATGGCATCACTTTCAACGGAATTTTGAACGTCACCATCACCATTTGGTTGTGTAAACAACGCCGGAACTGACTTTGATTTTCTATAGTTGAATTTATTGGTATTGGAATCTTCACTTTTTTTCAAATTCACTGTCTTGTCAGATTCAGTTCTTTGTAATCCAACAGTTCTTGATTGTCGTGGGGAATTAGGAACACTCCTAGTTTTTTTATTGTCCTGTTGTTGCTGCTTTGGTGTAACTGAGTCATCTAAAACAACGCCTTCTTTTTGAAGAGCTTCACGAAATGCCTTCTTCATGAAACCTATAAAATATAATTATATAGAAAAAAAATCCTCTAAGAAAATACAAATAGGTCAATATTTATGAAAAAAACAAAAACAATTACCGTATTGGCTCTTTTTACACCGAGGCTCAAATTTAGTGCCGTATTGGCATTATTTTTGAAAATTCCACAGTCAAACCTTCACAGACCAACATCTAACGCAGGCACCTTTAAAGCCAAGTCATGGAAATGTATGCCATTAAGAACCGGCATAAAAAGAGGCAGTAAAATTTTGTTTTAAGATCTGACCTGTACTTACCTGTTTTAATGACTTTAGAAACAACAACACTTGTAGCTTTCTGAACGATATTTTCCAAGTAAACATCGGTGAATCTTGAAGAGAAGCTACTTCCGCCATCACTATGACCACTACAGGAGGACTTGTTGTCATCGTCTTCTTCTGGATTTTTGTGAAACGAATGATCAAGAAATGGCTTGTTTAAGCTCTCTTGAATTACAGCACGAACTTCACTGTATTTGTTTTGAAATTCGTCAACAAAGTTCTCATACTTCTTGATGTTCTCCGCATGAAACACATTCTAAAAACAATGTTTCTTTATAATAAAAAATAACAAGAAATAAAAAAAGTGAAATATGAAATGCAAAAATGTTTACAAGAAGCAACTAAACAAGACAATCACCCCTTCATTTGATTCCTTTACGTGAAAAAGAACATTGTGAAAATCTATTGCCAAGAATGATTTCACATCGTCTAGAATTTCGTCTTTCCTTTCCATTGACACCTAAATAAGAGAGTAACATCAGCTCTGCTATATAAAAAAAGAATTTTCTTTTTATGATGTTAAATACTAAACACTTCATTAATTTTCTCCAGAGACAACTAACAAGAAGTTCAACGACTTCAACACCTCAAAAAGAAAAAACTGTTGAACTTTGCCACTTCTAAAGAAAAAAACGCAGCTCTGACGACAAGTAGAAAGCCAGATCACAGCATAGGAATTAATTATGGATTTTCGCATTTTCCTTTTTTTGAAAAAAATTCTTACAGTTGTATAACCGACCTGAATTTCTGTTTGAATACCCAATTATAGCCAAGCCAACATGTTACGCTTTGTTTTGATTGATTTCATTGTTTCACTGATTTTTTAACTTTTACAAAGTAACGGTTTCCATTATTCCAATTCCCAGTACAGTAGTTAAAAGTGATTTTGATATGGAAAACGAGGCATAACATGGTAACACAGAAATTCTCGTACGTTTAAGGCGTACTGATTTAGACGCTGATTTAGAATCTTCCACAGAATAAACTTTTCGCCGCAACAAATTAAGATGATCAACAGAGTTTGGGATATCCACAATTAAATGAAAAAATATTACAAATAACACAATTACTTCAGCGAGTTTCTTCCATTCTTCGAGCTTGTATAAAATTCGCAGGCATGTCTTGGTGTCATGGAGTTGTATCTCGGTAACTGTATTGTTTTTATGTAGGACATAAATACTGTCTTTACAACAACTGATATCTGAAATCTCTAAAACAAAATTTGCAGGATGACTAAAGAAATGATAAAATCTGTATTTTGTGACAATCATATCAAAACAAAACATTTCACTCATCTCACCAAGCAATTGGTCATTCCAACTCACTAAAGACCAATTGCATGTGTCAAAAATGCATATTCCCTTTGGTGATTGAGTAAGCAAGTAACGATTGCTGGGAAATAAATAAACAATATTAATGACATCAAGGAAACGAAAGCATGAGATGAACCAGAGGTTGCGGGTTATACAATATGCTACAAAATTGATCAAACATCCAGACAGATAGAGGAGAATGCACTACAATCAAGGGAATAGTGAACAATTTTTTGCTTAGGATGGACACTGGTTTCTTGAAGGATCACCGCACTACAAGCATATCAAGTATATATAAAGGTTTTGCTGCTTGATCCGAATGTTCATTTTGATAGATTATTATCATGAAGTTAATTCGGTGCCAAAATCTCTCAAGTTGTTGTGTCGTGTTAGATGTTGACTCGTGACTTCATTAAACGACTAAGAAACTTCATATTTTTTAAATTGCTTATTACTAGTTGTTCTCCTATTCCCTCAATCACTTCCTGACAATATTCAGTGCAAATAGAATTTAGATTAATAAGTATCACCAAAGTAATACACTCTTCGTTAGTCTGATACAATACAGCAGAATACAAACTTACTGTATAGTGTGAAGAAAAGGAAAGTTAAAACTTTGAGGTTGTTGTGTTGATTCGTCACAAGAAGGCAATATAATGTCTCTAAGGCAGAGAAGATAAATGTTTCAAATAGTGCTCTTGGTCAGTTTTAAAACCACCTGTATCATTCCGAAATTGATACTTCATGCAATGTTTATACTTAACGGCACAAAAACGCTCACATTCACAATGTTAAAGGAGCTATGACATAAACCACGTGATCTTAAGACTTTTGGTGGAATTTGAGGCAAGGAGAAATGAACAGAGAGATCAGAGAATAAAAAGAGCTATATAAACAACCAGAAACTTTACTTTTTAGTTGGCTATATTGAAATAATAACATAAATTTGTTACTCATAGAAACTAGATGTTCATATGGGCAAAAGGATTTCTACTGTTACCAGCTGATCATTATGGCCCTGAAATCAAGCTAATTTAATGACCATTTATAAGATTAACTTAATTATTGGCAAAGAAATTTTGAAAAATTGTTTTTACCAACAACTTGTAAACAAATAAAACTTAAAAACATGAAAACCCAGTATCACCATATGCAAAATGTAGAAAACCTACACTTTTATTTACGTTTTTTCGAGTGACTTCTAATATTTAAAAGAGAAATGTTCTTTCGCCATCTTTGAACGTAAGTAAACAGTGTGATTCATGTAACGTAATACACAGGTCTCTAATGTTTTGAAATTTTTTTATCTTTTGTTTTCTTGTGCTCTAACCCTTAACTTTTGTTTTTTGTAAAACTTCTAAACTTTCATTTCATCTTGCTTGCTAAAAACACGAAAACTTTGAATACATCAAAACAATACCACTTCTTCTTCTTCTTCACGTTAATAACTTAAAGTCGAAAATTTTTGTGGGCAGAAATTTTTACGGAACAAATTTTTGCGGTTGGGTAAAAAAAAAATTGCAGTGAATTTCGCAGAATTTATTTTTGCGATCATGTCGTTTTTTGCAAATTTCACAGAATCTATTTTTTACCTCTGCTCTAGCAAAAAACAAAGATAAAAATAAAATTTAAGTTGCCCGGAACAAATTTGGTTGTTTTGGTGAGTACCGCAAGAGGAAAATACAAAATTTTGAAATGCGATAATACTATGGCCACCTTGGAAAAGTAAACAAACACAGAAATCATGTGATTGCTGAGTTGTATCTCCTTTAAATAGACTACAAACTAGTTACGTGTACTTGGTTAAAACTAAGGGTGTTGGTGGCACTGCTAGCAGTTCTTTGAATTGATGTGTAAGAAGAACTTGACCATCAAAATCAATCTAAAAGAAGCATCAGTAAACATATTATTAAAGTATTGAAGAATGTACCACTCTTGTTAAAGTTTTTTGAATATGTTGTCAAACAGATAAATAAAATCTTTTAAAGAAAACAATTTTGGTTCATTTTTCTTATCGTGAAAGGAAACATTCTTGCTGACTCCTTTCTCATAACAGGGTATCCAGCAGTTTCGTTCTAGTGAGGATATTTGTTTCAGCATTTTAACTTGAAATATATAAATAGCCTTCAATTCAACTATTGCAACCAGTGAAATCCTTAACTGTTAGAATTTGTGATTAAACCATCACTTCATACAAATTATATAATTTATTCTCTCTCAAATGAAGAAGCACAAATGCTTTTTAAAATTTTTGAAGATATAGTGCAGACTGCAAGAAACTTTACCTGTCAGATTAAAAGCTAATTTATAAAGTGGTTGGAATAAGTTTAGGGAGTTGTTACCTTTGTTACCTAAGTTATTCAAACTTGTAGACGCAATGTTATGTTATATGGTAGTGAGACCTGGTTAGTAAAGGAAGAAGACCTTAAAAGGTTAAAGATGAAAGATAGAGCGATAACTGATAGTGGTTTGGATTACGGCCCTGAAAATCATTAAATATGCATGTATTTACACTGTTCATTAGATTAGATGACAATATAAATAGATGACGATATATGATGATAATGACGAAGATCAAACGTGCCTAACATCAAATAATTTAAGATCCTAATCAGTATCAGTCTCGTTGGTGTGCCTTAAATTCACGCCTTCAAAGCTGAGGTAAATATTCCTGATAGAGGCCCATATCAGCTTAATGCTGACATCGTTCGCTGAGCAACCAGCCTCGGTTAGATAAATACAACACAAATGATGGCAAAAAGATTAGGTGGGGTTAGCTTGGGTGACAGTATCTCTTTTGAAGTTGAGAAAGAGATTGCAGTTAAATAGGTTAAAAGAATATGTACAACATTGAAGCATCCAACATGGTTTAGCCATATAGAAAGAATGGAAGTTGATGCCTGGCTCTAGTAATTGCAGGGATATTCCAGTAAATGGCAGTTGGGTTAGGAAGGGGTTGGGCTCAGAAGACTTGGAGTGAGGTAGTAAGGAAACACTTCAAGAGTAAAGTCAGTAAGGATGTGGCAAAAAATAGTGGAAGTCAGTCATCAGAATCCATCCGACCCATGAAAGAATGAATATGGACGTGAAGCCGGTTATGATGATGATGATAATGATGAAGGTAACTAGCTTTCAGGAAGAGTGAGTACTTTTAAAAGTAAACAATGTTTTGTTCATTTATTTTGTTTATTTAACTTTTTTGTGCTCAGTTCAATTGTGTGAATAAACAAATTGCATAGAATTCAAAAGATATTAATAATGACTTTATGTAACAGATAAAACTGTATAATGAAAATCTTTTGTGTTTTCAAGTAAAAAAGTTCATTCCTTCGTCTAAACTTTCTTCCAGGCTTCACTATAACAATAGAATATAAGTGGCTTCCAAAAATTAAAGAAATTCCAGCTTTTTCAGCCTTGGGAAATGAAAAGTCATTTTTTTCCAGCTTTTCCTGCTTTTTGATTTCTGCTTGACACCCTGCATAACTCAAGTTGTTTTTTTCAAATACACCAACCATTCTTGATGTAAAAATGACGATGAATTAAAATCCTTAAGCCTTAAAAGTTTTAAACAATAACTGATTTTTCGTTGTGAGTATTGGGAAAAAAAGGCCAATAATATAATCAGTGTGGGTATACTGAACAGACATAGCACAATCAGAGGAATCCGTTTCAATTGCGATTGGTTTTCTTTCCTGATATTTGCTTTGCTTAGGATTTTTGAAGGATGAAATCTATTGTTTAATTTCTGTTTCTTCTTTAATCAGACTTCTTTAATCGGGTTGTTGTTCTGTCAATGTGAGCAATGAAGGTGAGTGTAAATATTGGCAAAGAAGAATGGCTGTTCAGATCTGAACTAGATTTTTTTTTCTTATTTTATGGACAACTCTTATATTACTCATATCAAAATTATATAGAAAAAAAGAAATTCGTTTCACACAAGAAAAAATTAAAGCAAGCTACTGTTTTAGTTTTTTGATATTTTTTGATATTTTTGTGCCGGTGTAATAAGAGTTTTCCTTCATTTTCCTTTTCTTTAATTTCAAGCTCTTTTTTTGTAATTTCAATTTATAAACACCTTAGTTATTTCTCCGATTGTATCACATCTTTATTTAGTAAATTTTTGTGAGTTGCCACTTGATTATAACATCTTTTCATACTGAATTAAACACATGTACAATATATATATTTGTTATGATTTTCAATAGAAAAGAAATGTTATGAACACATGATCAAAATATTATCATTTCATTTGTAGAGAGACCCTTTAAGAATAAACATTATTAAAAGGAACGACAAAATAAAAATGCAATCATTTTCAAAATACAAAAGAGATCATACAAGTCCAGAATTTGACCATGTTTCTAAATTTGAAGCTCGTAGATTTTTAGCTCATAGATTTTTAGCTTCCCTGTGGTCCTGAACAGCCCCTGAAACCCCTAGGTCTAAAAGGGTTAAGATTTTTAGCTCAATTTATGTTTCGGTGATCCTGAAATGATATTTTCAACACTATACCTGCCATAACCTACTACCGGGACGTGCTGAATAAATGATTGGTTGGTTATCTAGGGAAGTATTCATAAAGCAGGCGCCATATTGACCATCTCTAAAAAGCAAACCAACACTTGTGCATAGAAAGAATGAAACAATAAATTCACAAGGCGAATTGAAGAATTACTAAAATTATGGAAAAATTCTATTAACAAGTTTCTGTCCATTACACAGAAGCCATTACTCTCATATTAGGATAATAAAAACAATAAATGAGTCTGCTGACTCAGCAACCACTGTCAGGGAACGTGAATGGTTACATTTTTTTCAAATTTGGGCAGCTACATTTACAACAGTTCATTTCTTCTTATTTGGGTTGCTAGTTGTTGAGTCATTGATTTTTGAGATTCTTCTATTTGTTTGTTTACTTTAAATACAGATTACAAACATATCCTAGACAAGTTTCATTATAATTTCAATGAAGCTTGGACAAATTGAAAAAGACAAAGAATTATACAAACCGTGTTTTCTTTCCGATTTGTTGAAACATATATCTATAAAAATGTGAAACTATATTTATTAAATACAACTAGTTGCCTGGGAAAAACATTTTTAGCGATTCATTTCAGTTGCAGTCTAGCTAGGCATATTAGAAAAGGAACTTGTGAATAAAAAAACCCCGTGCACATGTCACTACTTCTTGAATTACCATATTAGTCTGTATCATAAATACAAATCTTAATTATAAACCTGAAGCAAAAATATCATCATACCTCCTTCTCTATTAGTAACATACACCACATTTTCATACTTACAAAGTTTCTTTAAACCACTTTTAACTAATTTAACTTTACCATATACGTTGTTGTTTTTTTACATCTTCCCTTTCTTTTTATTAAAAAGAGTCAAACGGAAATACAAGCATTATTTATTTTAATACATATACGGATAAAAAACATTGCCACATTTGTCTTTAAACAAATTTGATGTTTTTATGTGTTGGACTCTTGATCAGGGCTTAAACTCTTATCGTATTAATGTATAGACTAGTATAGCATGTAAAAAATGTTTACAGGTTCATTTTCTCCATGAGTTGCTGCCCACCCAAACCCGTGCTTACCCTCTCATATAATATGGAGGTGACGAAAAACTTAATCATAAAATTGCAAAGAATAAGTATCACAGAGTTGTAGAACTTGAAAAGCTGATCAAAAAAATGCATGGGATCGTCTGTGTACGACTAACCATTACTGAAATATCGTTGATCAAAGATTCTGATGACGTCACACCCATCCTCAAAAAGTTTTAGACCCTATTTTTTCCTTTGTCACCCTATCGCCAATATCGCGGACCCCAAAAACATCAGTTATCTTATCCCTATTGTCTCTCAAGATATTTTCACTTAAATATCGCATTCCATTAAGGATGCAATGCAATGTTTCCTGTGCAAAAAAACCTGAATATGCATCATTTGCTACTACAAATATACTTATACTGAAAAAAAAAAAACGCTTATCGCAGCATCATGGTTTTACACGCTCCACGTGAGAAAATGACCAAGAAATTTTTAAAAATGTCTCACCATGTAAAATAAAAGTGGTATGCACACACGTGTATTATTAAGATAGTAAAACGAACGGTGTATGAAATTTACTTGGAAACACTTTCAGGATTATTTTATTCTACTTTAAGTATGAAGAAAAACAAAAATAGTTAAGGTGGAAAATGTTAGAATACATGTTAGCATACCAGAAACAAGATATCACTTGTTCACGTGACTGGTGAAAACTACACTATGAGACACAACTTGCTACAAATGTAGCATGCAGTTGTTTAGTTTTTATTTTGGTTATCTATTGATCTCCTATTCTCCAGTTTTTATTCTATGCATGATTTGTATAGTCATCATCAATAATAATTTATAACATGTTTGCTAATGTAGTATGTAGCATGTAGCATAAAAGTAGCAGTGGCTAAAAGTGAATCCGACATTGTAGCCTCGTTTACACTGCCCTGGCTTGACATAAATCACAAACATGAGGGGCATCAATCAGCAGTGATGTAAATAAAGGTTGGTCATCGGACATGTCTGATGATTATTACACATTGGTCTGGCAAACAAAAGCTTAAATTCAAGGAAATGTCTGAAATGATAGAGTTCAATACACTCCAATTAGGCAAATGTCTTAATCAAAAAAGTACTAAAAGCAAATCTAGAGCTGCATAAAACCTTGTAAATTTTTGTTGCTCGCTCTTCCCCCTAACACCCACGGCTCCAAATTGTCCGACCAAACAAAATTTGCTTATTTACATCACCGATCAGTGTGTGAGAACAAATTGTAGTTTATACCTATCTGTGTGACAAAGAATAGCTTTGCTTGTTGATGATATAACCAATCTACCATTGCTAAAATCCTAAAAGAGAAGAAGAAAGAAGTCTATCAATAAAGATGTGGCATAAAGCTGCATTCACATTTACAGGCTTGGCAAGCTGTGGCTGAAGAATTGGGGCTAGAAAATAGTAAGTTATGAGAGATAACAGGCTTGCTGATATTTTATGTGCATTGAACTTGTGATATGTCAGACCTATAGTTTACCCACTCATAGTTCATCTTCCTTTCGTTTATTTAGATGAAACAGCTGAAAAGGCATTTCAACGATTACGAGACAAGTATACATGGGCATATTTATGTAAATTGACGTAAGCTCTTACGTCAACAAATATGTAGATGTAAACGCAACTGTACGTAAGATGTCATTTTTCAGTAAGAAGCTTATGTAAATTGACGTAAGGACTACGTAAAAAAAAAACAACGTAAATGTGAATGCAACTTAAGAGATATTGTTTAGTTAAAAGCTACTTTACTTCAGTGAACCAGGTCTTTTACAACCCTGATAAAAAGAGAGAACTTGCAAACTGAAATTTGCCAGGGTACATCATTGAAAGATACAAGCATACCATTTGAACAATTGGATCGCCTTTTTTTTGGACATTTTCGATGTTCGATTTTGAAAATCCCTAAATATGTACATAACTATGTATTATACATTCTCGGAAAAGAAAATCTTGCATTGTGGTAAAAGCTCAACTATTTCACATCCCAGTGGACAAAATGTTCAAAAAGTCTGTAGTCGATATTGCTTGCCATTCCTATAGAAAATACTCCTCCTCAAAGACGTTTTGAAGATTTTACCCACTCGGATTACACAAACGAATTAAGAAAACAAAACTTGCTCAAATAAAATAAAATAAATACCTACAGAAAAACCCATACCGAAGGAGATCACAGTCCCACTCTGACTGCCAACAAACAAACGTGGAACATGGTAATCACTCCAACACATGGAGGTGATAGTTTGTCCAGAAAACTCATTGAATTCTTTATGTAACTATGAAAAATATAATCGAATGACATATATTATAATATGCTTGAATTTCACAAATACCATCAGACACAAAGTGAAAAAAGAAGAGAAAGATAAAACAGGAACAATCGAAAGTGAATCACAGTAATAAAAAAGGACTGCAACCTACCTTGAACACATTATCAGATGTCACTTCCCAGCAAGAAATAAAACCAGCACTAGAAAAACTCCAAAAAGTCAGACAAGAATGACAAGTTCGAGACTGAAGACATAACAGATGAAAAATCTAGAGGAATGAAATGGCACTGGTAATCTGACACAAAATACAGTCTTCAAAATCTTTTTCACTTGGGGATGGATAAACTTAAGTATGTATTTGTTTTCAATAATATGAAAGAAAAGGTTAGTTCATAGATAATATTAGCATTTTGTTCACAAACAATGTTGATATTTTTGATATTTTAATGAATTTTACAATTACTAAGGACAACTTATCAACCAACAACTGAGAGTTCAAAAATAAAGAAAGAACAAACAATTTACCTATCTGCTGCGGCAAGCACCTTCTCATCTTTTGTAAATCTTAAAAGTGTAATTGGATGAACCTAAATTTTAAAAAATGATAAAAAATTCCTATAGAATCCATTTCTGAATTTCCGAATTTCGTACAGATGCCATACATACATTATACGGAATACATCAAGGAATACATTCTCAAAGTCTTAAAGATTGTTGGTGTGAAAAGAACCCGAATTATAGCAACCTGAATTAAAGCAATAAGAGACTCAAAGAAGATATTCAACAAAGAAGAAGTAACCACAAAAAATTGTACTATTTATTTTGTTTCTAGATCATTGAAAAGTTGTAATATTTTAAGGTATATATATTATGTCATCAAGATCAAAATGCAAAACAGAACTAAGAATGTTGGCATTGTTAGGTGGAAAAAGCTAACAGTTTGAAATCAAGCTCCAATACTGAAATTACCAAATCACAAACCAAGAGAATAAAAATGATAAAACTTTCAATTATCTTCGCCTGGGTATTACCTTGTTGCTAATGAATTTGATCAAGTTGCCCGTTTGTCTGCTGAATAAGTAGATGCTGCCAGTGCTAGCTCCAAGTGATATATAAGTGGATGAAGTTGTGATACAATGGTACTGAAACAGCAAATGAAATATTAGTTCCATAAAATGCACAACCGCATTTGGATTTAGATTGTGATTACAACTTGAGATTAAAATTTTGTATTTTATATATATAATATCTTTGTAACCTGATGTGATTTATTAAGGCGGCATCTTAAAGATCACCATTTCTAGAGAGTTTCTTAATTCTTTATTAAGATTCATGCATGTATATTATTATTCACGTATTACCTTTATGTTCACATACATTTCTGTAAATTGTATAGATTTTATTTATTTATTGAATACTTTGACAAGATTACAATTTCAATGTACAAATAGAAATAAATAATAAATGAAGATGTGAAACCAATAATTAGAAGTAAATACTCTTTAAAAATTATGTAATATCAATTGGTAACAAAAGAGTTCTAATGTGTTTCTTTAATTAATATCATTACATTATATCTTTATAGGAATTTAACGCGGATATGGAAATTTTATGTATCTACATTAATTTAATGGTTAATAGCGTATGAAATTTTGCACTTAATGTATAAAATCTATTTGGCAAATATAAAATGATCCAGTCAGCCCCTTTAATTCACAATAATTTTATATGAAAATTAAAATATTTTGGTTGTTTCAAGTTAATTTTCTTTGTGTTAATTTCATTCGTGCTAATTTTGCAGTAGCCCAAAATTTTCTCTTGGCAGAAAAAGGAGATAAAATGGTGGTCCGCGTAATATTGGCCAAATCCTTTATTTTAAGGATATAAATTACAGGGGGTCACAAATCATGTATGTGAGTATCTGAGGTACGGTTGCTTACTGTTGAAGTACACTTGTCGATTTAATGTTGTACGCCAATTTAAGCTAGTTGTTGTCTATCGAAGAACACCAGGTTTCGGTTTGGAATTTAAACGTAGGTTACATTTCTCAAATTATGTATGTCAAGTCTTATTTAAATTGCACGATAACGTTCTTGAATAAACAAAAAATCTTAAGGTTTAAATGCTCTCCATCCCATTTGTTGATTACTAAAAATTATTGAAGAAATGAATAAATTCAAAGATCAAATCTTTGTTTATATATAAAGTATGGAGCCCCGTCTTTATTCCAACAGCAAGCTAAAATGTCTGACTGCGTTACGGAACATGGTAGAGGAAAGTTTTTGTTTTCTTAGGGTGCCATACTTTATATTGAAGGCATCTAAAATATCAACTGCTATTTACAATGTCGCTAAGACATACACTGGTAATGAAGTTCGAGTACATCTTATGTCTGGCTAAAAAAAATTCAAAGTATGCTGACTAGTGTGAAAAATTATTTGTCAAACCCTAAATAATATAAATCGCAAACTTGAATTTTTTTAATCTTTTATCTGCCTTCGGAATCAGTTGGAACTTTATGCAATCTAGCTAATGATAGCTATTCTTCGAGTAAATCATGTGACTTGTCTTTTAGCCAATGAGATTGGTTTATTGTTGGGGGGAAACAAACAGTGTGATCAAACATTCCAAAATATTTTTGATATGATTCATAGAAAATAAATTTAGGGGAAGAATACACCTTGCCGGAAATTCTGAAAAATGTGTGCTCCTTCACAGTGTTTAAATACGAACAAGCATGTTTATGAAGGTTTTCACTATGAAAATGGATTTAAAAAAAAAAAAAACTGTTTCGGGTTAGGGTTTCTCTCCATTCGACTTATTTTGTAATCAAATAAACTTCCTAAAAAGATTTTCTTATTTCATTTCCATTTCGCAACTTCTAAGAAGTCTACTTTCGTTCCAGTCAATTTGTTTTACCTCTACGGTAGAGCGTTTAAAGCTACTTTTTCATAACACGCAAATTTCCGATAAGGTGTATATATTCTCTAAGGTTTTTATGAGTATGTAGCCTAACTCAACTCAGAAAAAAGTCATGCAGTGTGCCAACAACATCTCCTTAGTTTTCACCAATAATGCTGACCTGCCAATTCACCCAGTATCAATTGGATAGGAGTCTTTCAGTAAGGAGGATAAAATCTCCGGTCAAAAACTATTATCAAATCCATTATGATATAACACCAATCACAACAAAGTTAAGATTGAAAATTTTCGACTTTAGTCTCACCTTTAGTCTAGTAGAATTTTTGATAGCAGTGAAAATATCAGTAAGATTTCTAGTGACAAGTATTATTGGTTTTGACTCCATCATTTAATTTCAGGTTAGGGAATGTGCGCCAAATTCGAAAGCGAAATTACGGTACCATTTTTGTTCTCGACGCAATTAAGGTGGAATCGAACACAACCTAAATGACATTCGCCTAGCCAACGCGATTTCAAAGGTTTGAAGCACCGTTAAAGATAACAGTTTATCTGAACTGTGAAAAGAAAAGCTGTTTATATATCTAATGGAATGGAAAGAAATAACTTGTAAAATCTTTGAAAAAAAAAATAAAAAAAAATTTAAGGTGGATTTGCGTAATATCGTAATTTCTATCGGAATAATACGGAGTTTCGGATGCTTGATCGGAGTTATTTTAACAATTTAACCGTGTTTGCACATGCCGTTAAAATTATTTTAATCATAGCATCAAAATTTAAATAGACCATGCAATGCGATCTGTAAAATGTTTCGCTCGTTGAAGGAAACCCTCCAAGAACCTCATGAGTCGTCTTGTCTATCTTTTCTTATCCTCCCCTCCTTTGACAACTTTATATAGGTTTCTAATTTCTCTGTGAGCCTGTAGGTATATCATTATTCTCGAAAAATAACCACCAAAGATGTTTAGTTAAACCTAACTATAAGCTAGCTAGCTACCTAAAATCTTATAGCTAGCTCTGTATAATAGCTTTCGTAGTGGGTTGAAAAGTTTTATAGCTCTGGATGTGTACACAGCACAGCTTCCTCCAGGCCATATATATTTTATACTTATATATGTTTTTGATGTTTAACTTCTCCTTGTTACCACAAAACTTGTACAAAGCGTGTTGTATTATTACTATTCTCTTCTCTGTTTGTGTATAATTTCTGACATTGTCAAAATGTGGTGTAACTGTTAATTGAAATTAAGTTGGTAGCTACTGTATGGAATAAATTTATGTTGGAACGACATTTTGCGAATGTCCTGTGGTTTTCTTAAAAATTAGTTTGTTGTGAAAATTTATAGACTGGTAAATATTGTGTACGTTTTTACTGAATAATCACCTGTCGTCTATAGGTAAACAAGACGTCTTTCTATACTTTATCTTAATTATTTAGTAAAGAATGTGGTTTTCTACAAGAAACAAAAGAATGCAATATTAACTAAAAGATACTGTTTGATATTTAAACAGTCCGTCTCCTACATCTCCCTCCAGATTAATAGTCTATTAATCGCATATGTTCAGAGGAGTGTTTAAGTGCTAGGGGAGACATATGTCCCTGATTCTGGATCATAAAATTTCTTCGCTGTACGAACTCGTGTCGAACGTCGAAGCTGGGGAGGTTGTACGTCAGTATCGCTCTCTGTTGATGTTGGTTGAACTCTAATCGTGGACTCGGATTGTTGTGTTTGGTCGGGAGAATCGAATGGTTGTAGATCTACTGGTGGTGAAGGGTCTGCGTTGGTCGAAGACCCTGGTTGAATCTCGTCAGGATGCTTTGAAGCAACGGTTGAAGGTGCCACAGGTTGAATGAGAGGAGTAGTTGACTTCCCAGTTACTTGTTTTGAAGGTTCTTCAGTGGGTGACTTGATCGTTGTTTGGAGAGTGGAGAGAGGTGTTGCGGTTGTCCCTGTCTCATGGAGCTGATGTGGTTGGTACTTACGGAGGTATCTTCGGTTGCGCAAGGTGACACGGCCAGTTCCAGCAACTTTAACGTAATATTGATCGTGCTGTCCAACTTCAACTACAATACTGCTTCTATCCCAACGGTTTGGATGTTGGCCACAATGGTTTTGGGATCAAGACATGATCACCCACATGGAGTGAAGGAAGTGAACGACTGTGCTCCTGTAGTTTCTCAAGCGTCTTGGCATAGCGGGTCTTCAATGATTCCTCCTTCATCCGCCACGCGTCCTTCCAATGATTAGCGTTCTGCACGTTTTCAAACAGCTCAACATCCTTCCTGATATAGGGTAGGGTATCCCGTAGTTTGTGTCCAAACAATACCTCTGATGGTGAAAGGTTGCATCCTGGATCTGGAGTATTACGTTTGATTAGCAAAGCACGGACCATTTTGTCGGTATCTAAATGTCCGTGAGAATCAATATTATCCATGAGCAACCTCTTGACGGCCTTAACAGCCAGTTCAGCTCTTCCGTTGGAGGATGGTAGGTAGGAAGACGAAACACGATGCCTGACGCCCCACTTTTGAAAAAATGCCTTAGTCTCCGCAGCTACAAATTCAGGTCCACCATCACTCGACACTTCAACTGGCACACCAAAAGTCATGAACTGTTTGCGAAGTGCCGAACATAGACCTTTAGCGCCAGTGTTGCTGCTACTGGGTTGAATTTGCGCCTGTTCAGTGCAGCCCGACAAACGATCAGCTGATACAAAGTAGATATGTGCCTTGTAGAAGAAGTAGTCACATGCAATTGCCTCGAAGGGTGTCGTCGGAATGTGTGGTTCGAAGGGTGGCAGCTTTGCTTGAGAAGGTGCACAACGATTACAATGGAAGCAGCTATCACGGACGTTTTCGATATCTTTTGTGATACCAGGCCAGTAGACGGAACATCTGGCACGATCCTTCATTGCTGTCACACCTTGGTGGGCCGCGTGAAGTGACTCCAGAACCTCAGCTCGTAGTGACTTTGGAATAACCACTCGGTTGCTCATCATAATCACATCATTGACGACATGGAGCTTATCACGTTGTTTCCAGAAATCCGATATATTGGCAGGCATTGCAGCTTGTGTTGGTGGGAATGCAGTCTTGATGTGGAGCATTAGGTCTCGGCAGGCATCGTCTTTGGATGTTGCATGCTTTACGATGTCCCAGGTTACTGCTCTGAAATCGTGGAGATTGTTGGCTGAGATTTGCAATAGGTCAGCTTCCATTGCATCGTTCTCGTGGTTGTAACGATGAATACTGTCCAAGGCCATTGCTGTGCTGGTCGTTTGTCCATCTGAATCATCGTCGCTCTGCGCAGGGTTTCTAGATGTTGCATTAGAGAAGAAGTTACTTTTACCAGGAGCATGGATGATCGAGAAACGCCATAGGAGTGTCCGTTGTTTAAGACGGAATAAACGCGGGTTTGCAATCTCGTCAAGCATTCTGTCACCAAATAGTTTGAGGAGAGGTTTGTGGTCGGTAACGATAATTAGTCGGTCGCATCCTTGTGTGAAGTGCCTTGTTTGCTCGAGAGACCATGCTATGGCCAGGGCCTCACCCTCCACTGGTGCGTAACGTTTCTCAGCCGGGCGAAGGAATCGGGACCCAGCCAAGGTGATCCTCCACCCGCTTTGACAACCATCAGATGATAATTGAAGACAATCACAATGCTTTTGGGAGAGAAAGAATCCGATTCCTGTTTTTGACCAATCGGGCCGTAAACAGGTATATCTGTCAACCACATGGTTCTTGGATATCTGAAATGCGGTGTCAAGCTCTGAAGTCCACTCAAACTTTGTCTTTGGACTGAGCAAACGCTTGAACGGTTCCATAACGTTGGATAGCTGGTCGTAATGCGAAACTTGGTTTATTAAACCGAACCAGGATCTTACATCAGTAAGTTTCGTTGGCGTAAGGAACTGCAAAATAGCATCGACGATTTTCTGAGCTGGTTTAATAGTATTCTCAGAAATATGGAATCCTGCGAAGTCTACAGTCTTTTGGGAAAATTGAAACTTCTCTTTATTCAGTATGACTCCATTACTACCAAGAAGAATTAGGAAGTCGATCACCCTCCACCAGTGCTCAGTGAGATCTTCGTCTCGATCCCACATCAAGGTGTCGTCTACGCACTTTGTCTTTCTTGCTATGTCCGCAATAATCTCATCAAATCTTCTAGAGTACGCGTCCCCACTGGCAAGGAATCCTTGAGGTGCAACTCTATACCTATATCTTCCCCAAGGTGTTATGAAGGTGGTATAATGGCGATCTGCAGGACGTATTGGAACTGAATGGAACCCGTTCCATGCATCTGTAACGGTCTTCCAGCTATGTGACGGTACTTTTTTCGCCTGCTTAAAAGGAGGTTGGACATGATGGGTCTCTCTGAGGCAGAACGCATTGAGTGGTGATAAATCGACTGTACGGCGGGGCGAACCATCGGTCTTTGGTGTAATAACCATTCTATGGCACCATTCAGATGGCTCCAGATACCTTCTCGAGTACACCCATGGCTACATCATTGTCCAACTGTGTCTTCACGGCATCTTGCCAATGAAGGGCAACAGGTGCTGGTGTGTGGGCGGCATATGGTGTTGCTTTCTCGTCAACATGAAAGGTAAGTTCAGGGCCCGTCATTCCAGGCAGCTCTTGATGTGGGCACTGGTTGAAGGTCGACGCCGTGAAGAGGTCAATAAGCCAATCACGCATCTTACTGTTATTGCCCGGAGTACAATCAAATGGCAGCTTTTCTGGGCGTGAAGGGGGTACAGTCCTTTTAGGGCAGCCACAAGGAGGAGTTTGGCCTTGTATAGCAGCTTGATGAAGGGCAGCACCGAGTTGTGGGAATGATGGCGAGATCACACCAAGTTGGACGAGGGCGTATTTAGAAAGGTAGAATCTGTTGGATGACGGGCTGACATACACCATAACAGCTGCTGTGTGACATTGACCAGTTGGACTTTGGCCAGACAGCCGCAAAAGGATAGCTCCAGACACGGGTATTTCCACCTTGTTTGCAGCAAAAAGGGAGTGTCGTACTGGTATGAGATCTCCCGTAGTGAAACCAGCTTGAAGGAAATCGTTGAGTCCCCAGAGGCAAGACTGTGCACCAGTATCGGTTACAACAGAAATTGTGAATGGAGTGATAGATGGGGCTGCACGATCCAATCCCACATAATCCTGCTTGTCAATGGTGGCAGTTAGTGAAAGTGTGGGGTGATCCGATGATTTTGCCCTCTCCCATCCACTTTCGGAGTCAAAGAGTAGATGATTCAACGGGGCTGCGAAAATACCTCCAATGGTCATCGATGACGCTTCAGAATGTTGTATATCGATAGTGTTGATCCCCTTGTGAGATTGCTTCTTTCGGGATTGTTTACTCCAACATATCGAACAGTATGTCGCTCTACCATTTTCTTTAGACGTCGATGCCAGACTGATTTCTCTATCTGGGTGGAACAGTCTCGGCAGGGTCGTGTTGAACTCTCAGCTGTAGTTGCACTCTCAGCTGTATTGGTGCTTCTCGCAGACTTGGCATTCCTCTTATAGCTTGAAATAGCAGACATTGTCGAACTCCTAGTAAGAGCGTTTCGAGCCATCTCCTTTGCTTCAACAAATTTCACAGTCTGGTCGACGTTCTTCTGGTCGAGGTCATACCATCCAAACACCTCCATCTTGATTTCCTCGTCGGATAGTCCAGAGATAAGGACATCCTTAATGATGACATCGGTGAAGTCCACAACCTGAGTGCACGTACTACTTGAGCAGTTAATCGAGTAAGCACATGTCGCAGCCTTACCCTTGATTCTGGTATGAAATGATCTGACATTTTCGCCGTCAGCCTGTCGAAGTGCCAAGAGATCAGATCTACGAACGCTGACAGCGACTAAGGTAACAGCAAGTCGCTTGATGGTATCCATGAGCACCTGTTCAGTGGAATGGAGTAGGTCAGTATTCTGACGCAGTATATCGTTACCGAGATCATCATCACAGCAACTGAACAATTGTTGGCCAACCTCGTTGGCAGCGAGGGCAGTTCCTTCTTTGAATATACCCCATCTGGCAGTGAACGCATTCCAATTTTCCTCAGTTGCACCCTTTGTGATCGTTGGACGTTGGAGTTTTGGTGCTATCTGTTTGGGGGCAGCTGGTCGAGGAGCAGTATGAACACTACTGTGCACTGTCAACAAAGCGGCCGCTATGGCAGCATCAACATCGTCCGTAACGTAGGTACATCCATCAATGGGACATGCAATAGCAGGCATTGTCCTTGGAGTCACCAGAAAACCACATAAACAAGACGTCTTTCTATACTTTATCTTAATTATTTAGTAAAGAATGTGGTTTTCTACAAGAAACAAAAGAATGTAATATTAACTAAAAGATACTGTTTGATATTTAAACAGTCCGTCTCCTACAATAGGAGGAGAACATTCAATACATGATTCCGAGATCTTGCATTTTATGAGAAAGTAACCGTAAACACTCTCTATCATAGAGTTTCGAAGGTAAAAAAATGAATTTAAGAGAGTGAAAATAGATTTTTAGAATTATATAAGTTAAAAAAAATATATAGAACAAAATAAGAATATCTTTCTCAGAGAGTTTTAGTTTGATAATGAAATAAAGAAATTGAAAAAAAATGTAGCACATTAATTATAAATCGTTTTATACATACATACATAAAAATTCTGACCGGAACTCTTAGATAAATGTCTTCTTTTATAGTGTATGTGCATGCGTATAAATTGATCAAAATCAGCTAAGGATAAAAGGTGATAAAAAGATTCGCATAAATTGTGTTTATTTATATTATTTATATTTATTTATATACATTAAAAAACAATTATCATAGGTACGACGGTTAAACACAAAAAAAGTGTTGCGTGTAGATGAGGTACTTAATTCGCGCTCACAAGAAAAAGGGGAACACTAGCATTATGTAATCAGGCTTTCAAATTCCACGCGAATCTGATTGACTAGTATCCTGATTCAAAGTTTTAGTTTCAGGAGGAGTGAAGAAGAACGTTTCTTTTAATAGAACAAACAAAATATGCTCGTGTTGAAAAAAGTTATCTTCTCATTATTCATCTTTTTTAATTCATTCTACTGCACGTGCCGTTTAAAAACCTTTTATGGTGGAGTAGACATTTCGAAATGTTTTTAACAGGTGTGTTAATTAAAATAATTTCTCCTTTTGTATAAAGGCCATTTTAGATACAGTTAGATAGACAAACAAACGAGTGTGCAATGTTGCAACCATGAGTTGTAACAGGGACGGATGCATTACAATCGCTGATAGTAATTAACACTTCAGTACTTTCGACACTTCACTTGTCACGGCAATGCATGAAAATTAAACCTCAGGCTCAGATTATGCTTGTCTTATGCTTAATCTTTTAGGGATTTTCAGCCTGAGTATGCTTATAAAGTTCATGCTTATATATAAAAAAAAAAGAGTGTACGTGAAGTCCCATTTTTCACAAGAATTTATCATATTTCCCAAATAAGCGCACCCTCTAATTATGAATAGTGTGCATTTATACGAAAGACTGTAAAAAACAAGGCGATTTTAAAATATTTTTTTCCTTCTCGTATCATCATCAACTATGGTTATTTCCAATCAGAAGCATTTTTTAAAGTTCTTCAAGGAAAACTGAAATTAATGTTTTGCTGCTGATACAATTGAACTATGTTCCAGGCGTCTATGTCCATTAACCATAGCCAAAATGTTGTTTTCTGTTGAGTGATGTTGAAATGTGTATATCAGGAGACACATGTTGTAGTATTTATAAGAAAATTGCTGTTAAAAACTTATTTTCTTAAGGTTATTCCAGATTTCGGGATTCTCAACACTTTTTTCATAAGATGAGAATGATCATTATTCGGTTGTGGAATAAAACCAACCTCATAGATTTTCCGTCTGCTATTTGTAGACATTTTAAATGGGTGGTTTTAAATCAACTCTAAGTTTCTAATGCCATAAGACATTTTTGTTAAAACAATACAGTTTCTATACACAATTTCAATACAGATTTAGAAAAAAATGAGATGCATAAACTAATTCAAATTTTTTCAGCTAATAAAACTTGATCAAGAAGTTTGATTAGGAAAAAAACAGGAATTAATGTTTCTTGTCCAGAAATGAACCAAACGAATGAACCAAAAAGCTTTACAAACTGGAAATCCATGGTTAGCGTACTATCACATATAAACATATATATAGAGCCTATTCGCCAAATAAAGAAGAATTTCTGTCCATTGTGAAGAAGAAAATTTGCAAATTGTTTTGAATACTTTCGTGCATTGGGAATATTGAAGATATTTCTGGAGATAAGGTTTCACAATTTAAGAGATTTGCCAAATTTTACAAGATAAACTTTTGTTACATGAAGTCATTATTAAGAAAGCAGAATTTTAGTAATTTGAAAGAGAAAGTGAAACTGACTGAGAAAGTCTTTACGTATTGTTCTTTGCGTAAACTCAAGTTTGGTGTAAGGTCGCATTTCAATTTGTGAGACTTAATTTCAAAGGCTGACACATCTTCATGCAAATGTAAAGTTAACAATGATCAATAAACATTATTACGAAAACACGCAAATGACAAAACACTTAGGACTAAAATGCTTTCCAGTGCATGAACCCCATAAGGTTGGACATTTTTTATACTTAAGACTATTGTTCAATTAGAATTAAGCATCACCTAAGCATGGCTAGTGGACAGATTGCCAACTTTCCAGATACTCACCTTAAAGTCATATTGTGGTCCACCACTGGAATCGAACCAGGACTTAGATGTTGCTAAATTCTCCTTTTTATGTGAGCTTGAAATTGGAATCACAACACTGGAGTTTTGTTGCTTAACTGGTTGCGTAATTGTTTCAATAAGATTTTCGCAAAGGAAAAATGATAGAATTAAAGATAACACAAAAGATACTCACAAGAATATATTTTCTCCCAAAAAACATAGGTAAAAATGGTAAATCTTTTGAGTAAAAAAAATAAATAAATAAAATGGCTGGAATGGATTACTGAATCACAAAAAGATTTAAAATCAATTTTTTAAGTTGCTTCTTTAAATAAAAGCTCAGTATTTACTTGAGTTGCTTATTTTTTAGCAGAACACAGGTGCTGTTGCTTATTAAAAAATGTGTAACTAATAATGGAGGACATAAATCACACAGCCACAGTATAATTAGTATTGCACCATTAGCTATGCTTTTTGTTTTTTATATACTTACAAATGTTATGAGTCTAAAGAGTCCTTAGGGTTTTGGACTGTTTTAAGCCTGAAAATTCAAAGTATGGCTGACGAAAGAATATCTTGCTTCAACTATCAATTATGAGTGGGTGTTGAAGAAACGGGCAATAAAGAACTCCAATTCTAATGATGGTGTTACGAAAGGGCAGAATTAACTGTGACATTACACACTCACTGACTGACAAGTTTTTCTTGTGAGTTAGTATCTTTTGTGTTATCTGTGATTCTATCATTTTTGCTTTGCGAGAATCTTATTGAAACAAGACAAAAGAAAAAGGAATATATATAAATTATTATATAGGACGAAGAACCATGTAATGTGGATGTGCCAAATAAATGCTTATTATTATTATTATCGCAAGTTTTTTTTTTCTCCGCCATCATTGACATTCTGTTGTCCTGCAAACAATTCCTGAATAAGGATAGAAATAATATGTATAATGTATTTGATGCGTTCCAAAACTTGTAAATGGTGGATAAAAGATATATATGTAGGCTTATGTTTTTATTTTTTCTCTTTTCTACCAATGACAAAAAATTATATATACTTTGAAATTTCTTACATTTTGTCTGTTCACAAAAATTTATATAATATACCCAAAAAATGAGCCATTTATGCCATGGATAATTTGGAAAACCACCTTGTTGGTTAAATTTGGCATGCATTTATTTGTGGGAAGTTTGTTTTTTCTAAAATGTTATTATGCCCTTTACATGATGCATATGATTTGCAAAAATGAGAAATTTTAGAAACGATGTTGGTATATAATTTTCCCTATGAGCCTCTAATTTGGCCAACAGTCAATGATCTTAAATTCGGCGTGTATTTTATCTGACTGAATGCCCACCAATATTTTATATTTAAATTAAAGGGGCTCTCTTAGCCACTCAATAATTGAAATGCACTTTTTTTATCAAACGTAATAAAGAAATCTGCTGGGAAGATTTTCCAGGTTATTCCAGATTTTCACAATGTAGGTACACTAAAACCTTCTTTACTTTTCCCCCGCTCCATAATCGACTCTTATCCACGAGGGCCAAAAATTACCATTCTGAAGTATAGCATCTACAAATAAAGTTTTAACAGTCTCAGCAAGATTGTTAGAGTTGCAACTCAAAAACATAATTTTTCGAGATTTGCCATCAATACACCCATGTATGACAAATTTCCAACGAATCAGGGAATGATGACCATCTATGTGCCACAATGAATTTGTCCGGGAAACAAAGTAAGAACGTCTTGTGACTAAGGCACCCTACCTAGTAGCTGTATTTTTGGGGTCAACTCTATTTAAGCTTTCTCGTACCCTTCTTCTTTGTATTACAATTCCTTTAGATCTAAAAAAAACAGACATGAATGGTTCCCCAGTTGTAGCTCCATGTCGGCTAATATAATCTTTGATAACATTGTCAACTTCTTCATCTGTGATGTCAGTAAAATGTTGTAGATTGTTTAGATTGTACTCATCCACTCGTCTTAAAATTGTCCATCTAGACACATTTAACATCTTTGCCACTTTCTCCCAACTAAAAACCAAGGCCTCTAAGTTCGTCCAAAACATCACATCTAATGGCTAATTTAGGCCGACACACTTTTCTTACATCGTGAGTAGCTGTATTCAACACAATGCAGGTTGTAGCATTATTCATTTGTAAATTGATAAGTTCTGTCCTCATATCATTAAAGACACCAGATATCTGTAGTAATTCTATGCAATCTTCTGTTGAAATTCCTAAGTTGGAGTTTGGTGCAGAAATTTCGTTTAGAAGTATCAGAATTTGTTCAACATTGAATATTTTAGAAAGAATTTCTTCATCTGTAAAATTCCCATCAATCTGAGTAGCCCATTCTAAAATATTATTCAAGTCTTTCTTTAAAGAAGTACCAAAATCATTAAGAAGAAGATTGGATTGAATCAAAATTTAGGATTAAATCAAAATAAGAAGAAGATTGGATTGAATCAAAAATTTGTATTGAACCAATAAAAAAGAAGATTGGATTGAATCAAAAATTTGTATTGAACCAATAAAAAAGATTGGATTGAATGCAAATATATTTATATTGAATTTTGCTACAAACGGGCAGGCATAGAGCACACAACCAACACTGAGCTCAAAACAAAACATTTCTTTCGCCTCTCGCCTTACATTAATCATTGTGATTGACTTATTTTGTCTGGTCTGCAGTTTATTCGTTTCTACGCTCGAAAAACAGTTTCAGGCAAAGGAGAGGGGTGAACTTCGTGAGAAAAAAAAACAGTACATGGATTTTTTATTCTTGCATCCTCAGTTCGTTACAATTAGTAAAACCTTTTGATTATATTGTTAGAATATACATTGATCTCTTCAAAATGTGCAAGCCTATGAAATTTTTGAAGCATTTCAAGGAGGAAATTCATCGATTCTGTCCAGTGTTTGCCTGTCAGCACCACATATTTGCCCAAAATTGTAATTTATAAAAAAGCCAGACGGATAGGCAAGTACTTTCACAATAATATACAACATAACCAACTTATCCAAGTTGTTATTGCAACCTTATCTCTTGAATCGTGGATGCAAGATGGAAAAATAGACATAAAACCTATGTGTGTTCAAACGACAATAACTTCACATTCAACAGCAAAAACACAAATCTAACACCTGGAAATGAAAGAAGAAAGATAAAATTAACTTATGAACCCAAAAAATATGATCTAATGAATAAAAATACCCCCAAAATGGAATGTTCAAAACATCCAAATTGTTCACTTCAAAGCATAATTTGCTGACCCACCTAATCGCGTCGAGTTGTTTGTCGAGATCAGTGCATGAGAATCACGTGAGTTAAAATCGTTGAACATAAAAATAGCGGCAAATAGCTTGTATTCCATAGTATAAAAACTTTAACCATCTTCAATTTTCGTGTTATTGCTAACTGTAGAAAGTTGATTATTTTTTTTAAAATTTTTTTACATGTATCATATTTCAAAGTAATAAACTTTACCATAAATAACACTACTGAATCCGATACAAACTGTTGTTGGAAATACACGATTTCACAGTTTGGGAAACATAATAGCTCACTTTAAATTGGCATTGTTGTGAAACTCTTATTCGGTATGTGAATTGGGAAGTAAAATAGAAGAAATTAACAAGGCTCTGACCAGAAGCCGAAGTGAAAAACATTTTTTGAGAAAAATTTTGAAAAGAAAGTTATTAATTTTCTTTACATATTCTTTGAATATACTTATTTCCCATAACATATAAAAAGATGTAAGCAAAATACTCAACATTTCAGGAAATAAAAAAATATTTTCACTTTTCCACTGAATGTGTGCTGAAAATCTGAAACTATGAAATGGTGTATTGTTCAGTAAAATAAGCAAAAGCTTTTCGATTTATTTATAAAATCATCATCAGTGCTATGTAAAAAATATAAAAACGTGTCAATAAGAATTCTGGTTTATATACAAAGTGTATTGTTCATTTTAGGTATATCGGAGTGTAGTTTGCTGTTGAAGGAAATCCAGAAATATGAATGTGGCATTCGTGGTTATCTTTATAGCGGTGGCTACTGCAGATATTGTTAGGTTTGAATTATCAAAGTCCAATCGTTTGTTCTGGGTAATTGAAATTGGAAGTTCTCACAAAATGTACGATGTTTCTATTTCCTTTTCCCCTTTTACATGCAGAATCCCGTTGAAGAAAGTGGATAAAACAGTTCGCCAATTATTGAAAGAACACGATGGTCTTGATTTGGCAAAACTTTCCTCTTCTCCTGAACCACTTAGTAATTACTTAGATGTGAGTATGGTTTGTTATTGGTTTAATTTTTTTTATTTCTACTCTATTATTTAGCTACTACCACTTTCTGGGGGGTTGGAGATAAAATTACAGAATACATGTCTTCTCCACACCAGCAGGATTTCAGCAATATATTGGTTTAATTTGACGTATGCTCTAGGAAGCCTGTCTATTAAACGCATCATTATTTACCACACAACGGTGATATCTCCTAAAGGAAGCACATTATATGTTCTTATTCAGAGGTCGTTGATAAATAACTTTCGTCACGGTTAACGTAAAAATTTGCGCCTCGTGTTGCTAACCGCTAAAGGCTTGATCAAAGCTTGCTTAGCTCCAGTAGAAAAATGAAAATAAAACCCATGATTCTTTCATTTGTTTAAAAATGTTTCACCTTGAAAAGTATCGGTCATTATTAGACATCATGTATAAGTACCTGATTACTACAGTGGCTACAATGTTTTGCGGACGTGTTCGGGATAAAGTTTTCATGTAGCATATTTCACAGAACGTATTTTAATGTATTCCTAATAATGTGCAGCAAGATAAAAGAAGATATAGCGTATAGAGGATATTTATGTTAATCAAAACCTGCATAGCTAAAAAAAACCCATAAAACCACCCGTTAACTTTTGGAAAATGGCTTTGTCATGGAAAAGTCATGGAATTTATTTATACTCCCCATTTCACATAACTATAGATACCACATTGTAATCAAACTCTCATTGCCCTCAAGTCTGATTTTCTATAAGTTTAACAGTACTTTGGTTACACTTACACTTATCATAGAATATTCATAGAATATTCATCAAAGGATAGATATTTGTTCACAAACTTTGATGAAAATCCATACAAGTTCTTATGTAATGTTTTGAGAGGGCTCCTATAAGTGAATTGGGTTATTTCCAGAGAGAAGATTCTCATCTTTTTAAACAACTTCCACTCAATTTTTGATATCTAGATTGATAACTTAGACAGTACATCTGTTTCAATGAGAGTTGCATTGGTTAATAACATAAAATGAAAGTGTCCCTTTAGGCTTGTCATCCATTTGTGCTTCTTGGATCCAAAAGTCATGAAATTTGTTTTCAAAACTTCTTTGGGAACTATGTATTAGCGTGACTTGTAGATAAACTAAATAGCATCAGGTCCTCGCGTTTTCGCTTAAATTTGTTATTAAATTATATTAAATTTGTTATCTTGTTATCAATTTCACTGTGGGTTGAACCTGGCTCTTTCTCTTACCTTCAAATCATATCTTAGCTAATAAAAATAATCCAAGGGGAAAAGGGTTTCAGCATTTGTCTCTTTTACTCACAACCCTGAATTGTTGTTAGCCAAGAGAGAATATTAATAGTTCGTTATATCTGACAAATTGTATTTCAACATACTGGTCAAAACAGTATGGCAAGGGAGAAATGAGTAATTTCTTTTTTAAGAAAATGGGCAATCATTTTAAAAAGTTACTTACTCATTCTATATTAAGAGCAGGGTTTCTGTTTTTTTTTACAACTAGATTTTCTTGTAACACAGGCTTCCTTTTTAAAATGTATACATTTAAAAACTCTCCTTTTTAGGGATTTGAAAATTAAGGGCAGGCTTAGTTATTGTATGCTTTTAATACTAACAACTCTTTATGGAATGCATATATGTTTCAATGAAGTCTGGTCAAAACCGTATATCAAATAATGTTGACGAATGTGCTGAAGTAAATGAAAAACTAAACAATTATTCCTAGTGGGCTGGGAATTATATTTTGGTTTTCTATGAGATTTTGTCTTTTAATGATCTGTTTTGTTTTTTACTTTGATCTACAAAATGTGTATTTTATTGATTCTAGGCTCAATATTATGGGGAAATAAGTCTTGGAACTCCCCCTCAAAATTTCAAAGTAGTATTTGACACTGGTTCATCGAATCTATGGATCCCATCATCGAACTGTCCATTTACTGATATAGCATGTTGTAAGTATTTCTCCAATGCTTTTCGTCTGTTGCTAATAACTGTAGAACGTCTACTGGGACAAATGTTAAAGTGTTTCAGACCATATTACTCCATTATTTCTTGCATGTAGTAAATTTTGATTCGCTTTGATAAAATACAATAGAAACTCTATGGCAATGTCATTTTGTTACTGGGTAAAACTTCATAATAAATTCAAGTTTTAGTAGGTAAATTTTATACGATGAAATTTTAAATACTTTCATAGAACCTCTTAAAGTTGCCATTGCTAGGGATCAAACCTCAGTGGTTGTTGTGTGGAGGTGGCACGCTGAATAGAGGATTGTGTGATAAAAAGTTTTAACCAAAAAACTTTTTTACATTGACTTGAAAATGTTTTTCAATCCTGAACAATGGTATCAAAATATAGCTAAAACAAGAGAATGGATGAAATGAGACATTTCTAATATGTAAATATTTTTTTCTTCTTGTAGAGAATAAACTTATGTAAAAAGTCTTATTTAATGCAAAACGCCATATCTTGCCGTTTATTGAGCAACACAAGTTAGCCCGTTATTTGGAGATGGCCGTTGAATAGAAGGTTTCGGGTGGGATTTTGACTAGAAAAACGGCAGGAACAATTTTTTACAGGCCGTTGATTGGAGGTGGCCGTTATTAGAGCTTCCATTGTATTTTAAAAATCTGTTTTCTATAAGAAAGTCCTTATATATTTTACCTTTTTGATATCATCAAAAACAATGGAGATCAACAAAGGGACTCAGTGAATAAGAGAAAGACTTTAATCACTTCTTAACAATATGATTACATTAAATTCTTAGAATGACATTTCAAGTGTTTTAGAAGTGCGTTCTCACCTTTTTGCTCATAGTTTATCATAACGCGTATCATAGCCATGCGTCTTCAACATACTTTAAAAATGGAACCAAATTTGGCATTCTCTATGGCACTGGGTCGTGTTCTGGATTTCTCAGCATAGACTCTCTAACAGTAAGTTAAACTTTTCATCACCAGTGTAACAAAGAAAGTTGTGAGCCTATCTTCTTCTGCCTAACCCTAATGTTATTATTCTGTCTGTTGTATTATCACACTTCAAGCTCTTATTATTTTTCTAATTATTTTTCTTTATTATGTTTTTTCGAAGGAGCCCTTACATATTTAATGCTGAACATACGAATTATTACAATAACATGATTCATGTCATAGCTCCTTTAACATAATAAATGAAAATCACTGAATAATGTTTCACTAATAATAACGCTCCTTTCGAAACAGGTTTTTTCTTTTTCAGTACTTCTCCCTCCCATAGACTTAGTCCACCTCATTCCAAGAATTTCATGAAAATTAACATTTTGAAAAATCGTTGAGTTCTCACCAATGTCAAATCTTCTGCCTAAACTACGCTAACTTACCTATTGAACAACCTTTAGATTGCAGGTATAACTGTTAAAAACCAAACATTTGGTGAAGCTACCAATCTTCCCGGTATCGCCTTCATTAAAGTTATGTTTGATGGCATACTTGGTATGGGATATCAGGAAATAGCCGTTGACAATGTTGTTCCACCATTTTACAATTTGGTTTCGCAAAACCTGGTTAGCGAATCAGTTTTTTCATTTTGGCTGAATAGGTGAGAGATAACATGCTCCCCCGTGAGCAGCTGACGACTCTATTTTTTAACGATATTTAAGTGATGTTTATTAACCAGTCTTACCTATTGTTAGAAATGCATCTGCTTCCAGTGGTGGGGAATTACTACTGGGTGGTATTGATAAAGCTCACTATACTGGTGAAATTACTTACACTCCAGTTACAACGAAAGGGTATTGGCAATTCGAAATGGACACGTGAGTAACTGTTACGTAACAATTCTTTTGTTATGTACATGTTATGTACTTTGTTTTTGCAAAACCAATCCTGTTTGTATTACTTGCAAGAAAGAATGGTGATGACAATTTTTACTGGTGTTGTGTTCTGCTGTAGCATTTTTGGTAGCTTTTGGTTTCCTCTCTGTCTTTAATAGAATATCTATAAATGGAGAAAGCATGTTCTGTCAAAATGGCTGCCAAGCAATTGCTGATACTGGTACGTCTTTGATTTATGGTCCGACCGTGGAAATAACGAAGTTTTATAATATGATTGGTGGCACTCCTAATGGTGGCCAATATTATACAATTGATTGCGCAAAGATTCCGTATCTACCTACGGTAGACTTTTTCATTGCTGGAAAGAAATTTTCATTAAAAGGATCCGACTATATTTTGCAAGTAAGTTTACATTTTAACATTGTAATGAAGAATGGAAATAATAGATCATCTATTATAAAAGGAAAAATATCTTTTGAATTTATCAATCAATTCTTGTGAAATAAGTTGGTCAACTCCTCATCGTTTTTGGTTTCATTCTGTAGCGGTCAACATTCCATGGAACAGTGTGTACCTGCGGGTTCTTTTTTCATGACCATCCTACACCACATGGCCCATTATGGATCTTAGGTGATGTGTTCATTGGCCCCTACTACACCATTTTCGATCATGGTAATAATCGCGTTGGTTTTGCTACATCGAAGTAGGTTGTGTCGTATTAGACGTGTCTTTACGAACTCTTTATTTTAGTTTTTAATTGAAGAAGTATAATATAAATCCTTTTTTTATAAAGTTAGTTGTAAATCTTTTATTTGTTTACCTCTTTTTTTCATTTTGTTTTATTTATTATTATTAGCATTATTTTTTTCTTCCTGCGTACCATTTTTTTATTCATTAAAACAAAAGATGAAATAATGAATTTGGAGCATGTGGTGGTATGAACGTCAAAACTTATCCCGCTAAGGTAGCAGGACGGTATCTCAGCACTGTATTAATTTCTTTTGATATAATACATATGAGTTAAATGATCATTCCTCATAACTATGATATCGCCTATTCGGGATGACTTTCATTCATATAAATAACAACAAAGAATACGGGATACTTATTTTGATCATATAATACCAGGACACAACTGTACACAGAATTTTGTTTTCTTTATATTCAGTGTTTTTTTGCGTATTACGTTTGTTCCTGGTTGTTGTTGTTTTGCATTATGATATGTTTTTTTAAGCAAAATGGCGTGTGAAGCTATGAGGACTCGTCATTTCATTCATATATCTCTTATAAAGTTTGTTACAAAGTTTTGTAAATAATTTCGAAAAATATTTCACAAAAGTTTACATCTGCATATCTCCAAATTACGAGCCACTGGCATAACTTAATCGGCCTATTTTTACACTGGCCTTCACAGGTGTAAATTGGCATGGCTTTGCGTTAAAAGGGGTAGAAAGAAAAAATAAGACAGATTTCATCCAATCGACTTCCGATACCTCGAACTTTGAAAGGGAGACCGTGAAAAAAGTTCGAAGTGGCGAACAAATTCAATATTCCAAATTTTTAAATGAGCTTGCCTTTATGGACTGGTTTCTAAAGCTTTGGGGTGCACGAGGAGGGAGGGAGAGAGAGATCTTCTTTTTGATACCCTTTCTAGCTGCATTTAGAAACTTGATTGATCACACAATAAAAATCATTCCATAACCCAAAACTATTCGAAAAGACAGGTCAAACCTGAACTATGAACAGCAAACCTAATTAGTGATGTGGCATAAAGCTGTATTCACATTTATATGCTTGGGAAACTGTGGCTGCAGAATTGGAGCTTCAAAATAATAAGTCATGAGAGATAAAATCTTGCCGATAGTTATGTGCATTGAACTTGTAATATGCCAGATTTATAGTTTACCCACTTATAGTTCATCTTCCTTTCGTTTATTTAGATGAAACAACTGAAAAGGCATTTGAACGATCACGAGACAAGTATGCACGGGCATACTTATGTAAATTGACGTAATCTCTTACGTCAATAAATACGTAGATGTAAACGCACCTTCACGTAAATGTGAACACAATAAGATGTCATTTTTCAGTAAGAAGCTTACGTAAATTGACGTGAGGTCTACGTAAATGTGAATGAAACTTAGAGGAGATATTGATTATAATTAAAAGCTACTATTCTTGAAAAACAGTGAACCAGATCTTTTACAAGCCAGATGAAAAGCTGAAATTTGCCAGTATACATCATTGAAAGATACAAGCATACCATTTGAACAACTGGATCGCCTTTTTTTTCAGACAGTTTCAATGTTCGATTTTGAAAATCCCTAAATATGTACGTAACTATGTTTTATACATTCTCGGGGGAAAAAATCTTGCATTGTGGCTGAAGCTCTGCTATTCCACTTCCCAGTGGGCAAAATTTTCAAAAAGTCTCTGTGGGGGAGTTTTTATCTATTGAAATAGCAAGCAATATTACATAGCATTTTTTGACGATTTTGCCGACTGGGATTACACAAATGAATTTAGAAAACAAAACTTCCTCAGAGAAAATAAAATATATACCTACAGAAAAATCCATTTCGAAGGAGATCACACTCTGACTGCCAACAAACAACCATGGAACATGGTAATAACTCCAACACATGGAGGTGATAGTTTGTCCAGAAAACTCATTAAATTCTTTATGTAACAATGAAAAATATAATCGAATGACATATATTATAATATGCTTGAGTATCACAAATACCATCAGACACAAAGTGAAAAGAAGAGAAAGATGAAACAGGAACAATCTAAAGTGAATAACAGTATTAAAAAGGGGACTGCAACCTATTTTGAACACATTATCAAATGTCACTTCCAAGCAAGTAATAAAACCAGTACTAGAAAAACTCCAAAATGTCAGACTAACATGACGAGATCAAGATTGAAGACATAACAGAAGAACAAAAAAAAATGGAAGGAAATGAAATGGTACTGGTAATCTGACACAAAATAAAGTCTTCGAAATTCGTGAAACACCATTTTCTTTCACTTGGGGATGGATAAACTTAAGTTTGGGTTAATATTTTTCAGATTTTTTAAATTCGTTTTCCGTAAATGACCGATTAAACGTCCTGAGCTTTTATTTAATAATCCAAATTTTACCATGGGTGACTGATTTACAAAGTCAATTTTTTGTTTAAGTATGTATTTGTTTTCAATAAAATTAAAGAGATGGTTTGTTCATAGATAACATTGGCATTTTGTTCACAGTGTTGTTATTTTAGATAGTTTAATCAATTTCGTAAAATTAATAGGCTACAAGTACAAAGAACAACTTATCAACCAACAACTGATGAGCTCAAAAATAAAGAAAGAACAAACAATTTACCTGTTTACTGTAGCAAGTACCTTCTCATCTTTTGTAAATCTTAAAAGTGCAATTGGATGAACCTAAATTTAAAAAAATGATAAAAAATTCCTATAGAATCCATTTCTGAATTTCCGAATTTCATGCAGATGACATAAAGGCATTTTGCTTTATAGATTTACAGAGGAATACTTTCTGAAAGTCTTCAAGATTGTTGATGTGAAAATAACCCGAATAACAGCAACCTGAATTACCGCAATGAGAGACTCAAGAATATATTTTACAAAGAACAAGTAACCACAAGAAAGTTGTACTATTTACATATTTTGTTTCTAGACCATTGAATCATTGTAATATTTTAAGGTATATATATATTATGTCATGAAGATCAAAATGCAAAACAAAACTAGGAAAGTTGGAATTATTGGCTGAAAATAGCTAGCAATTAGAAATCAATATCTGCGGTTTGCTGAAATACTGAAATTAACAAAGCAAATATTAGAATAACAAAAATTATAAAACTTTCAATTATCTTTGCATGGCTGGGGTATAACCTTATTGCTAATGAATTTGATCAAGTTGCCCGTTTGTTTGCTGAATATGTAGATGTTGCCGGTGCTAGCTCTAAGCGATATATAAGTGGATGATGTTGTGATACAATGGTACAGCAAATGAAATATCAGTTTACAAAATTCACGACTACATTTGGATTTAGATTGTGATTGCAATTTGAAATTAAAAATTGAAATTCATCTTAGATTTGGTATTTTATATATATAATATATTTGTTACCTGCTGTGATTTATTGAGACGGTATCATAAAAGTCACCATTTCTAGAGAGTTTTCTACTTCATTATTATGGTTCATGCATATTATAGTTCACGTGTTTCCATTATGTTCACCTGCATTTTTGTTAATTGTATATAGTTTATTTATTTTTTGAATTCTTTGACAAGATTACTATTTATCGTTCAAATAGAAATAAATAATAAGTGAAATGAAGATGTGAAACCAATAATTAGAAGTTACAACTCTTTAAAAATTGTGTTATATCAATTGGTAACAAAAGAGTTCTAATGCGTAGTTCACATGTGTTCCTTTATTTAATATATTATATACCTTTATAGGAATTTAACGCGAATATGGAAATTTTATGTATATATATACATTATTTCATGAGACAGGTTAATTTTTCTCACTTTTCTCTCAAATAATGTATGAAATTTTGCACTTAATGTATAGAATCTATTTGGCAAATAAAAAATGATCCGGTCAGCCCCTTTAATTCACAATAATTTTATACGAAAATTTAAATATTTTGGTCGATTCACGTTAATTTTCTTTGTGTTAATTTAATTCGTGCTAATTTGCAGAATATCAAAAATTTTTCTTCGTCGAAAAATTGTGGTCCGCGTAATATTGACCACCAAAAATTTTCCCTTCTCTTGAAGGTGAAAGCACATTTTGCTAGTTTTCTTCGCCAATATACTTTATTTTGGGATATAAATTACAGGGTTTTACAAATCACGTACGTGATTACGTGAGGTACGAATGCTTGCTGTTCAAGTACACTTGTTGATTTAATGTTGTACACCCACGTACGCTAGTTGTTGCCTAACGAAGTACACCGGGTTTCGGTTTGGAATTTAAACGTACGCTACATTTCTCAAATTATGTACGTTCGTACATTATGTATGTACATTGGGAAGTAAAAGTCTTATTTAAATTGTATGATAACGTTCTTGAATAAACAAAATATCTAAAGGTATAAATGCTCTCCATCCCATATGTTGATTACTACAAATTATTGAAAAATGAATAAATTCAATGTTCAAATCTTTGTTTATATATAAAGTACTGTTGTAGCGTGTAAAAACATTTTAAAATTTTTCTCCATAAATTGTTTTTACACGCAATACTGCCGTGATAAGCCTGTGTATATACAAAAATTGTTGTGTTTCTCCATGTTGGGATTATATCATATTTAACACAAAATTGTTGTATAAATATTTTGGATCGATCATTCAAAGAATGCTATTATCCCTATTTTTCAGTGCTATTTGGCCTATTTAGAGATTTCTAAAGTTGTACAGTTAAACTAAAAGCTAAAATTCCAATGTTCAGAGATTTAGAAAAGAGACAATACAACGTATACTCCTGCCTAACCAATGTGTACTCCTACCTAATCACGAGTAAACTTCTGATATATAAGAAAATACCTTCAAATTTCCCTGTTAACTAAAGCTGACAAAAACAATACCTTCTCAGATGTTTTTATCTTTCAATTTTTTATTCTGCTATGAATTGTGGAAATGTCAAATCCCAAAACTCCACTTGTACATGATACAAAAATCATGTAAATATGTATGTAATCACTCTCTTCTTGCATTACAATAATTTATACTATTCAATTTTATAATCTAAAAAAGAATGATATCATTCAAATACTATCAAAACAATATTATAATGATCTAGCTACCTTGGTTTACCTTAATAATAACAATCCACACACTTCAATGAAATACCAAATAAACTGCTAGCTACCCATTTCGGCATAATAGTCAAAACTAACTGATACGAAAAAGCTACGTTCAAACACATTAAAAAAATGGACATCGGTAGAAAATGATAAACTGATAACACATAACAGGTCTACATCGACTATCTCGTCGGATAGAATAATAATTGATACCGATCAATATTGTTATTCTTTATTACTGAACTTAAAGCGTTGAATAAAAAATCTAAAACAAAAACAAAAAAAAATAACACGCAGCGTCTTCATTACTCTTTAAAGAAATATCCGTGCGGCTTTATGATGTCTTCTTTATGGTACAAACCTCAATGAAGTAACAAAAACTTGCAAGATGGAGCTAGAGATTGTCCTAATGGGAGATTCTCCCTATACTAATTCAGAAAAAACAAACATCCATTGACGAACTTCCCGAGAAATTTACCTAAGTTCTTTCTTTAAAAGTTAGGTAAGAAAAAAGCAAGATGCGTATTAGTATAAAGAAAATGGAGTGGCCCCGCCTTTATTCGTGCAGCAAGTTGCATTATCCGACGGCGTTACGGAAGAAGGTGGAGGAAACCTTTTGTTTTCTCAGGGTGCCATACTTTATATGAAGGTTTCTAAATTATTAGCTGCTATTTACAATGTCGCTAAGACGTACACTAGTTATGAAGTTGGAGTACGTCTTATGTCTGGCTAAAAATAATTCAAAGTAAGCTGACGTACAGCGTGAAAATGTAAAAGTGTGAAAATGTATTTGTCTAGCCCTGAATTGTATAAATCCTAAACTGGAATTTTTTTTTATCTCTTATCTGCCTTTGGCGTCAGTTGGAACTTTAGGCAACCTAGCTAATGTTTGCTATTTTTCTAGTCGGAAAGTCATGTGACTTGTCTTTTAGCCAATGAGATTGGTTTATTGTTGGCAGAAAACAAACAATGTGATAAAACAGTTCAAACTATTTTCTATGTGATTCGTTTAGTGGAATTTTTGATAGCAGTAAAAATATCAGTGAGCTTTCTAGTGACAAGTATTATTGGTTTTGACTCCATCATTTATATTCAGGTCAGGGAATGTGCGCCAAATTCGAAAGCGAAATTACGTTACCATTTTTGTTGTTTGCCAATCAGAGTGCATGAGAAAAACGTGAGTTTAAATCGTTGAACATGAAATCGTTTATTCTAGCTAATTCTTAGTATAAAAACCTTTAGAAGCATTTGAGTGATATCTTATATTTTCGTGGTATTGCTAACTGTAGAAAGCTAATGAGTCCGATACAAACTGTTGTTGAGAAATACATGATTTCAGAATTTGGGAAACATTATTAGCTCTCTTTAAATTTGCATTGTTGTGATTCTGTCATGTCATTCTGTCATTCTGTCATTGTGAGGCTGTCATTCGGTATTTGAGTTGGGAAGTAAAATAAAATAAATTAACAAGCCTTTGGCCAGAAGCCAAAGTGAAAATATTTTTTTAGAAAAACATTGAAATTAAAAGTTATCAATTCCTTTACATATTCTTTGAAGATACTGATTTCCTTATTTCCCTCTGTCGTTGGAGATAAAATTATAAAATACATGTCTTTTCCACCAGCAGGTTTTCAGCAATATATTGATTTAATTGTGACGTATGCTGTAAGAAACCTGTTTATTTCTCCCATCATTATATACCAAACAACGGTGATATAAGTGAAGCACATTATATATTCTACTTCAGAGGTCGTTGACAAATATCTTCCGTCACGGTTAGCGTAAAAATTTGCCCCTATATGTAAGGTGTGATAAAAATGAGCTTAATGGTTTTTGTCAAAACTGGCTTAGCTCCAGTTGAAAAATGAAAAAAACAAACATGAGTCTTTCATTTGTTTTAAAATGTTTCACCTTGAAAAGTATCGGCCATTACTAGATATTTAGTACCCGAGTACTGCAGTGACTATCATGTTTTGCGGACGTGTTCGGGATACAAATGTTTTTATGTCAAGAAAGAAAATTCATATCAGTTAATTGCCGACGCATGAAATGTTTCATGTAGTATTTTTCACAGAACGTATTTTAACATATTTCTAATGATGTGCATGGAGATAAAAGAAGATAGAGTATAGAGGCTATCTTATGTTAATCAAGTTCGGAATAGCTAAAAAAACATTAAACCACACGCTCGAGGGTTTTCACAGCCGCGCTTAAGAAAATGTCATCGTTTGTGGAATAGAATTCACTGCCTTTCAGTATCAAAAATAAACTTTTGAAAAATGCCTTTGTCATGGAAAAGTCATGGAGATTATTTATTCCTCCCCCATTTCAGATAACTATAGATAAGCATGTCTGATTTTCTATAGGTATTTATCCTATTTTTAAGACAGATTTAAAGAAGCCTTTTTCCAGCATATAAAAAACTTGCATTTTCAAGACGTTTTGAATTTGGTAATTCGAATCTTGACTTTCGATTACAATCAAATCAAAGTTATACGAAAGTTAGTGTGATAGGATAAAGTTCAAAGAGTTAGAAGAAGCCTTGCTATGTAAAGTCCAGGAAAACAATCGCAATCTGGAAGAAAAATTCGACATAGGTGAGGAAAAAAAGTGTACTTATGCTGATGTTGTTGGTGTCACTGCACAATCTGGTAAGGGACGCCACAGAAAAACAGAATGAAATATTCCAGCAGCTACCAATACTGCTATTCAGGCAATAATAACAGAAGCAAAAAACGAGGAGCTAGAAGAGGAACGACAGAAGAAGGTGCGCTCAAATAATTTAATTATCCATGGGCTGCAAGAAAACCCTGACCTTGACGAAAAAAGACAAGAGAACTTGACTGCGAATTTTTCAAAGAGTTTATTGATACCATCCGTGTTTCTGCTCAATTCAAGTCAGTTGCACGCCTTGGGCAAAAAGTAAATGGAAAAGTGAGGCCGATCAAAGTCATTATGCAGAATTCTGAGGACAAGCAAAAAGTTTTGGATAATCTGACGGACTTAAAGGGAATTGGAGCATACAGGGTATAAGCGTTACTGAAGATTATACAATAGCAGAAAGAGACATGATACGGAGATGGTCTGACAAAGCTAAAGCAAAAAACAACGAAGAGCCGTCCGATTTTGCTCACATTTGGAAAGTCAGAGGCAATCCAAAAAACGGCCTGAGATTGATAAAGTTCCTGAAGAAAGCACCGGCAGTAGGAGCTCAATAAGTCAAATAGAAGAAAATAACGGAAATAATAAAGCAGCAAAGGAAACGAAGTCTACATTAAACAATGGATTTATGCGCATCTGGTATACTAACGCTGACACACTAACACAAGATAAGCTGGAAGAATTAAAGATGGAAATAGAATCCGATGCACCACCAGATATTATTGCAATAACCGAACTAAAACCGAAATACTATAAACGCCAGCTGACGGAAGTTGACTACATTTTGAATACTTACTCTGCAGAATTTGAACATCTGAATAATCAGGACACGAGAAGAGGGATTGGACTTTACGTCCAACGTTACCTGTTGCACTTGACGGCCTGAAGAAACAAATAACTGAAAGTGACTTTCAACTGGAGATGACGCAAGAAATGGTTTTGAAGAAATTAGAGGAATTGAATCCTAGCAAAAGTCTTGGTCCAGACGGCCTACATCCACGTGTTTTGAAAGAAATAGCGGCCGTGATTGCTGAACCATTTTACATGATATTCGAAAAGTCTTACACCCTGGGAAAAGTCCCATCCGCTTGGAAGAGAGCTAACATCACAGCCATCTATAAGAATAAAGGTGACAAACATTCTGCTGGAAATTACATACCAATTAGCCTGACTAGCATTGCATCAAAAATTTTCGAATCGATAATGTGTAATTCTTTACTATCATATCTCAAAGCAAATAAACTTTTGTCAAATCGCCAGTTCGGTTTTCTTGGTGGAAGATCAACCATTCTGCAACTGCTCCAAATAATGGATAAATGGACGGAAATTCTCGAAAATGGAGGTGTGATTGATATCATATATTGTGATTTTAAAAAAGCGTTTGACACTGTTCCCCACCGTCGATTAATGGACGTTTTGCGCCACTACGTTCTACAAGGTCCAGCTCTCTCCTGGATCAGAGATTTTCTGTCTAATCGATATCAACAAGTTTGTGTAAATCGAAACAAATCTGATGTATTTCCCGCGACGTCAGGAGTGCCCCAAGGATCGGGCCTAGGTCCACTGCTTTTTGTCATCTTTATAAACACTCTAGTTGAAATTGTTGATGAGTCAGAACTTTTCCTGTATGCCGATGACTTGAAAATATTCAGAGAAATTGAAACCACGATTGACGCTGCTAACCTACAAAGCGATATAAACAAATTATTGCAATGGACAGATACCTTCTTATTGAAATTCCATCCGGACAAATGTGAGCACATGAAAATAAAGTCAAGGTTGAAGTCTCCCGATGCAACACAGTATGTAATCGATGGCAGTGTCCTCAAGCAAAAATCAGATGTGGATGACCTAGGCATAAATTTCGACTTTCATTCGAAAAACACATTAACGAAAAAGTGAACAAAGGTAATGCTCTTGTTGTTATGTTACGGCGAACATTTGTCTACCTAGATAAGGATTGTTTCAAGCTGCTATTCACAAGCATTGTACGCCTCCATGTCGAATATGGTGGTCCTGTGTGGAACCCTCACCTGCAACGGCAGATCTCCCTTCTCAAAGATGTACAACGTCGCGCAACAAAATTGATACCTGGAATGAAAAACTTAAGCTACAAGGAAAGATTGGAAATCGTGAACCTTTCGTCCCTGCAATATCGTCGATATAGGGGCGACATGATCGAGATGTATAAGATCACCCATGAACTTTATGATAAAGAAGCTATTGGAAATTTTCTTCGCTTTTGATTGCAGGATGGTCAAGAACACAACTTACGTCGTCACGAATTTACGGTCACCCGACAAAGGTGTTTTAAAGACGTAAAAAAGTATTCGTTTAAAAATCGAGTTGCGGAACAATGGAACAACCTGCCACCGGACCTTGTGCAAGCACCATCTCTTAATTCCTTCAAAAGTTGACTCGATAAGTAATGGAAAAGTGCTGGTATTATGTTCGATATCGATCTGAATCTCGTCGAAACAACAGCCTGTCGACAAACACGATATCGACAAGTCGTTAAAGATTGAACCTGGTGTTAAAGGCACCATGTGCCTACTTCCAGAAATTTGTATAATATAATATAATAATAATAATATTAACAGGACGAAAAGATTAGCATTGATTAGTGTTTATATTAAAGTGTTTATATTAATCTGTTTGTGTATGAATTATTCACCAGTCTTGAGTATACCTCATGAGAATAAGTAACGAACACAAGACTTTGGGACAGGACAGAGAATCTAGACGGACTGTTTTTGGCATCTCGCAACAGATTATGTTATTTTCTAAATTGATTTTAAACAATTTATTTTACATTTACATTTATGCTTTTACCTGATGAAGATTAGCACGAAAGAAAGTACGAAATTTCGTAAACAATAGCATTGTTGCTTTTAATTTTTGCTCACATATATTTCACATATATATTTATTTATAACTGTGGATGACTTTATTATTTTGATTGTATTTGTTTTAAAATTTAACACATTAAACCAGATTTGTCCTTTGTCTTTTAGTTTAGCCTTTTATAGTCATTTTCTCTGTGAAAGTCCATAAAGAAGTTTTAATGGCGCAAGAAAAATCCGTATTAAAGACGCATTAAAGAGACGCATGAATTGCGGACACTGAAAGACTGAAATAAGACATCTGTCTCAATGACAGTTGCATTGATAACTGACATTAAAGGAAAATGTCCCTTCAGGCTTGTCGTCTTTTTATGCTTTTTGTCCCCAAAAGTCATAGAATTTGTTTTCAAAACTTCTGTAGGAAAACCCTGTATTACCGTGACTTTTAAATAAACTAAATGGCATCACATCCTCGCGTTTTCTGAAAGACGTCTTGGTGTCGGCTGGGTTCTCATCATTTTAAACACCTTCCACTCAATTTTTGATATCTAGGGTGATATCTTAGACAGTGCATCTGTCTCAATGACAGTTGCATTGATAAATAACATAAAAGGAAAGTGTCTCTTTAGGCTTGTCGTCTATTTGTGCTTTTTGCCCACAAAAGTGATGGAATCTTATTTCATAAAAGCTCGTGATCTAATATTAAATTCTTCCAACCGTTACCTCTGGCATAACGATGGTAACCCCGTTACGGAGACCTCTTTCTTAACTTTGCACGCGAAGTGAAGAGTCGTGTTCTGAACAGGTATATCATTATCCATGGAAAATACATCGGTCGTAACACCCCTTCAGTTGAGAAGGGACGAGGTGGATGTTGTTGCCAGATGAAGGGGAGTCGTCTGGTTTTGAGAAGCGTTTTATAGAAGAAAATAGCTCTCCCTTGGAACCACTATGTAAACGTTTTCGTGTGGTGAAATCAGAGGACAAATTTAAATGGAGTTTGCCTCTGGAGATGGCTGAATATGTTAACAGCCATATGCAAGAATTTCTTCCTGAAAAGGACGTATTTGATACAATTTTAATGGAAAATCCAGTGCCCACTAATGTCGATCAACCTCAAACACTTGATGATTTCTTATCCCCACTCATGTCAAAAGGAGAAGTGGCAATAGATACGTCCTTAGAAAATGTGCAACAAAGTATCGTCAACGCTCTAGGTCGACTTGCAAAAATGTGAAAAACCTAGAAAAAAGCATGCTGCTGATTGCACAGGCATTCCAAGCTGCAGCTTATCACCGTTGCTTTAATGCCCTGGGTGCAGTGGTTAAAGATCACAAGAAAGTTAAAGAGACATTACGTGAAAAAATGGACATTTTAAAGACGAGCACACTAATTTATTTGATGAAAAGTTTCAAGGTTATATTTCCGAAACAGTCAAATTACGTCAACGCTCAGAGGAATTATTCAAAGATTTTAACGATACTAAGCGAAAGCCCTTTCGTCCAGACCCCTCCCAAACAGATCGTGCTGGTGAGGGGCGAAAAATCACGTTTTCGAAGAGTTATCGTGGGTCTTACCGTCAAACCCAATATGGCGAAGATTTCCAAAGACAAGGTTCATCAGGTGAGAGTGAAGTGCAAAAAGCAACCCCTCTTCAACATAACACTAAATCTCCTGGACCCAAAATTGCACCACCGTATTCGCCCTTCCATAAAACAATTACTTTTCAAAAAAAATCTCGTTCATCTTCTATTAGCAGGGAGGATAGAATATTTCCTTGTGAACTGGGAAAAACTAACTCAGGACAAGCACATTCTGTCAATTGTACAGGGCTACAAAATACAATTTATGGAGGAGCCTTATCAGAAGAAGATTTCTCAAGGTACAAATATGAACCAACAACAAAAAGATTTAGTAAATCAGGAGATTCGGGATATGTCGAAGCAAGGAGCAATACATCCAGTTTCTCAGAATCAACATCAATTTTTAAGCAACTTATTTTTAGTAGACAAAAAGGGTGGGGGAAAACGGCCAGTGATATATCTGAAACACCTGAATTCCTTCATCCCTTATCTACATTTCAAGATGGAGGGATTGCATCTTTTAAAAGATCTCCTACAGGAAGGAGATTATATGACCAAGTTGGACTTGAAGGATTTATGCGCATCTGGATGGGTGAAGGGGCTTATTATCAGGAAAGATCCACGAGGGGCTCTTGGTCTTTAGCGGAACAACAGCTTCATATCAATGTTCTGGAATTGAAGGCCGTCAACAAACTAGCTATTCTAAGTTTCACGAAAGCGCTCGTAGTGAAACATATTCATCTTCAAATAGACAACATGACTGCTATCACTTACCTTGTGAAGATGGGGGACTCGCAACAAGGCCCTGGTAGATCTGTCAAAGGAAATTTGGGATTTTCTAGTTTCCCGACAGATCACAATTACAGCAGAATATATTCTCAGTTGTTTAAATGTGATAGCAGAGAAAGGGACAAGAGCGCGTCTGGATCAAAGCGAATGGAAGTTGTCTCCAGTAGTTTTCCTTCGCCTATGTCGGGCCAGAGGGACACCACATATAGATTTATTTGCATCTCGTCTATCCCACCAACTAAAGGTGTACGTGTCTTGGAAACCAGATCCGAAGAGCATAGAAAAAAATGCGTTTGAACAACATCGGTCCAGTCGCTTCCTTTATGCATTCCCTCCATTCAGTCTGATAGGAAAGATATTGTCGAATGCACGAAAGGAGCTCACAACGCTCATTCTAGTAACTCCTGTCTGGCAAACCCAGTCATGGTACACGTCACTATCGGAAATGTCAATTCAGAAGCATGTAATACTGCCTTGTCAAAAAAATCTTCTTCTCAACCCATCAAAACAAGTTCATCCGCTGATAATGAACCAGTTCCTGCAATTAGCGGCTTGGCTGGTTTCAGGTCAAATTTGGGAACAGCAGGCTTACCAGACAAAGTTGCAACCCTTATTTCTAATTCCAGAAGAGATGGTTCAATTTCTACTTACGAATCGGCCTGGCGTCAGTGATCTGGCTGGTGTCGTGAACGGGAGATTGATCCCTTTCGATATCCTGTAAATTACATTCTGACTTATCTTGCCGATCTCTTTGATAATGTGTTTCAGCGGGTTTTTGGGCGTGACATTCCTGCGCCACATGTCCCCTTATGGATCTTAGGTGATGTGTTTACTGGCTCCTACTACACCATTTTCGATCATGGTAATAATCGTGTTGGTTTTGCTACATCGAAGTAGGTTGTGTCGTATTAGACGTGTCTTTTGACGAACTCTTTATTTTAGTTTTCAATTGAAGAAGTATAATATAAATCCTTTTTTATAAAGTTATTTGTAAATCTTTTATTTGTTTGCCTCTATTTTTTCGTTTTGTTCTTTTTATTATTATTAGCAATATTTTTTTCCGCAGAATTGGGGCTAGACGTAAGCTTGTACGTCAATAAATACGCAGATGTGAACGTAGCTTCACGGAAATGTGAACACAACTATACGTAAGATGTAATTTTTCAGTAAGAAGCTTGCATAAATTGAGGTAAAGGCTACGTAAAAAACCGTACAGGTGAATGCAGCTTAAAAGAGATATTGTTTATAGTTGAAATCTACTATACTTCAAAAACAGTGAACCAGGTCTTTAACAAGCCTGGTGAAAAGGGAGAACTTGCAAACTGAAATTTGCCAGGATACATCATTGAAAGATACAAGCATACCATTTGAACAACTGGATCGCTTTTTTTATCGGACTGTTTCATTATGTACGTAACTATGTTTTATATAATCTCGGAAAAGGAAATCTTGCAATGTGGTAAAAGCACAGCTATTTTACATCAAAGTGGACAAAATCTTCAAAAGGTCTCTGTGGCACGTTCGTTTCAAGGCGGACATTTGAGAAGCGGACGCGCTGACTTGCTTACGTTTCTTTAAAGACATGTTCTGTTTTGAGGGATAATTTATGCAAATGTTATTGCTGAAATAAGCAGTTTCATGGCTCGAACAGACGGAATGGTCCCTGGCGAAGGGTTTGTCAGTGAATAATTTTATGATGGTAAGGAGCAAATCAAGCATATGCAAAAAATATGTGACTTTTTGGGTCCTTTAAAGTGGTACGAGGCAAAATGAGATTTTAACAACATCTAGAATTTTCCAAGCCATAAATAAAGAAGAAAGGGTAGAGCATACGTAGGATAACCAAGTACAAAAAAGTTATTTTACTGCAAAGTTGAGGACCCTTGGAACGTCTCAGACACAAGAGGGACGCATTAAGATTACCAGAACAATATTTTGAGAAGTAAGTTTGTCTATTTCATGAAACAAACTTTCTTATGTAAGTGTCTATTGATTGTTTTTTACATGGGGTTTGATGTTACATGGCCTGTCCTGTTGATATTCCTGAACTGAAACGACCGGCTCCGTAAAAAACACAGACAAAACTAAAACTAAGAAGACTCCATATTGCAGGTCTTTAAAATATATGAATGAAATGACAACAAAAAAAGGTCTGAAAATGAACTGTCCCCAAAATATTCAAACCATGGGATTCGTATATCATAATCCTTTAAGCCTACATAGTGTCCCCCGGGTTAAGCCTTATCGCCCAAAAATCAAGAAACTTTATTATCTAAAAAAAATATTTGACACCCCAAATTATAATTCCACTTGTTATTATGTCATCATCGCTTATTCACTTTATTCCTTCCCATTTCGACACTTCCCACAAATTTAATTTTGTGAGTTGGAAAAAATTGATTTTCCCGGGAATCGATTTTGAGAAACAGAATTTTTCACACTACTTTAATTTAGCTAATCGTTTGGCTTCAGTTTTGTAAATCAAAAATTTACTATAGATTTGTTAGAGACAGGGAGACAAAAATGGCTAAAACCTAAACTCTACCGTAATTATTTCCTCGAATTAGCACGGCCCTCGACTAAGCACCACATGAAGCGAAAATTCATCATAAGCCACGCCGTCGAATAAGTGCTGCAATATGATGCAAACGGCGGCGCTTATTAAAAAAAATGTGATTAAATGCTGTGGTTATTTCAAAAAATGGAAAAATACTGGATTACCTGAAATAATCTCATGTTTTTTCAGCAAAATTTTGAATGTTTTCTTTGGAAACTTCAAAAATGAACACCGCCATTGAGTAAGCGTCGCATCTAAAAATTTTGTAATAATCATCGCAGCGCTACTTCGAATAATTACGGTATTGCCATGCAGCATTTATCAATCAATTTATTGCTATCCATCGGGGTTATTTTTAAATCAAAGGAGGTAATGAATATAGGAGTTTTCCTCGTAAAACCCAATCTTTCTCAGGATTTAATTTTGCGGATTTTTTGTAGGAATTCGAGACAAATTCACAAAAGTCTTTTTTATGTTTTATGTTTTTTTTCGTGTGTACTTATTTTTGTGAAGCACAGATTTCCAACATATTTTGTGTCTATTTATATACTTTTGGGAATTGAACTGAAATTCGCAAAACAAAAAATAATTCTAGTTTCTCCCAATATAATTTCTGTCCACAATTTGAAAAGAAATTTTTAAGGTACATCAATTTTTTTAACACAGCCAAATAAATGAAAAATTAATATTTTCATACAATCCTTGCGCAGTGATTTTATGCGAAAAATTAAGAATGCGTTTACATGAAAGCCGTACCAACGTTGCTGGTTAGGAGTGACTTAAGTGTTTTACTGGGAAAATTTCAGGAAGGCTCAATTTGGTCTCAAAATTTGAAGCTTTTTTGGTGACAAAGTGTACAGGCACTTTCCTGCGAAAACGAAGTTCTCGTCAGAAAATCGTAACACTTTTCACTTCAGTGTAATCCTTGGTCATCTAGTGATCAAGAATATCCCAATATACCGAAGTGATAAGAATATTTCCCCCCGTTTGGGCCAAGACTTTAAGGTTGGTGCGAAGCCAGGGAAACACATTCCCGTTGAATTTCTTCACAATGTATTTGGGCGCATGCGTATTTCTAAATGTCCGCCTTGCACTGTAAAGTGAACGAACGTGGTGGAGGAGTATTTTTCTATTGAAACAACAAGCGATATTGCTTGCCATTCCTATAGAGAACACTCCTCCTCGAAGTCTTTTTGAAGATTTTGCACACTGGGATTACATAAATAAATTTAGAAAACAAATCTTCCTCAAATAAAATAAAATAAATACCCACAGAAAAACCCATACAAAAGGAGATCACAGTCCCACTCTGACTGCCAACAGACAACCGTGGAATATGGTAATCACTCCAACATATGGAAGTTATAGTTTGTCCAGAAAACTCATTGAATTCTTTATGTAACTATGAAAAATACAATCGAATGACATAATATTATAATATGCTTGAATTTCACTGATACCATCTGAGGAGAAAGATGAAAGAGGAACAATCTAAAGTGAATCAAAGTAACAAAAAGAGGACTGCAACCTGACTTGAACACATTATCAAAAGTCACTTTCAGCAAGTAATAAAACCAGCACTAGGAAAACTCCAAGCACTCAGACTAGAATGACAAAGTCCAGTCTGAAGACATAACAGACGAAACAAAAAAAATATTGAGGAGCGATATGGTACCGGTAATGTGACTCAAAATACAGCCTTCAAATTCCGTGAAACAGCATTTTTTTTCACTTGGGGATGGTTAAACGTAGGTTTGGGTTAATATTTTTCAGATTTTTTAAATTCATTTCCCGTAAATGACCGATTAAACGTCTTGAACCTTTATTTAAATATCCAAATTTTACCATGGACGACTAATTTACAAAGTCAATTTTTTGTTTAAGTATGTATATGTTTTCAATATAATAAAAGAAAAGGTTTGCTGATAGATAATATTAACATTTTGTTCACAAGCAATTTCGACATTTTCGATATTTTACTGAATTTCATTAAACTATTAGCCTACAATTACTAAAGACAACTTATCAACCAAGAACCAAACATGAAGAAAGAGCAAACAATGTACCTGTCTACTGTAGCAAGCACCTTCTCATCTTTTGTAAATCTTAAAAAGGTAATTGTATGAACCTAAATTTTAAAAAATGATATAAAACCCTGCCTTTTATTTAAGTTATTTCCTACATTTTTAGTTGGATAGAGGAAGGAGATTTTTGTAATTACTGTTGCATTGAGATACATTTGTCCGTCCTTTTGTTTAATAGTGCACAAAATGTTTGGAATACCTTAAAAGAAGGAATTTTTGAGAAAGAAATTTTTGAGATTGTTGCCTTTTTTGCAAAAATGTCTTCTGCAAAAAGATTTCATAATTGGTCAATCGTAAAAAATTATTTCATATTATGTTCGTATTATTTTCCGCAAAAATTATGACAACACCATCAACCACAGAAATATATAGAACCCATTTCTGAATTTTCGAATATCAAAGAGATGATGTACAGACATTTTACATTACCGTTTTAAAGAGGAATACTTTCTCAAAGTTTTAAAGGTTGTTGGTGTGAAAGGAACCCGAATAAGAGCAACTTGAATTACAGCAATCAGAGACTCAAAGAAGATATTCAACAAAGAAGAAGTAACCACAACAAAGTTGTACTATTTACTTATTTTGTTTCTAGATCATTGAAAAGTTGTAATATTTTTAGGTATATATATTATACAAAATGAAAAACAAATCTAATATGTCGGCATTGTCAGGTGGAAGTAGAAATCAATATCTCCAATTAGCTGCAATAGTGAAATTAACATAACACATATCAAGAGAAAAAAAAAATGATAAAACTTTGAATTATCTTTGTATGGGCTGGGTATTACCTTGTTGCTAATGAATTTGATCAAGTTACCCGTTTGTCTGCTGAATAATATATGCTATAATAGATGTATACAGTTTAATTATTTATTGAATACTTTGACAAGATTACAATTTTAATGTACAAAAAGAACAAATAAATAATGAATGAAACAAAACAAAGATGTGAAACCAATAATTAGAATTAACAACTCTTTAAAAATTATGTTATATCAATTGGTAGCAAAAGAGTTCTAATGTGTTTCTTTATTTAATATATTATATACCTTTATAGGAATTTAACGCAAATATGGAAATTTTATGTATCTACATTAATTTCATGAGACAGGTTAATTTTTCTCACTTCTTTCTCTAATTAATTATGAGATTTTGCACTTAATGTATAAAATCTATTTGGGAAATAAATAATAATCCGGTCAGCCCCTTTAATTCACATTAATTTTATGCGAAAATTTAAATATTTTGGTCGATTCACGTTAATTTTCTTTGTGTTAATTTCATTCGTGCTAATTTGCAGTAGGCCAAAATTTTCTGTTGGCATAAAAAGGAGATAAAATTGTGGTCCGGGTATTATTGGCCACCAAAAATTTTCGGTCTGCTGAAGGCGGAAGCACATTTAATCCTTTATTTTAAGAATATAAATTAAAGGGGTTCACAAATCGCGTACGTGAGTACGTAAGGTCCGGTTGCTTACTGTTCAAGTTCACTTGTGGTTTTAATGTTATACGCCAAACCTACGCTAGTTGTTATCTTTCGAAGAACAGGTGGTTTTGGTTTGGAATTTAAACGTACGCTACATTTTTCAAGTTATATCCGTCTCATTCAAATTGTATGATAACGTTCTTGAATAAACAAAAAAATCTAGAGGTATAAATGCTCTCCATCCCATATGTTGATTACTAAAAATTATTGAAGAAATGAATAAATTCAAAGATTGAATCTTTGTTTATATATAAAGTATGGTGTGGTCCTGCCTTCATCCCTACAGCAAGCTGCCTTGTCTGACGGGTTTACGTAACCTGAGTAGATGAAACTTTTTGTTTTCTTAAGGTGACATACTTTAAATGGAAGTTTATAAAATATCAACTGCTATTTGAAATGTCGCTAAGACGTACACTGGTTATGAAGTTCGAGTACGTCTTGCGTACGACTTAAAATAAGCCCAAAGTACGCTGACATACTAGCGTGAAAAAGTATTTGTCAACCCATGAATTGTATAAATCGCTAACTTGAATTTTTTTATTGTCTTTTATCTGACTATACCTAATGGTTAGGTATTCTTCAAGTCGGAAAGTCATTTAGCCAATGAGATTGATTTATTGTTGGGGGAAAACAAACAGTGTGATCAAACATTCCAAAATATTTTCTATGTGAATAAATTCAGGTGAGTGTTATGTTTTCCCCCAAAAGTGATGACGTCATTCCGATTTTTGAAGAATACACCTTAAGGTCAGTTTCCATTAAGCGGAATTTTCCGCGAGGGGGAATTTTTTCGCCTATGATGTCATTTGTGCATGCGCAGTGAGCCCAAAATATCGCTCGTAGAAGTCGAGTTTGCCCGCCACTAGCGGAGAAAAAAAGTTGAAAGCTGTTCTATTTTTGCAGAATCGAGATTTTTGTCTTGATATTTTGTTTTGATTTTTTGCGGGCAGCTCTGCGGCAAAGAAAAATGGCTGACAACAACAACCTCCAGCTAGTACATTTCGATTTTCAAGACGAACAGCACTTATCTACGCTTGTTCGTTTGTATGAACAAGGTTTATTAGTATTGCCACAAAGCACAGGTATCAGAAGAGCAACCCACAGACAAAGATAGTGAGCCAAAACAACAGCCAGACGAAATTCCCGCTCTTTTTCAAATAATAGTTACAATTATATTTTTGGACCAATCAATGGACAGTTTTTTCCGCTTCAGGCGGACGCGCTGAATTACGCTCCCAATGGAAATCGATGCGAAAATCCGCCTAAGGCGGAAAAATCCGCCCGCGCGGAAAATTCCACTTAATGGAAACTGACCTTAACCGGGAATTCTGAAATATGTGTGCTCCTTCACAGTGTTTAAATATAAACAAGCATGTTTTATGAAGGTTTTCACTGTAAAAATACATTCTTTTTTTTTAAAAAAAATCTGTTTTGGGTTAGAGTTTCTCTCCATTCGACTTATTTTGTAATCAAATAAACTTCCTAAAATGATTTTCTTATTTCATTTCCATTTCGCAACTCAATTCTGAGAATTCTATTTTCTTCCCAGTCAGATTTTTTTTTACCTCCGACTCTATAAGAGTGAGTGTTTAAGGTTACTTTCTCATAACACGCGAAGTTCCAATAAGGTATTTTCTTGGAATGGTTTTTTTATGAGTGTGTAGCTAACTCAACTAAGAAAAAAAAGTCAAGCAGTGCGCCAACAACTGCGTATTCACCCAGTATCACTAGGATAGGAGTCTTTCAGTATTGGGGATAATATGTCCTGGCAAAAACTAATTCGAAGAGACTTTAACTGATCCATTATGATATAACACCAATCACAACAAAGTTTAGATTGGTAATTCTCGACTGTAGGCTCACCTATAGTCTAGTTGAATTTTTGATAGCAATGAAAATATCAGTAAGAATTCTAGTGCCAAGTATTATTAGTTTTGACCCAACCATTTATATTTAGGTCAGGGAATATGCGTCAAATTCAAAAGCGAAATACGAAACCATTTTTGTTGTTTTGTCGATCAGTTCATGAGAATCACGTGAGTAAAAATCGATGAACATAAGATAGCTTGTATTCTTAGTATAAAAACTATAGCGGCATTTGAGTGATATCTTCAATTTTCGTGGCATTGCTAACTGTAGGAAGCTAATGAATCCGTACAAACTGTTGTTGTGAAATTGTTCATTTTTGTATCTGCGGAGTGTAGTTTGCTGCTGAAGGAAATCTAGAAAAATGAATGCGGCATTTGTGTTTTTTTTTATAGCGGTGGCTACTGCAGATATTGTTAGGTTTGTATTATCAAACTCCAATCGTTTGTCCAGGGTAATTGAAATCAGAAGTTCTCACAAAATATGTATGATGTATCTCCTTTCACATCAGAATCCCGTTGAAGAAAGTGGATAAAACAGTTCGCCAAACATTGAAAGAACAAGATGGTCTTGCTTTAGCAAAACTTTCCTCTTCTCCTGAACCACTTAGTAATTACTTAGATGTGAGTATGGTTTGTTATTGGTTTAAAAATTACCTCTTTCGGGGCATGAGAGATAAAAAAAAAATTATAGAATACCTATCTTCTCCACCAGCAGGGTTTCAGCAATAGATTGATTTTATTGTGAAGTGTGCTCTAGGAAACCTGTTTATTCCTCCCATCATTATTTACCACACAACGGTGATATCTCATTAAGAAAGCACATTATGTATTCTACGTTAGAGGCCGTCAACAAATTCAAATAACTTTTGTAGTGGTTCACATAAACATTTCCCCCTCTATGTTGCTAACCGTTAAAGGCGTGATGAAAATGAGCTTAATGATTTTTGTTAAAACTGGCTTAGCTCCACAGCTGCACTTAAGAAGATTTCAGTGTTTGAGGAAAGGACGTCAGCCTTTTTTCTCGCTGCCTTTCAGTATCCAAAATAAACTTTTGAAAAATGGCTTTGTCATGGAAAAGTCATGGAAATTATTTATTACTCCCCCACTTCAAATAACTATAGATAACACATTTTAATCAAACTGTCTTTGGCCTTATGTCTGATTTTCTATAGGATACATACTTGTTCACACACTTTGACGAAAATCCATACAAGTTCTTATGTAATATTTTGAGAGGGCTCCTATAAGCCATGTTATTTCCATTGCATTTTCTCATCATTTTAAACACTTCCAGTAAATTTTTGATATCTTAGACAGTGCATCTGTCTCAATGACAGTTGGATTGATTAATAACATAAAAGGAAAGTGTCCCTTAAAGCTTGTCGTCTATTTGTGCTTCTTGGCGCCAAAAGTCATGGAATTTTGATTTCAAAACTTCTGTAGGAACCCTGTATTACCCTGACTTGTTAATTAACTAAATGACATCAAGTCCTCTCGTTTTCGCTTAAATTTGTTATCAAGTTAAATTAGGTTAAATAAAAATTAAGGCAGGCTTAATTATTGTATGCTTCTAATACTAGCAAGTCTTGCCATGAATGTATTTCTAATAATGTCAAAAAAAGTGCTGAAGTAAATAAAAAACTAAACTATTATTCCTAGTGGGTTAGGAATTATATTGTTTTCGATGCGATTTTATCTTTTAATGCCCTGCTTTGTTTTTTTCTTTGATCTACAAAATGTGTATTTTATTGATTTTAGGCTCAATATTATGGGGAAATAAGTCTTGGAACTCCCCCTCAAAATTTCAAAGTAGTATTTGACACTGGTTCATCGAATCTATGGATCCCATCATCGAACTGTCCATTTACTGATATAGCATGTTGTAAGTATTTCTCCAATGCTTTTCATCTGTTGCTTATAACTTTAGAATGTCTATTGGGACAAATGTTAGAGTGTTTCAGACCATATTACTCCATTATTTCTTGCTTGTAGTAAATCTTTGATTCGCTTTGATGAAATACAATAGAAACTCCATCGCAATCTCATTTTGTTACTGGGTAAAACTTCACAACAAATTCATGATTTAGTAGATAACTTCTGTTGCTATGTTTTGTTTTCAAAAGGAAGACAATAGGAGAGATAGATTGACAGATGGATTTTTCAAAAATTCTATACGATGAAAGTTTAAATACAGTAGAACCTCTTATTGCTGCCACTTCTCAGGGATCAAACGCTGAATAGAAGTTTTGTGGGAAGAATCTTTTTAACTAAAACTTTTTTTACATTGTTTTGAAAACTGAGTTTTTTTCAATCCTGAATTATGGTATCAAAATGTAGCTAAAACCAGACATGGATGAAATGAGATATTTTTAATAATGTAAAATCATTTTTCTCTTTGAAGAGAATAAAATTATGTTAAAAGTCTTATTTAATGCAAAACACCATATGTTGCCATTAATAGTAGTTAAATTGTCCATCGGGTCATCGCAACACAAGTTAGACCGTTATTTGGAGGTGACCTTTGAATAGAGGGTTTCGTATGAGATTTTGACTAGAAAAACGGCAGGGACCATTTTTTACTGGCCGTTGATTGGAGATGGCTATTATTAGACTTTTTACTGTTTTCAAAAATTCTGTTTTCTATAAGAAATTCCTTATATATTTTACCTTCTTTGATATCATCAAAAACAATGGAGACCAACAAAGGGAATTAGCGAATAAGAGGAAGAGTTTAATCACTTCCTAACAATCTGATTATATATATATGTAAGTTCTTAGAATGACATTTCAAGTGTTTTAGAGGTGTGTTCTTTGCTTTTTACTTTCAGTATTGCATACTAAGTATCATAGTGATGAGTCTTCAACATACGTTAAAAATGGAACCAAATTTGCCATTCGCTATGGCAGTGGGTCGTGTTCTGGATATCTCAGCATAGACTCTCTAACAGTAAGTTCAACTTTTCATCGCCAGTGTAGCAAAGAAGGTTGTGAGCCTATCTTCTTCTACCTAACCTGAATATCTTTGTTCTGTCTGTCTTCAAGCTCTTATTATTTTTCTTTTCTATTTCCTATTTGAAGGAGCCCTAACATATTCAATAGTTAACATACAAAATGTTACCAACACATGATTCGTATCGTAGCCCCTTTAACATACGAATTGAAAATTGCTACTCACTGAATAACGTTTCCCCAATAATTACCCCCACCTCAAAACAGGTTTCTTTCTTTTCCATTACTTCTTCCTCCCATGGACTTAGTCCGTCTCATACCAAACATTTCATGAAATTAACATTTTCAAAAATCATTGAGTTCTCACCAATGTCAAATCTTCTACATTAACTACCCTAACTTACCTAATGAACAATGTTTAGATTGCAGGTATAACTGTTAAAAAACAAAAATTTGGTGAAGCTACCAATGTTCCAGGAATTGCCTTCATTGCTGCTAAGTTTGATGGTCTACTTGGTATGGGATATCAGGAAATAGCTGTTGACAATGTTGTTCCACCGTTTTACAATATGGTTTCGCAAAAGCTGGTTAGCGAACCAGTTTTTTCATTTTGGCTGAATAGGTGAGAGATAACATACTCCCTCGTGTGCAGCTGACCACTCTATTTTTTTTAACCAAATTTAAGAATTACAGTGATGTTTATTAACCTTTCCTATCTGTTGTTAGGAATGCATCTGCTTCCAGTGGTGGGGAATTACTACTTGGTGGTATTGATAAAGCTCACTATACTGGTGAAATTACTTACACTCCAGTTACAACGAAAGGATATTGGCAATTCAAAATGGACAAGTGAGTAACTGTTACTTAATAATTCCTTTGTAACGTAACAATTCGTTTGTTATGTACATGTCATGTACTTTCTTTTTGCAAAACAAATGCTGGTGGTATTCATTGCAAGAAAGAGTGGTGACGACAATTTTTACTTGTGTTGTGTTGTGCTCTAGCAATTTTTTGTAGCTTTTGGTTTCCTCTCTTTTCTTAATAGAATATCTATGAATGGAGAAAGCATGTTCTGTCAAAATGGCTGCCAAGCAATTGCTGATACTGGTACGTCTTTGATTGCTGGTCCGACCGAGGAGATAACTAAGTTGAATAATATGATTGGTGCCACGCCTATTGTTGGTGGAGAGTATACAATTGATTGTGCAAAGATTCCGCATTTACCTATACTAGACTTTTACATTGCTGGAAAGAAGTTTTCATTGAAGGGATCTGACTATATTTTGCAAGTAAGTTCACAATTTCACATTGTAATGAAGAATGGAAATAATAGATCATCTATTATGAAAGGAAAAATATCTTTTGAATTTATCAATCAATTCTTGTGAAATAAATTGGTCAACTCCTCATCTTTTTTGGTTTCGTTCTCTAGGTGTCAACATTGGGTCAAACCGAATGTATCAGCGGGTTTCTTGGTATGGACATTCCGCCGCCACGTGGCCCCTTATGGATCATAGGTGATGTGTTCATTGGCCCCTACTACACCATTTTCGATCATGGTAATAATCGTGTTGGTTTTGCTACATCGAAGTAGGTTGTGTCGTATTAGACGTGTCTTTTGACGAACTCTTTATTTTAGTTTTTAATTGAAGAAGTATAATATAAATCCTTTTTTATAAAGTTAGTTGTAAATCTTTTATTTGTTAACATCTTTAATTTTTTGTTTTGTTCTTTTTATTATTATTTTTAGCAAATTTTTTTTCTTCCTGTTTACACTATTCACTCATTTAAACTAAAGATAACATAATGAATTTCGAGCATGTGTCGGAAGAAATTATCTCACTTATCTGGAAGGGGATGGTATCTCAACACTGTATTCCTTTCTTATGTTATAATTCTTATGGGTTAAATGATCATCCCTCCTCACTTATGCGGTATGATTTCCCTTCATATCAATAACAACAAAGAATACGGAATGTTTGTTTTGATCATATAACATCAGGGCCGTGGAAAAAATAATCATACCAACCTTCTTACCTCTCAGGACAGAAAACATCATGATATCTCTTATCCTCGATCAGCCAGCACAATTTCTTCCATATAACCATGCCCTTTTGTAAAAACTGAAGGCAAGACACAGATATTTTGTGGAATTCAATTTATTTTATTTTCTTTATTCTCCGAATTTTTTTTGGTATTACGTTTGTTGTTGCTTGTTGTTGTTTTTAGAATTTTACATTAAGAATTTTTTTAAGCAAATGGCGTGTGAAGCCATGAGGACTCGTCATTTCATTCATATATCTGTTATAAAGTTTGTAACCGCCAACTGCAGATATGTATATTCACTTTACAAGGTTTCGTAAATAATTTGGAAAAATGTTTCGCAAAAGTTTACATTCTTTCCCCGTCTACGATATATCCCTCGATCTGTATATCTCCAACTTACTAGCAACTTGCATAACTTTAATTGAGCCTTTTTTACACCGGTTCTCACGGCTGTTAATTTGCGTGACTTGGCGTTAAAGGTGAGGCGTTAGATGTTTGTCTGTGGGAGGTTGACCGTGAAAATAACGCCAATTAAAACTGGCGTAGAAAGGACCAATAAGGTAGATTTCATTCATTTACACATCTTCAGTATTTTGAAGTTAACTATTAAAATATTATCTTGCAATGACCGTTTAAAAATTATGGACTGAAAAACGAACTTTAATCTTGTACAAAACTAAATGGAATTTTGCAGCAATATTTCAGAACATTTCACTCCAGATTTTCTTTTTTGACATCCTTTCTAGCTGTTTTTTTTAGAAACATGATTGACCACACAATAGAAACATTCCATAACTCAAAAGTATTCGAAAAAACAGGTCAAACGTCTGCCCCTATATGAACAACAAACCTAATTAATGTTTTGGCGTTGCACGTGCTAACAAACTAAGCAAGTGACAGGGTGATTTTTATCCTTTGGCGCTCCATTCGTTCAGGTTGGCTGCTATGATTCTGCCCGCCGAGCTCTCAACCTAGAAAGTTGACCCGTTAAGGGCGGTGTGCAGTTTTAGTTGATGAATCCTAACGGGCCAATACGCTGCTTTTTTATTTTAAAAAGTGCATTATGGAATGAAGTATAAAAAAAAGAAAAGAGATACGACAACAGGGACTGAGACCCAAACACAATGTCACAATATACACCATCTGGATACTAATGACTGCACTATTCCCGCACAAGGTTTTTGTACTGCAATCACAAGGCATAAATTACGAGATTCTTCTGGGCCTGCGCATCACGAAATTTAAAGTGGAGGGTTGCAGAAAAATATAAAAATGTCGTTCACCATGGTTGGGCGTCGAAGAAAATTTTCGTTAGAACAGCTCTCTAAATGATCTAACTATTTTTCAAGTCGTTTTTGGACAGAATAAAAAGGGGGATAGCAATGACTTTTTTGGACAGGATACCTTATTTTCCCTAACTTTAGATATAGGGTGAAATGGGTTAAGAATTAGCCTTTTTTATAAGTTTGTACAGGGAGCATCATGTGTGTGAGACAAGAAGATATATAGTTGAATTTTGTGCCTTTTTTTAGCAGGTTCTAACTTTTCCGAACGGAAAGGCTGCGAAAATTTTCTGCCTCCGAAATTCCGATCTTTACCAAGGATGTAAACAAAAATGGTTGAACTAAGCCCCGCGAATAGGACGATTTTCCCTCAAATTTCAACGTTCTGCTATTTCTAGTATTCTACATTGAAGATTACAGCTTTTTGAGTTAAGGATAACGGGAAAGAATATCTAAAACTGCTGGTAGGCGTGAATGAACCCATCACGCGGCATAACAACCTTATGCTCACAAAAATTTATCCAAGCAAGCTAAAATCTCTCTACTCTTTAAGTGATAATAAAGAATATGAATCTGTGGTGTTAGCTAGCTATAATAGCTAGATAGGTAGGAAAAAAGAAAGGAATAGAAACACAGATAATAATCTTATAAGCCTTTAATCACACACACACACAGAATAAGCCTAGCTAGAAGAGAAGTCATGATGATGATGGCATTTGTTTTCCAAACACTAATCACAGTGATAATGTCAAGTCATATCACCTTCAGAGTTGAAGAATTCATTCAGTTTTTAAAGACAAATGAGTTTCAATGACAATCCTTGTCTATCCTTGCGTTCTCATTGGTTAAAATGATCTATTAAAATCCTATTGAAATCGGCATGTTTACGTTTATTGCGTTTATCATGACGTTTTTTTTCAGTAGATGTCTACTGAATTTCAATATAAAAATAAAATACGTCTTTTCGACGTGAATTCTGTTCCTGTTTATTTTATTTGTAATCACAGATACCTTTCTTTAGAGAAAGAGAGAGAGTGTGTGTGTGCTGTTATAAAGTGATGGATTGTGTCACTGACGAAGTGCTATTAAATATTTTTCAACACCTTAATACTGATGACATTAATCAGTTAGCACGTATAAATAAAAGATTCTACAGAATCACACGTGATCCAGCTCTGAACAGGTAATTTTGTTTTTCTTACTTTCATTGCTCTTTGTTTTTAAAAATATGGGGATAGGTTTTTTATCAAACTGAAATGGTGAAATGAACTAACAATACCACATTACTCTTTTTGTACATCTATATAATATATCGTTTGATTATATATCTTGAATTTCTTTTATCAAGAAAGTTAATGTAATGTTTGGATAACTCCACTAATACTCAGTGCCCAACAGAAATTAACTCAACTATATTTTTAGGGTGATAGCATATCAAAGGAACTTTCATGTATCATCTACCATATTGCATAAAAAAGTTTGTTTGTATGGAGATTCTTTACAATCACTTACTTTACAAGACTGCTTTTGGATTCCATCATTTCGGATGGTAGCCGCATTGCAACGATGCACAAAACTGAAAGAACTGATTCTTACTGGCTCACACTTATCATTAAACGGACTCGTGAAAATAGTCTCTTCCAATTTGAACTTAATAAGACTTGGTTGGTCTATTCCAAATACCAGTATTTCATCTGAACTACAAAAAGATGGTACTCGTACAGATTTATTCAACAAGGTTCAAGCAATGTTCAAACGATTTAGTGGTATACTACTGAGGTTTGAGTCTTTAATGAGTTTTGAACAGTTCTTGCCAATATTCGATACACAAGACTTTTATGTTAATGAATTCGGTTTAGAGTATCTAAGTGAACGCTCTTCTTCCTATTTCACTATTGGTAACACTTATGGGATTTATGTCAAATGTAATCAAAAATTTCAGATATGCTTGAGTGACGCTATTGATGCCAACAGATTTCTGCATTTCAATTTGCTTGTTATGGATTTTGTTATACAGATCGTTACTAAGGCGGCTCAAGCCAATGATATATTAATGTTACTAGCTCCAGGAAATATAAACTCACCATGTTGGAAGTTCATCACTACTGTTTGGAATTCCATTTCGTTTGAGCGGATAGATATGAGTTATTGTAATTTGGATAAAGAGCAAATGACCTGGCTGTCAAAGTTGACTAACATTACACATTTAAACCTATCAGATGTACATGCATTCAAAGCAAATTTAATGAAAGTTATTGCAATAAACTGTGCAGAGTTGAAAGCATTGAATCTCTGTCACTGTGATGATTGGATTGAGAAGGTAATTTTTTCCATCTAAAGCCCAATTCATGTGTGTGGATTTTTTTCCTTAAGAGCTTTAAACCATTCATAAGGTCTTCCAGAAATTGCGTTCATAGGTGCCTTCACATTCAAATAAATATTTTTCGTAAGAGCCTCATAATGTATGTAAAGTCTTACTAAAACTCATTTTTATAAACACATACACATACATGTAAAAAGTTTTGTAGTCTATCAAACAATCAATTCTGTGAAAGGTTTCTAATTCAAAACAACAGTTTTGCATACACATGTAGTTTAGACACTCATTTTGAACGTATATTGTACAATTTTTTCTTCTTCTACGACTTTAAATGAAAAAACAAATTGTTTAAGGGTTTACGAATAGTTGTAAGATGTTATGGAAATTTATTCGTAAGGACTGAGAATGAATGGACATGGTTTTGGTTTTAGTGAAAAAAATACGTACATGTGAATTGGACTTAGATATTATCTATAAAATTTCCTCATAGGTTTCTACACCTTTCTTTGTATCTGTAGTAATAGAACAGCTAAAAGATGGTTTTCTTTTCTGATGCAATATAAATTTTTTTCGAAAGTTAGAAACGGTTTTAATGTGAACCAATTATTTTTTCTTAATAATTTTCTAATTTGTTGCGACGATATTCAATAAGAAAATCATAGTCCATCATAGTCATGTTTTTGGCGGGGTTTTTTTTACTGGGTGATACTGGATGGCGGTATTAGGAACAAATTTGATTTTTAGTGGATAACTTCTGTTTTGTTTCTACATTTTTTTGTTTTCAATAGGATGACGATAGATAGTAGATTGATTGATGGGATAACTGTATTGATAGATAGATTTTTAAGAAATTCTATTATATATAATGAAAGTTTAGATAATTCCAAAAAGTATATTTTTCCTCCAATGGTAGCTAAAACAATGATGGAGACTATTTAAGCAAATAGGAGAATTATTTACACTTCCTAATACTAGGTCCACATCAGTATAACCACATCAGTTTTTAACCTTCAATTTTTAACCTACTATAAAAAATATATTATGAATGAATTAGTAAATGAATATATTTATGAATGGTAGCGTTTATATGAATTATATACTTTATTTATTTCTTGACAGGACTTGCGTGGGCTAGATGCTATTGCAACTTATTGCCGAAAATTAATGGAGCTAAATCTCTCATGTTTACACATCCATGCCGGCCCTGATGATCTAAATAAACTTTGTTCAATTATTTCAAATATACCAACACTGAAAACACTTTCAATACCGCCTTGTAGTCTTATTAATAACATAAACTTGAATGATAAAAGTGGATCTTCGCCTTTGCAACGTTCAAATTTTAACATGTATAAGCCGCAAGTCTTGTCTAATCTCGTTTTGTCAGAAAGCGCTTCTTCCAGTTTGGATATATCTGATTTGACCAGAAAACTTCGCTCATCTCAGGAGGATGATCTGATTTCAAATGAGAGTGGTCTGGACACTATATTTCGTTCGTGTATTAATGTTGAAGAACTTGAAATAATCGACACAGGATTTCATTCTGCCTTCAGTAAATTGAGCACCAAGCAGGACCAGTTCTTTTGGTATGTTAACAGAATTTTTTCACGACAGACCCACTTTCAACAAGTTCTAGGTAATTTTAAAAATCTTGTTCAATGTTATATCTTTTAGTCCGACCACAATTCACTTGAAAGACAAACATTTTCTTCCTATTTCAACATTACGGAATCTTCGAAAATTGACCCTAGCAGGTATGCCTCTCTTATTAAAAGTTGTCCCTGTAAATGCAGTTCTTTTATAATTTACTAATATTGGTGAGTATTTGGTATGAAATATAATAGCAGTAATAGAAATTGAATTTTGCATCAGTATTCATATTTTCAATTTTGTTGCTGTAGGAATTCTCATGCTATAGGAAATTTCCATCCTAAAAATTAAATCAAGATCCAAAAAAGTTGCATTTCCATATTTTGTATCTGATAGGGCTTTCTGGTGTTGGGAGTTTCAACTCACTTGTACAGATAACAAACTGCTGTACTGAACTTGAAGTATTGTCGATTGCTCATTGCAGTTTGTCTGGCCATTCGGGTGCTTTGTCCTCTTTAAGGCAGGCACTTATGAACTGTAAGAAATTGAAGACATTTCGGTATGCATTTGTCCTTTCCAGTTCAAACATTAAGTTTGTCTCAAGATATGATATGTCCTAATTCGTTATTCTATTTTCACTGTCTCTGGCATTTTAAACTACTGAGGTAGCCATATTCCGAGCATTGCACAAGCATCATTTCTGTACCAAGGTTACAATTTCCAAAAGTACCAGAAGTTTCTTGCTGTTGCTAAACTCATGGACTAATAATGTTTTTGAGGCATAATATTTTCATGCTCCTTCTGCTTCATATAATTGATTTCTTCTGGTTACTCTCATTGAATTTGTCATTTCCATACTACCGAAGTGTTTAAATTCCCTTAAATTAATTTTTAACATACTAGACTGGACCAGCCGCATTTCTTCTTACGCGATCAGTTCCTGGAAGCTTTGTGTACTTGCAAAAGATTAGAAGTGCTTTGTATCATAAGCAAAAATGGGAAGTCGCCCAAAGACCCGAAAGATTACTTTATGCTGTTTGAGCAGGTTTTGACCAAATTGATTCGTTTGATAGTTTCTGAAATGTTACTTGCGTATTTAAATTCCTCTTTACATTTTTGAATGTTTATAAAAAATTTGAAGTCAACGAAAGAAAAAATCAATTTCTATTATGAAATATGGTTCTACTTTGAGCATAATTTATCCAATAGATTTCCGTCCAACAGGACCCCCCGAAGGGATTGTTTTACTTACATTACAGTCAATGATTTTCTGTTTCATTGTTTCAGTGTCCTCGTCTTGTTGCCTTTTTCCTGTTTTCTGGTTCCATAATATCAGATGCGAGGAAGATTCAATCCACTCTTAAAAGGAAGTATGCATGAGTAGCTTACATATTTTTTTAGTTCCAAGAGCTTTCTCTGAAGTTCAAATCATGCAATAAAGGTTGTATCAAGCTCAAATGACTTAAATAAAATGTTATTTTCCAGCTTATTCTTGTTTTTCTGGATTATCTGCATTTTTTTTCGTAACACGAGAATGATTGTTTGTCAAACGAAACCGATCTCAGAGATTTTCCGTCTTAGACATAAGCCAATATAATGCCAATTGCAGGTACGAACATAATGGTATTCGTGGACATTTTAAACAATATTTTGTTTTGAAACGACACTGATCTGTTTAAGACATTTTTGTTGAAACAATACTTTTTTGTTTGCACATTTTTCATTGACAGATTTAGAAAAGAATGAGACACATAAAATTAATTCAATTTTTTTCATTCGGTATCATAACGCTTGTCAGTTAAAAATTCATACAATAAATATGCATTGCGAAGAAAAAAAAACAAGGAATATTTCACTTTTTCAAATAACAAATGAACCTTTATCACCTGGATGCATGATAAGCCAAATTAACCCATGGAATCCATTTGGCAAAGCCCATTTAATATCAGCCCATTAAATATTCAGTCTGAAGGGGTTTTGTTCTAAAAACCTATCAATTGCACTATAAAAGCTTTTTGATGATTCCCAAGAAAACAAAAAGTCCTTGAAAGCATTTTCCTTGCGATTGGTAATCTTCCCTTTTTAATTGATTTAGATATGGGCATGCAAGGCCACCGTTATGTGTTACTATCCTTCCCTACTACAACGCGCTGACAGAAGAAGGATTATGTCAAGTACCCTATGTATATGTGAGGGATGTCATTAGATTTGAATCTCGTATAGCTTCTTGTAAATATGACTCATAGGTTTATTTTCTATCTATCTTATGTATTGTCACATGATATGTTTTGTATATTAAATACGATCTAAAAGAAATCATTTTTTATGTAAGTCTGTTCATCATTGTTATCATTATCCTCTGAAAGGAAAATATTGTGCAAAATGTTGATATTGCGTTTAGGGAGGAAATAGGATGGCTAACTATAAGTTAGAGTATGATCATTTGTTTTTGTTTTGCGCAGTTTTGCGCAGTTTTGATTTATCAGATTTTCAGCAAATAGTCAGTTATGGTATTAACAAAATAACTGGGACGAGTTGCATGTTCCTTTTGTTGGTTTTGTCTGTTCTAACAAATGTTATGATCATTCAATTTTCGGAAAAGATTTAAGTATCTTGAAAACATCTAACTGAAAATACAAGTACTTAGAACAGATTTGAATATAAACAATCCACTAATGTCTTGAGAAAATTCCCTGGCGCGAAAGCCTGTTGTCAAATTCTATTGTCAGATTTTTGTTAACCTTCAACTATCCACATTCACTTTGATCACGTGATATTAAATCATTATTTCACATTGATTGTAATTTGTTATGTGATCAAAGTGAGTACAAGATGAAGTTGAAAAATATGGACATAGGCTTCTAGACTAGAGAATTTTTATAAGACTATGTTAAGCGGGCGATACACGATCAAATTAAGTGAATCAAATCGTGTATCAGATGATTTTTAAATTTTTTTCAACATTTTTCAACATTTTTCAACATTTTTTTCAATTTGTCAAAGGAAAAGTGAACCAATCAGCTTCTTCAAAATTGTGGTAAAATGACCATCTCATAACCAATCATGTTATGTTGATGTTTTAAAATTATTTGAGCGAATTGAAACCGTGTATCACTAGACTTTCAAAGTCGACAAATTAACACACATTAATAACAGTGTTAATAACATTAATGTCACTGGCGTGTGTATACCTTGGGTAAATATTATACAAATAAAAGTAAAATTGATAAATTTGATTGTGTATCGCCCGCTTTTTTATACAATGCAGATTGTGATATTCTTACTACACGTGTTGACATTAACCCTAGTGTCAATGTTTACTCGTTCATTTTTTAAGATTTAGAGAAGAAAGTTGACTTCATAATGATTTTACATGGACATACTTTGTCTTTATTGAATGTCTGCAAAATAGTTACTATATTGTAGTTGCTAAATCCTGGTGTTTGTCATCACATTTTCCAACCAATTCTACAGGTTTCCAACACATCGTGCGTAACAAGCCTTCCTGTACATAGTCATTGGAAAATTACCTGGCCTGAAAGTTTGTTATAAGTTCTATTGTCGGTATTATTTGGATGATAAAATTTGCCTATTAAAAAGATCAAAGAAAAAAACCCAATAAGTTGTTAATTAGGCTTCCAAACCATAGAAAACTTCTAATGACTAACGCTTTCACTTCAGTATCATCATAAATGTCTATTGAAATGAAACGTAAACTAACGGAAGAAGATTCACTGTCATCCATTCCTCCAGCATCATCATCAGTAGAAAGGTAACAGTTTTGGTTTCAGTCACAGTCTCTTCAATGTTTCTTTACACCTATTGATATTTACTCAGGATAGCCTATTCAGTGCCACAAGGTGCTGTTGTCGGGTCTTACGAAGGTGGTCTTAGAGCATTTAAAGCCACCATTTGCACTACAGAAGGTGTAATGGCAGCAACAGCTCAACTAGCAGACCACCTTAGATATCTTTCCTACTCTACTGCTGAGTGCTGTGCAGAGAGGAATGATTTGACTCCGTCAGCAGCGATTGTACCCACAATCTCCTGCACAGGAAGCCAGCACTCCACCACAACTGTGCTAGTGCTTTTGTTTTCTCTTAGATCTGATGTGTTGGAAGGTTATGCCACAGAAACTGATCACATCGTCCATCAGCAAGATGAAAGTGAGAAGAAGGAGGACACGGCGAATAGTAATATTTCAACTTCTGAAGGATTTGTTGAGCATGCACAAATGATTATTGATGAATTGGCTGTGAAAAGGAAAAATGATGAATCGTTGATTTCTGGTAAGATATAAGGCGACATATCTCGAATATACCCGCTGTCATGAACTCTGACTTTCCTGAAGTTTATGTTGGCCCCTTCAACATTCCAAGTAACTTCCCTTATAAATCCGTGGATGATCTCCAACCCCTCGGTATCTCCAACCTTGCCTGGTCCCGTCAACCTGGTTATCTTGAAATGTTTCATTGTGACAGCATTCGAATTGTAAAGAAAATCATTGTTCGAATATTTATGATGTTCGAATGTCTATCTTTCCTTGATCTATTGTCTGTTCTGTGCGTTTCCTGTTTGACATGATATCGGCCAAACGAAATTAAAAGACTAATACATTTTGTCGGTTATTACCCTTCGATATGTTAGGCTCTAGGCTCAGTTTAACTTCTCAGAGCACTGCCATGCCGTTCATCTTAAACGGATAAGTACCATCGCTAGTTTGTGGTGAATACTAGTTATAATTACGTCCACTAATCTAGAAATAACACTGGATCGCCCATGTTTTGTTTATAAATTAAAGCATGATGGCCAAGCTATTTGGGTCCTAGTAAGATGGCCGCCGCCCAAAAATTTTCTAACTTTTAAACGAAAATTAATGCAAAATAAATCGTCCAATTCAATATTTAGGGTTTTATAGCAAGAATTTCCAAAAGCACAGAACACTTTGTTCTTCATGTGGTTGTGGAGATTTCTGTACAGTATTTATAGTACCTATTTAGCTCTGTCAGCCTATGAACTAACCTCATGCTCTTTTTTTAAGGTTTCCAAAACACAACAATCATCCAATTATAAATGCATTTAATTTCCTAGTAGCTTTGGAGAGATAATTCTACTGTCTAAATCTTGATCTCCTAGCACTTGTTTGTTTTTGTTATATTCGGTTCACGGATACGTAGTTGGTCCTACAATAATGGCAGCGACTAAGCTTCAAAATTAGAATTCTAAAGCGATAGGTTGCTCGATCTTGTGTTATTTTTAGATCAGTGGTTTTTACCATGCCTCGTACTTTCAAACAAGATACCAATCCGTTAGGTAGACACACCTGAATCCACGCTTCTTTTTTTTTATAAGCAACACAAAATTATGGCTGAGACTCAATGTTGCTTAAGTTACTCTCTTTTACAGGCTGATTTGCTGCTTACTTGTTGCTTGTTGACTATCGACGCGAGAAGACCAAATATGCGTGTTTGTGTATTCACGTAGAACAGCACGAGTTTTTATTAAACCAATGGGACTTTTATTACATGTTTCTCATCTGCAAGCAAAAAAATATATGTCCCTTTTTGCTCTTTTTATTTTCGTGTTTAGGGTTTTGGTCCTAGTGTTTTTTTTCCTTGTTTGGCAAATCCAGTTGATCTGGGATGTTGGTTACAGTTGCTTGTTGTTTTTTTTTGACAGATTTGAGCCTCATGTTGCTTATAAGGTGTTTATATATATATAAAAAAAAACGCGTATCAAGTTCAACATCTTTTCTCTAATAAACGCCCACGTTTTTTTAAACGCCCCTCTCTAGTAAACGTCCCCTCTAAAATCAAAAAACCTTAATAAACGCCTAGGGTTCTTATTAGAGAAAATGCGGTCTATAAAATACGCCATTTGTCTATGCACCAATCTATAGTGATCCTGTCGTCAATTTGATTTAGAATTTCGTAAAACGATGGAAGTGCAGACTGAGTCTTGGTGCGAGTCACTGGAAAGGACTTTTGGGAAAGTATATGAAAGAAACAATGGAAGATGTCAGGAGAAACTGCAACAGCTTTATACAATCCTTGGAAGAATTAGTAAGAGCGATATTCCTTCAGACTTCAGAAAACGCTTGTTCTTATTTTGTGATGGAGTTTGTTTTATTCTCGTGTTTTTTTTAAAAAAGCAGATTTTACAGAAAATCATTAATTAGTTATCAGTAAAGATTAAGGTTTTATATAAAAATGGTTGTCTTAACTTTCATATTGGTGAATCTCATTTTTTTTCATCTTCAATTTTCATCTTCAATTTTCATCTTCAGTTTCTCTTTTTTTAAATTAATTTTCATAATAAAATGCTCAATAATATATTTCCATAGATACCAAAATTATTAACATCGGTTGAAAGCCATAAAAGCAATCGCAAATTTCCCCTTAAAACTTTGGCGCGAAAATTGAGACATGTCGTTTAATCGGTCTTTTTAAACGTAGTTCTTTTTATTATTTTTCGTTTCTTATTTCCAGATCAATTGGAGCAAGAGATGTCAGCATTTAAACAGTCGCTGAAGATGCTCTATTCTGATGTCGAAAAAACGTGAAAGTCCTTGCTGATCGAAAAAAACAAATATATATATAAATATATTGGCTAAGCTGTTAAGCCTAACGAAACAGATTATATTTTGAATTTCCCTTGTTCTAATTTATTTTCCAACAGAATCGATCTTAACATTTTAAACACTTGCGCAGATCGCTAAAACATAGACAATCTGAGTGTCTATTCTGATGATGAAGACATTGAATGTGTTCGTAGCATTTTTCCATGTCAAGTTGGTTCATCTCTATATTTTTTTTTTGCGTTTATGGCATCCCGTTCTTGCCAAGATTGTAAATGATTTTTGGTGTATATATATGTATTAAAATAGTATATTGGCGAATATTCCCAGTTATATTTATTGATAGAGTTTGACAAACACGTATTAAGAAAAATTGACACTGTTTATTATACTTGTCCCTTGCCTGTCACATTGCAACTAGCTTTCTGCTATTATGCTAGGTGGCTTGCCATTTGTATTTTTTTCTTTTTTCGATTTCTGCAAGAAGAATACCAGCTGTGCTACCTCACCCGTTCTCTGGACGTTTATTGAAAAATCACAGTAGGTTTCTACTAATACATAATATGTGTTCTTTCATTTTTCTTCTTCTGCTTTGATTTCATTTTGCTTCAAAGTTTGATTATTATTTTTTTGGTGACTTAAAGTTTCACATACCCGGACGTAAAAGTGGTCGATTAAGTTTTGTATTCTCTTTCCTGATCGTTGAGCATTGTCCAAAGTGAGTCTATATCCAGAAGGAAGCTTTTAAAATAATAAATTGGTCTGTGATTTGAGGCGTGCAAAAAAATTTCTGCATGAAAAGTTACACCGCATGTTGAGAGGCGCATTAGCTGTAAACACAACGAACAGTGAATCGAATGAACCAAGCTTTTATAGCGACGAATCATTTTCGGAATAATAAACTTCAACAAAATTAGTAGGACGAATTCAAATTAATTACAGATTTGTATTTAATTTATACAAAATTATGTTGACCTTATATTTCGAATTGGATTGTTAACTAAATGCCTGCACTGTGATGGTTGATGATGAAATATTTAGCGAATGTCCTTTTGCTGTTCTATATTTTTCATGTATCATTATGCGATTTTAAAGGACGATATGAAACGAACAATTTAGGTAATCACAATTCCTATTGTTATGATAATTATCTTGTGTTACGATAGAGATGGAAGACGTTCATGTCGGTTTCAGAAGAGTTCTATAGCAGCGTTATGTCGATTTCAAGAGTTACCATGGAGCCGGTGTTCTACTACAAGCTTGTTTTGATTTTTTTTGATTTTTTTTTTTTGATTGCCAAGATGACATGATCAATTTTGCATTACGTTTTCTAGCGAATGGAGATGAGAAAGATGTGTTCGGAGAAAGAGACGATGTACCAAAAACTGTAGGCCCTTTACAAATAAATGACGCATCGGTAGAACTTTTAAGCTCAAGTAGAGATCATACACACACAAACAGAAAAAATGAAGGTAATTGTTACTTTACCCAAAGTCATTCTCAACAATCTTCCACTCGAAATCTATCGAAATCTATCGAAGAAAAGATCCTTGACTTGCCGAATTGCAGGAAGCCTTCAAGCATACAGGAAACGATTAAACCAATCAACCCTATTTTTGATTTCATATTTGCTCTCGACAATTTCACTAATTCTCTTCACTCTATGTAAACACCCTATGTAAACGCCCATATGTAAACACCCATTGAACACCACTAGCACAGCAGTCACTCCGCGCATGTTTTACATTGTTTCTGTTCAATATCAAGTCTTGCAAGCGAGTATATGACACCATTCGGCCACGTAAAAAGCGCTAACATACAGTAATTCCAAAAATTCAATTTGAAGTCTTCCAATTACAAAAACTACACAAAGGAAGTTCGTACATTTATTTTGGCGTTTCTATGACGTTCTACCTGTGGTACGTTTACCAATCTAAGAACAATTGTCTCGTTTAGTATTATCTGCATACATGCCTGGTCTCACGCAACAGATTTTCAAAGACTTAACTGAGGGGAAATATGATCTTACACGTGGAGACATCCCCACACATCCCGATGAACAATATGTTATCCCGTCAGTTGATCTTGTCAATCCAGAGGAAGGTCTGAGTTCGGTTGAAAGGATATTCGGCTATTTCAAGCCTTCGCAAGATGGAACATACATTTTCAAAATATGTAAGTATTCTTTGTATATTGTTCTCCACCACACGTAGAGGGCGTGACGACTCTCTACATCTGGGGTAATTTCTACACGTTTTTTTAACTGAAGCAACTGTAACAAGGAAAAAATATTTTTCGAATTTTTGTATTATTCAGCATTTCCCGCCTCATTTTCAATATGGAAAATGCTTTTAATTACTTTAGAATAAGTTGGATTAATAAAAGATACGTTTTTGCGCATCATTAACACCAGTAATCCTTTTTTTCTTCTTTTTGTAGCAAGTCAAGGAGAAAGCGCCTTATCAGTTAGCACACCGGCCGAAAGTTCCGGCTTGAGAAAAATGGCTGAAGTTCGACCTGGTCAGTCAGTTGCGAGAAAACAGTATGACAGGTAACCTCTCTTTGAAATCTATTTTTTTTTTCATCTTTGCTCTTGAGATTATTGGATTGTGGCAACGTATTTTCCGTTATCCTTTCAAGGTACGATAATCAAAAATCAGCCGGAGTTTTTATGAGTTCTGATAAAATGTATTACTTGGAGGTTATCCATAAACGAATCGATGGACCATCTCACGTGGAGTTGGGTGCTACATTTCCAGATGGCAGCAAACACTATCCGTTAGAAAGCAGATATTTTTATTCCGCCAAAGGTAAAATCATCGATTTTTATTTTGTTGAAAGAAAATGGAAAACGATGGAGTTGCGGGAAAAAAAGATTAACTTATCGGGGAAAAACAAATCGGGGAAAATAAATCGGGGAAACTTTTCTCGATCTTTTCATCGATAAGGTAACTTTTTCAAAACATGTTTTTTTACTACTCCGATGGCTGGTCATAGAGACGAATACTGTTTGATACCAGCTTACCATATTGACTAAATTCTCTCTTGTTCGTTTTGCAGAGGATAAAGAAGACAGTGTAGACTATTCTTCCAAAGAATCTTCTCCCAAAGAAAAAGCCAAGTCGTTTCAAGATGCTAAAAGCAAGAAAAACGGCGAGAGCAGTCGCCACATTTCAGATGTCAAGCATTTAAGTGTCGAAGGTTAGTCGTCATTGTGTCTGTCGAATTCATCGTCCAATGAGTCTTATCACGAGAAAATCAACGGTAAAGACAGTCGAGCCTATCAGTTCTTTGACTCGGTCAGGAACTTCTCTGCAGTTCCACTTACTTCCCACTTAAGAACACATGTCTGTGGCTTTAAAAATGATTAAGTTCGTTGCTATTCTTCGTCATTTTGACTCAGCGCTTACATGTTCCCAAAGAAAACAAACATACAAAAAAACAACAACAACGAATAATGGTAAATTTGAAATAAATTCGAAATAATTTTTGAAATAAGTTCGAACGCTTTTTATAAAAACAACAAAGCATTATGATATGAAAAGTTAGGCGCTATCAATTTTGAGTGACGAACATTATTAGCGTATTCTCACGAGTTGGGCGTATTCTTAATCTAAGAAACGGCGCTACACGGACTTCATTCTCCCTCCCACCATCGTGGTTCAGTGGAAAGAGGTGAGATAATTCCTATCCGCTGTTAGTTGTTCACACGCCATTTTGTTTCTTCTTGTTTTAGATGAAAAGCCAGAACCTCCAGGTACATTTATTGAAGTTTTTGAGAGTTAGATAAAAAAAAAATTTCTCTGTTTTTCATCTGCTGTCATACATTTCAAAGATCAATTTCTGCATGATTACTCATACCTTTTTGGTCCTTTCTTATGCCGTTCCAAATTTAACGCCGGTCTTTATTGGCGTTATTTTTGAAAAGTCTACGGTCAAACTCTTACAGACAAACATCTAACACCGACCCTTTTAACGCCAATTAATACCATTAAGGGCAGGCGTAAAAAAGGGCCAATAAGCTAAACAGTAAAAGTGTTGAAAACCAGACGGAGGTCAAAATAAACAATTTCTTTTTTGCGCTAAAAGTTACAGATTTAATAAATAATTTCTCTTCAGCTGTTTCGAGGTTGTAGTACCTTGATTGCTAATATATGCTGTTTTACCTTTATTATTGCAGGTCTTAAAGTGCGCATATATTCAACAGATTACAAATGTTCCAAACGAGGAGGCCACATTTGTAAATACGGTTTAAGTGCTGACGACACGATCGTTAAGTTGTATCCACGCGAATCGACTACAAAATTTATCTTAATGAAACCGGCATTGAATAATTTTCCGGATGCCGTGTCATTCAAAGTGGATGGCAAAAAAGGATTCTTTCTACTCAAAGATGGCGAAAAATTCATCGTTGCCCCTAACGACGGATCAAAAGAATTTGGTAAGAATAACTCGGAAATTGAAAACTCCGAATTCTCACATTTAACTCCATCGAATAGGAAAAATGTTTTTATTACAAACCTTTTCATACCTAACGTTAGAACAACCATAGACTCGTTTTCAATGGAGTAAAAATTTTCCTGAGGTATCGAAAACATATGTTATATTCGTCTTCTTCGTTTTCTCTGTTTTAGCCACGTTAAGTTCATTTGGTTTGGAAAGCGCCGACAACATCACGCCGTCGTCGTACGGCATCAAAATGTTCAATTCCAACCAAGACTACATTTGTCATTCTCCAAGTACCGCCGACGTTGCCATAAATAAACGTTCAGAAAACTGCGCATACTTTATTGTGCCAGACGAACTTGACATGAACGCTTTCGAACCAAGTTGCAAAGACTACTGTCACTCCGTAAGTAAACTACCCTCTTGTTTAGATACAAGAAAATTTTAATGAGAAATAACGAGAAATTCACTGAATAAGTAAATCAATAAAATCCCGCCTTTCCTCTTTTAAATGGGTGAATTTAATAAAGCAACATGTGTATTTTCCTGTAATTATCACCCGGTCACTAAATATAGGGGGAGGCGCTTATTAGAGGGAAGCGCTTATTACAACTTTTTAAAATTTTGAATGGCGCTCATTAGTGGGGGCGCTAAATAGATGAAATATGGTATTATAATATATACAGTCAAATTTCTCTATAGTGGACACCATCGGGACCAAATAAATGTGTCCGTTCATAGAGGGAGATTTCCGTTAAGTAAGCGTTTGGATTTCAAATAGAAAAGGCATCAGTACCTGCTGGAAAAAGTATCCGCTAAAAGGAGTCCCTATTACCCAATGGGCAAAATCTTCATAAAGTCTATGAGGAGGAGAGTTTTTTTATAGAAATGACAAGCAATGTCGCCAGTTGTTTCAATAAAAAACACTCCTCCATAGAGACTTTTGAAGATTTTGCCTACTGGGTATGAGGTGTCCGCTATAGAGAAGTTTGCCAGTAAAAACAAAAGTTGCGCCACCGATACTCTACAGATATATATACTGGACATTTTTTCTTTTTTCCTGCAGGAAGAAAAACCAACTCCAACTGTTAAAGCAGAGGAGAAAGAGTGGAACAAGGAGAGACCCAATCTAGACGTGCTTCCCGATGTTTTGAACGATTTAGCGCATCATTCTACACATAACCCAGACAACCAATCAACAGACATTTTGACGGCGTTAGGTCATTACGCGGTTGATTTAGATGCAAGTAAGCGAGAATGTTGTCTCAAAACTGAAGGGAAAAAAATCATGGAAACTTTATAGTACCGACTCCTCGATATTCAACATAGATGAACTCCGTTGTGACGTATAGTGTTTTGATATGTCTCAATGATTAGTCAACAAATGTCTAATGTTATATGTATATCAAAGTGTTCTATTATCATGGCCAACTTGTTTTGCATGCTTTCTTTCCAACGTAAATGTAAAATACACTATATGAAGTTTTTTTTTGCCATTTTTAAGATTTAAGATTTCGCAGTGAAAAAGTGGTTAAAGTTTAATAGCAAATGCAAAACATGAGGTAGACTTGATCCACCGATTTCTAACCAGCTAAGTTAGTAGTGTAAACCTTGTTAAATTTGTCTGGATAAGTGAGCGTAAGGGGCAGGCTACGCCTCGTACTTTCAGACGATTTTAAGAAGCTTTTAAGCAAGAAGTTTAACCTGGGTTAGAAATCGGTAGATGTCTACACTCTGAGGTTCACCCTAAGGCTAAAATACACGATCAAATGTTCATTTTTTTAAACCGATTTAGATTTGTAATTCAACATTTAGACCGATTGGATACTTTTGTTGAATTGTAAATAGTTTCTATGATTCTTTTTTACATATATGTGTTTTTTTTATTGTAGAAAAACACGAGGAGGATAATGGCAACACAGCGAAAACATATCACAGCAATGGAGAAACGGAGGAGAGTAAAGACACTTTGAAGACTCGGCTTAATGTTGAACGTATAAATGGTATCCATCAACCTCTTCAGGAAGAGCCAATTGACGCCAACACAGACGCGTCAGACGTGTCTGGTGTCAATCAACACTCCGGTGATCCATTGGTCCCTCCTCAAGACAAGTTTCGTTCCCGTAAAATTTCTAAATCTGATCAAATGGTTAAACCCAACTTGTTTAACAATTCGTCGATGAGCGCGATCGGTGAACAGCAAAGTTCCCTGAAAGAACAGCTTTTGACACGTATAAATACAGTTCCTCTTACTGCAACTGAAACAACTAACGGCGCTCAACCGTCTTTGGAGAAAGCCAAACTTTTGGCTCGTATTAATACTGACCCTAACACAACTTTAAGTATAAATACGGATCCTCCAATTTCAGCTCAGACAACTAATGGCGCACAGACGTCCATGGAGAAAACCAAACTTTTGGCACGTATAAATACGGATCCTTACACTACAGCACAAACTACTAATGACGAACAAATGTCGTTAGGGAAAGCAAAACTTTTGGCTCGTATTAATACCGATCCTAACACAACTTTAGATAATAGCCAACCATTAACCGCTTCTTTGCCAGTTCAAGAAAATCCGGGGAAGGAAAAACTTCTTTCAAGAATCAATTCCGATCCATATCTTGAAGATCAGCACCAGTCGTCCACAGAAGGTTCTAATACCGAATTCAATAGTCCACAACTTCTAAAAGAAAAGTTACTGGCTCGTATAAATACCGACCCTAATCAAGGTGTCGACAAGGTCCCAGTTAACAACCCAGCAAGTCCGGATGTTGGTCCTACCGTGAACTCGGAAGCCACGCCTACTGAAATTTCATATAACGACGCGAATAAAACTGACCGTGACGATCGGAACCAACTGAAACAAAAATTGTTGGAAAGAATCAATACTGATTCAACTACTGATACTGGACCTAAAGAAGGTAACATTTTTGTTACAGTACTTATCTCCAAATACATTTTTAGTCACGTTCAAGTAGAAGTTTTAGCCACATAATTTGGGTCTTGGGAGAATGAGATTCGAAACGAATTTCGTGAATTTTGATTGTTTTTTCCTCTATCGCAGAGAAAATGGCAAGAAATCAGCAATATATCACACTTCATATGAAAAACGAAGTTGGTACATCAGGCGATGTGCGTATCATATCCAGCATCAAACCTGAAGGTTACGTTCTTGGATCTGATATCTTCAAGTTGAAGATCATGTTTAAATATAAGTATGTAAAAACCGTCCAATTCCACGGCGTCGATGAAAGCGGACAGGGACGGACGATTTTACTGAATGGCGAAAAGACACTAGCGCTGCATCCGAGCGATAATCCAGACGAATTCACAACGGTTCTCGTTACAGCGGAATCAAGTGCACATAAAGGTAGAGTAACATCTGTCGTGAAAACATTTCGAGCTTGAGAATACTGGAACACAAGCAGTAGCGTACCTTTATCGGGCAAAAATCGGGGGTAAAAAATATATTAGCCACTTTCCCCCGAGTTTTTTCCCCGATAACGTATTTTCTAACTGCTCATGATCTTTTTGGAGGATAGAATTAAAATCGGGAAGTATGATGTCTCTCGCTGATATTTCTTCTAGAATCCGACCCGTCCAAAACCATTGCGTCGGGTATCGCAAGAGAATTCGGAAAAAACGATCTAAAAATATCTCAGTACATGAAGTCGAAAAACGACGATAATGTATTAGACGGTCATGGATCATTAGAGCGTTCAAATCCTATTGTGTCCGTTGAGACACCAAGCTCAAATTTGGTGAAGGGACAAGGTACGTCTATATTCATTCTGCCACTTTGTTATAACAGGAACACCTGGAGGAACGGATGTCTTTTCCCTTTGAGGTCCAAATCTCTCCTTACAGGAAACCACCTCAAAGTGGGCACAAAGGTGCCATAGAGTTTTGACAGTAATTCCGCATGAAACGAACTATTCAACAAATTGATTGATTTTCTTTCTTTCTTCGTTAGACAAGGACGACGTTCCAGACGTCGTAGAAATTGCATATGATGATGATAACGCCCAGAAGAAGACAATTACTGAGATACACGTTGGAAAGGACTTTCTAGAAGAAAATTCAACCATCCTTCTCAACAACGGCGCAGTAAATAAAGACATGCGTAATAATATCAGCGAAAGTTCGGTTGCCGAGAAATTTACAAGACTGAAAGAAAACAAAGAGATGGAATCCACCGGACCTCCCAACCTACTCTCTGGGAAGCGTGCCGATTCTTACAACTCGTTTAAAAACAAACCAATTCCAGGCAACATTCGCGATAATGCTACGGAGGTTTACACAAATTCTTCGAGAGGAAAAAAACAAAATGTAACAACAAAGGAATCGAACAACGTTGAAGAGTTTTCTTTTGATTCATCGTCAATATCTTCTTCAAATGTTACCAAACCAGCAATGAATAAAACGGAAGACGAGTTACTGAAAGAAACACTGCTTAGTAGTTCATCAAACGCACGCCAAGATAGTGTGGAGGCGCACAAATCGAAGTATAAATCACCCGTATCATTAGAAAAGATACAAGCAGAAATCGATAAGCTTGACGAGGCCGCTGCCGCCTTACAATTGTCGGGCACGCTGAACAGCCATAACAAGCAGCACCAAAACAATGAAGAACAAGATGAAAATGGTAGATCGCAAAAGAAAACATTGATGTCAGAACCGTATGATGATTCTACTGACCGAGTCGTGGAGAAGAAGAACATTATGAGGACCATAAACGCGATGCAGGAGAATAATTACAGAAGCAAACTGAAGACACTCGACAATTTCCTTCGAGAGTATACAGATGAAGATGATAACCAGAAGGAAAGATATCAGGTGTGGGCAACCGAACATCAACACCCTGATGATTGGTACGAAGGCATTCCTGTCACTGGCGTGAAAAGATCTCCAATGAAATCCTATTTTTTCACGCCACACTCTCCGACCGATCCTGTCGTCATTCACGACGACGAGAACGCTGCTTACACTATGAATCGATACAGATTTGAACCTAAGATAAGCTTCTCGCGAACGCTTCAGCTACACGATGATAAACGCGCCAAAATACCATCACCGGTCATACGAAAGAAATCACGTGGTCATAAACACCGACGAGCAAGAAGGAGTATTTGTGAGTGTGACTCCATATGTGCAGGTCAGTCAAATATCGACTCTTGCATGTTTGATTGTGAAAACATGTGCGCTGGTGGACCTGCCAATAAGAAACATAAAGTGAGAACGCGACGGAACGTTGAGGATCTGGAGAAACAATATACAGTTTTCGATGACATGACCAAAAAATCCCGAATCGTACAAGAACAGCAGAGGCAGCCATTAGAACAAAATGCAATTGACAAGGAAAGCATGGAGAAACGGTTTATGGTTAAAGGACCGACAATTTACGAGGACTTTGTAGGGCCTTACAGACTCGACGAAAATTCGCACAATAAGCCGTTAGAATTCTACTACCCATCGAAGAAAAGCTTCATCCCTGCTGCACAGCAAAACAGTAACACGTTATCTACAAATAAGTATGAATCGCTCCCTTTATTAAAGAACAACAACCAGAACCAACGCAGATATTTCCAAACCCCACAGCAGCGTTATTATTGGAAACTTGTCTACCCAACCGAATCTCAGTACCAGTATTATCGACGCTGGTACCAACCACTTCGCCGTTACAATCAAGTTTTATCTCCCGCTCAACAATCTCGATACTTCTATAATAGCCGTGCGCCAACGCAAAGTCAATTTATTGCTAAAAATATGATTCCCGGATACATGAATTATCCGCAACTATATCAGCGACACGTCCCGTTGTTCTATGAAAGAAACAAGGTACCGTCAAGTCCTGAAGACGTGAAAGGAAAGACACCGCCTGGCAAGAGAACAAACGCCCACCAGAGGATCATAGCGCCAGTTAAATTGATTAAAGACGACGAGGTATCTCCTAAAAAGTTCGTCAAAACAGTGAATGGGAACAGGAGGACTTTGAGTTTTCCACCTGGCAGGCGTACATACTTAATGCCTTTAAAAACCAACATGTTTACCTGGCATCCGCTTGGTGTTACAGGATACGGCCACATTTTTCAACGCTCTCAGCCAGCCCTTTTCAAACGCAATAACACGTTTGCTAACCCTTTCCAGATGAACGTCGTACACAATGCTCGTAAAAATATTACGGCATCGAAAATTGTGAATACTGAAAACAGTACCAAGAAAGATAATACGACAGAAAAGGTTGTTATGGAAGACAAGGGAAACTCAACTCTTCGTAATCTATCGAGTCAAAATTCAGATGTTGGCAACACTAATAGTAACAATACGACAAACGGCGAGAAAAGAAAATTTAACCGGTATAAGTTAGCGTTATTGGCGGCAATGACCAAATCAGGTGTGCCCTATTACGTCCACAAGCATCATCCCAAAATATCATCCAATCAAACATCGAATACAAGCACAAAAGAAATTGCTGAGTTACAACAAACGTTTGCTACGTTGAATCCAGACAGTAGTACCCTCCTCCCGTTCAACTCTACAACTTCCAACAGCACGATGACAAACGAGACGGAAGGAATAAACAGTGTGGAGGAGAACAATGCATTGAATCAATCAAAAACTGCTGATAGTAAAAGCCGCATCATCAACAAAATTATGAACGACGAAGAAAATGGAGACAAACGAAAGAATGCTTTTTTTGCTATTGAGATTGCAGAAGATGAAGATGTGAAAGAGGCGGAAAGTACTAAAGAGAGGGGCGTGGCCAGAATGAAAACAACAAAATTAGAGCAAGCGAAAAAAGAAATTGAGAAAGAGGAACAAGAAGAAAAAGCTAGAGAGAAAATCCATCGAACCGAGGAGAACATTTTGTTTGATAACGATGTTTCTTCCATCTTCTATAATTCCAAAGGTAACCGAAATGCTCATCTAAAAAATTCAACTGGTATTTTAAAAGAGATTGAAATGATACAGGCGCCAAAAAGTAAAACATTCGTCAATCATACGTACATGTCGGTGCCTTCAACAGAAAAGACTATATATCCGATTGACGAGTCTTCCAAAGCCAAGGAGATTAAGACAGGCAGCAACACGATGGAAAGATTGTCGCCTACGAAAACGATTCTGATAAAACCGACACAAGGCCAACCGAAAATCGCCAAAACCGAAAACCATCTGAAAATCCTCAACGATGAAGAGTCGCCGTTACCTACAGTGGCGACTCGGTTGAAAGAAACCGAAAACCTCACGCAAACTCTGAGCAGGAACGAGTCATCTATTAAAGCACTAGCAAAACCAATCGACCCGCCAACTAAAAAACAAAAGAGACTGGAAAAGTCCACGAATCCGCCAAGTAATCCTGAACCAACGCTAGCTATGATTCAAAAATCTGTGCCAATGTTGAAGAAGGAAGTGTCTGCTAAGAAGCACCCAACAGAACCAATTACATTGAATTCAACATCTGAAATGAACGAGATCAACTCCTTACTGAACGAAAGCAAAGCCACTCCGGAACAGTTGATGTTCAAAGATAACGGTACAACAAAATCAGGAAAAGATAAAGCCGGTCACGTAAATTTGGAGAAACTGCATACACCAAAGGAAATAGAAGCCGTTTACACAGATCGCTTTGACGGCGATTCCATGGACACAAAAGTTGAAGAATCGAACTACGAGGAACCATCATTTAAACCATATACGAACCATGACACTGTGAACGGTGATTGGTTTGACACAGGCACTGGTTTCTTTCCTGACTTGAAAACGAAACAAGACATCAAAATGTCGAAATCTGGATTTTTAAGTAAGATCTTGCAAAAGGAAAAGGTTGAGTTCCAAAAACATAAAATGGCCAAGTTGTCGCCAACGAAAAAGGGCATCGAAGATAAAATAAAGAACATAGTGAAAGCCGCAGAAGTTTCCGAAAATAGCGAGCTACAAAATTTGATAACAGATTCCATCGGAACAGCACTGAATGACGAACAAGCCAGCATGCCGCTAAACATCAGGAATTCCTACCGAAACCTTACCGATTTAGCACAGCAAGATGTTGATGCGGACGCAGCGAATTCTGTTCTGAAGCCAGTTAAAGGTGATAACAACGAAATCGCCAAAATAATGGCGGATTATAACGAAGAGCTTTCACTCAACGAAAAGGACACCAGTCCTCCAACAGTTGACGAAGCAGACACCAAAGGAGAGATTATGGGAGAAATGAATGCACATGATCAGCAAGAGATAAATGCATTAAAAACCGATTTGGAAGGTTCCCTTAACCAAAAAGTAAAATCACAGATGGTGAACAACTTCACAAATGAAGTCGAAGATGAAGAGTACGGAGAGAAGAAACGCTTCCACACAGAGGTTAACGGCGCAGACAAAACCCGCTATTTCGCAAACGCCGATATTACATCTCTAAGCAAGTCTAAAGATCAACCCATTCCGGGCGACCAAGTGTCTGACGCCATAACCGAAACTTCGTCTCCGATTTATCCTACAGCAAAGGAACCTAACTATCGCAAACACAAGCTGGCCAAAACCAGAGAAAGTACAGAATTCAAAGGAATCAAGAAGAAATGGCAGAAGGTCAAAGAGCAGGATCGAAATATTGCAGAAGAAGAAAACGAAAGTATTAACGACGAGATGCTGGAACAAAAACAGCATTGGAAACAGGAGAAGAGTGATGAAAATAAAAGTAACCGGAACATGCTCAATGCTTATTTCTCTGAAGTAGAGAGCAAACAGAAACTGAGGAACAAAGGTAAAGCAATGAACGACCGGCAATTGAAAAGACAAAAGAAAATAAAGGAGACGCTAGCTATGATCAACGATATCGAGAATCAGATCGACGGCATGATTCACAACTCCGACAAGTCGGAAAATACTGTAAAGGCAAAGAAAAAAGGAAAGGCTGCCATATTCAACGAACTTGTTGGACACAAAGACGATGACGATGACGATAAGCAGGTAGACAGCGTTGAAGATACACACAGAAAGGAGAAAATCGTCAAAAGTAGAGCTAAACAACCCGACGCGAAGAAAGTTCACGACACAATCGAAAATAACGGCGAAAGAGAGGAGCTGGAAGATAGTGACGGTATCCTTCTTAGTTCCATTCACGTTAAGAAATGTTCAATACAGTTCGTGACCAAAACGGTTTTTTTGTGGACAGTGTTCTGGCGATTTCCAATTCAGGTTTTCTTCGTTGGTTTCTTGAAATTTTATTATTATCTCCCTTAACTGTTATTTTTCGCTTTTCTAGATGGAAGTGAGTCCAACGATGATAAAACACCGGTCAAGAGCAGAAAGTATGGTGATTACATCGAAAGTATTGAAGATCAAGATGCAGACGACACTCCAAACAAGAGACCACATCATAAAAGAAGACATTACCAACAACGTACGACATTAAAAAATGCACCGTCGACGAGCGACGACAACAGTATAGCTAGTGTTATTGCGTCGGGCGATCGCAAAGTGCGTCAACAGCAAGCAGGTGAGTTACTTAACTTGCAACAACAGGAGGTCAACGAAGACCTCGTGAAGCTCAAAGAAGTCACGCAAGACGGGTTGCAAAACATGTTTGCAAAGGCTGTTGCTAAGCAGCAAAAGTTCATGGACGAAATGCAAGGTTCAAATGGTCAGAATGAGGATTTAACTGCTCGCGATCAGCTAACGGACAACCAGTATACTTCTAATGATAAACTAGAATCTTATTTAAGCGATCAAACGCTACCGTATTCAAATGATGATGATCAAAACCAAGAATACTCTCAGAGCGATTTAAGAAGGTCGCCACCGCAGAATTTTAATTCCGATTATGATAGCGACGAAGAATTAACGAGCAATCGCAAAAGTGCCGTCGAACGACAGGAATACGACGATGATGCCGTCGATAATGACGGCAATCAAGACGACAATCAGGACGACAATGAAGGTAGCGACGACTATTATGACGACGACGAAAGACGGAGAAGAACAGTATAGTTTATCACGGAAAACAGCAATGTATCTTTTCTATAACGATTGATGCAACGAAAATTAGAAAGAGACGTGAATTTGCCGATATGCGAGAGTGGATTGCTAGCAGAAACGCTCTTCTGTTCTGCTGACAAATACCCTGCAGACGAAATTCCAACATTGCGAAATATTTTCATTAAATAAATTGTCATGGGATACATATATCCATGCACAGAGCTTGTGATAAAGAACACTATAAAATTGATCTTCGGTACGCTGTTTTCACCTCCTCGTCATGATCTTATATAGGCCAGTTATTTTCATAGACAATCGCGGAATGGAATTTCATTTCCACACTTTTATTGACTGTCGGAGGGCTAGTTTTTTATATCTCTGATTTGGTGAAAAAAATGTACCTTTTTATACTAAAATTCATTTTACGAGAAGAAAGCCAGGAAACAAGTTGATGATATTTTCAGAAAAAAAGGTGACAATTCATAAACCTAACCACAAGGAGCATTTTTTTATCTTCAAAATTCCAATTTCTAATTTTTTGGGTCCCTTATGACGTCATATTTGGAGGGTGGTGGGGGTGGGAGCCAAAAAAGAGGGAATATAGATTCAACTCATAAAAACGAGATGATTTTAACAAAAAATTCGCAGGCCTCCTTCCGTGTGATATATCACCTATTTTTAAGCATGTTAACAGTATTGAAAAAACCCGTGGTGCAATGTCGAAACTTCACGATCAAAATATACATTCTCTCATCTTTGAATATTCAGCACCATAAATTGACCATTTGATTAAGGGAAAGGGAATAGTGTAATACACAAAACTCCGAGCTAACTGAAATATATGGTTCTCCAAGAGGATCCATCGTTTTTAACATATTTTCTAAATGGCCATCTATAAATTCTTCTGCTGTCACAATGTCTTCTTCGATATCTCGGTAATTTCATTGAATCTTCCAAATCTAGATCCTTTTATTCAGATAAAGCTTATCATAGCCATCTTATTATTTGCCATGTTCCTAAGAAGTGAACCCCAAATCTTCTATATCTTCTTTTGGGGTAATTGTATATCTTAAAGTCCTAATACTTTTTCAATCTAGCCTTTATTTGATTTTGCTTGTTTGTCCAATGTCAACCTACACTCACTTCGTTAGCTGGAATCCATGACTGAGGAAAAATGTATATGTTTATACTATTTTAATTTTTTTATGTTGACGCAATGCAAACACTTATATCATACGCATTTCTAGGTGAAGAGCCAAATATATTTATTTGGAAATACTGGTAATAAATCCTTATCTTATCATATCTTAGCAACACACCTTTTTTACCTCTAAATTTTGGATGTGCATTTGAACTTGCTTCATTTAGTATGCTTTACGAAATGTTCCTTCCACAATATGGTTCCTTGTCAATTAAGAATTCAGCTGATAGCACACAGTTGGTGAACATTTTTTCAATGTCAAATATATGAATGTTTATGACGGTTTTCGTCGTTTTCAGCATGTGACAAGTTTGAGCATTTTTGATAAAGAAATGCGTGCAAGGAAGGGTGGGAATGAGTTGATGTAGTGATCAATTTACACTGTACCACACCCCCTTATTTACCTATTTTCACACCAGTGTCTAGAAGAGCTGTTGGGTGAAAGTAATGAACTCAAAGGTGTACACTTTTTTTATTATAAGAAACGGGTTTTAAGAAACTAGGGCTCGGCTAGTCCAAAAACCTTAGAAACTGGGAAAACTGGGAAAGGTCTGGGATATAGTTGACTAAGAAACTTTCCTATTTTCATTTTCATAATCGAAAATGTAAAATAATCATTCATAAAGAAACTAGCATTTCTTCTGTTACATTTGTTTTCCCTGTCTCTCCAGGCCCCAAATATGAATGGCTTTTGTACTGTTGGGGATACAGTATGACTTAAGTGCAGTCTGTCTAAACGGTAATTATAAGAAACTTTAAAAAACTTTCCAGGGCTAATCCCTTATAAAAAAGAGTCTATTCAGAACTGTGTTTTCACATCAGATTTGGAAGCAATAACTATGCATTTTGGTGGAATCTCCGAGGTTGCTCTTTTTTTTCTTTGAAGCAACAAATCTAACGATGTGAATTACTTTGAAGTCTGGTGCTTGAGAGAAGTCAAATAATAGGACAAATCCCTCTCAGAAGTTAAAACATCACAAAAGTCCTTCTTCAACACAATGCCTCCTTTTTGGCTTTCTGCGTAAGCCTGAAAGGCATTACAAAGGCCGCATTGTTTTTCTTCTAAAGCTTTTCCTTATTATTGCAGTTTGGTTACAATAAGATCACTTGCCGAGACCTTATGTCCATCCGGGCTCTAGTTTATGACGCAATGTTATTAGAGTTGTTCCTTACGAACTCACAAGGACCTAACCTTATATATTGAAGAGGCGATTGTATATTTGGAAACTAGAAATAATTCGCTTATTTATTTATTTATTTATTTATTTATTTATTTATTTATTTATTTATTTATTTATTTATTTATTTATTTATTTATTTATTTATTTATTTATTTATTTATTTATTTATTTATTTATTTATTATATATATATATATATATATATATATATATATATATATATATCTGTTTTACCCATTCTCTGAACACACAAAATATATTCTATGGACTTTGGATTACTTTCTTTCCCGCTTCTCTTCTTCGTGGCATTTTTGTTGTTCGTTCGTTCCCTTTTTCATTTTTTTCTCATTTTTTCTCATTAATTTTAATTTTGATATTTATATTTTGCTATTTTGCCACTGATGGGCGACCAAAAGACATATTTGCCACTAGGTTGACAGCGAGAACTTCATAAATGTCAGGCCGGATGTTTTAGATGTTCGATCCCACGTTTTGAAACTATAGTCTTGAAACAATCTGGTCTTTGAAGTGCCAACTGGCAATTTCCAGGACCAGGTATTCACCACCCACACGGACGTTTGGAGTACAGATGTCCGACCGGGTGGTATCAAGACTACTTTTGAAACTCCCGGCCGGACATCTTCTTTTTCAATTGTAATTACATCTCCGTTTGTTGACGTTTTTTTCAGAATACAAAAGTATGAAAATGCGGTGTTATATCAAACAAATAGACAGGGGCGTGTGATTGTGTGATTCTATTTTATATTTTAAGGTTATGATATAGACTTGGGCGTCAGTTTATTTCAAAAGTACAGGATAACTGGAACCTACTCGAAGTTTCGGTAATTCGAACAATGTTTATTGGTCCGTATAACATGTGAAGGAGGGTTTTTTATTGACAAGATCTTTTTCTAATATGCACAGGTGGATTTCAAAAATTACCGGGAAACAGAATGCAAATATGTTACCCGGGCAGCTAGTCTTCTTTAACGCCATAAATATTTGGTACTGTGCTCGATTCCGACCGATTCGCTTTAATCTATACCATTTTTTTATATCTTCCATTTTGAATTGAATAATATATGATGACGTCAAATAAATTTTTTGTTACAAATATAGAAGATGATGTGATGTGAAATCAGTCTTCACTTGGCATTGCTTGGTGACAGACCTCCACTTGCGAAAGCAAAAATCAAAATGGAAAATCCAAAAAAGCGTGTATTAACTATAAATACTAGTGCTAATAGTTCCAGTAAGATTGACGTGCGTAAGGTGATGTTGAAGGAAGGAATCAAGATGGAGTTAACAAAAGAAAGGGTTTCTTTTGAAACGGAAATCGAAAACTTAAAAGAAAGTTTGCGAGGAGAGAGGGGAAGGATGAAGCGATGCTACGAACGGGATTGTGGGAAACTTGAACAGCAGGTGAATGTGCTTCGAGCTGAGTTGACGGAGAACAAGGTACATTCGCAAAGCATACAGGCTGAGTTGGAAAAAGAACGGCAAAAATTCAAAGTAGAACAACAGCTTATGCAAAACGAGATTGACGAGTTAAGAAATAATCACAAGAGGATCATGCAACAAAACAGAGCTCTCCAAATGGAAATAAATTGGCTAAAAGGCAAAAACAGCGGCAGGGTAGCTGTGAAGAATGACGAAAAAGAGAAATCGTCAAATAGAGGTGTGCAATCTGCAATACAGCAAGTGTCATTGCGTTCACCACCCGTAGCTCCTCAAATACCAACAGCCTCCTTAGAAAAGGGGAAGCCTAACATTCGGACAATAATTGTCACTCCTTCTGTACCAAAGTCTGCCAAGCCGACCCACAGGTTTGTACGTCAACATACTGCTTCATCAGGAAGAAGAAATTCAGTACAGCGAATGGAACAGCAAGCACGCCTATCACAGCAACGACAAAGCAACAGCAGCTTGACCCAAGAAAAATTTCAGTCCGTCACTTATCTTCGACGGGCTTCAAACTGGGCGTCCTTATTGCCGCTAAGGCGACAATAGGGGGCGGCCCAGTAAGCATTATAGGAGTATTCAATCGTTTGGGCGGTCGCCTGGAAGTCAAAAACATTACTTCAAGGCTTTCGGCCGACAACACAACTACGAAAGAACTATATATTTTTAAATACTTATCATTTAATTATATTTATTTATATATTAATTTAGTTATTAAATTTTTTTATTAACTTATTTCTATTTAATATTTTTTTCGATTATTTTTGGTTGAAATACACAATATAAATATATTTTATATCCACATAACTTTGCGTGTTCTGACTCAAGATCATCTGTAGACTCTTCTGTAGACCGGTGGAACGGGAAATTACTACTGTAGGGAATTAAGGCTTTCTGACTGTAAAATCCCTAGAAATTTTCGACTTGGGGAGCTTCCATTGCTTTTTACATGGTTTATCGATATGAATTTCATGTCGTTCTAAATATTGCTTATGTAAGCATAATCTGGCTAATACGAGTGTACTCCCCATGCACGTTTCAAACTATTTCGAAATAGCCTCACTATGGAATATCATGTAGACACAACACTATCTCAAACCGGTTTGAAAGTTCATACCGGGTGAATTTCATATCGGGCTCAACGTAAACGCCACCTTAAAAATGAACTTTCAAACTCTATTATCATACCAGAATGATTAGAATGTTCTCTCATGTAATGATGATAAACTTATAAGCGTATTCAGGTTCAGTCAAAAAAAGTGTAGGAGTCCAACGTTATGATCTTTCTATTCAGTCTTAGGCGTCGATAAGGTTACTTGCACGTTTTTCTTTTCTACTTTAAATGATTAAACACTCATCCACAAGTTTTGACTGAGCTCTACGCCTCTGATAACTTTTATTATTAAAACCATTCTCAGGATTTATTAGTAATTAAAGTAATTAATTAAAATACAGATAAGACATAGTGTGAACCAAGCCTTAACGCAGTTAAACTGTGAATTAACAACTGATTGAAAAAACAACAACAACCAAGGATCAAGCATCGATTTGATTTAAAACCATCCTTCTGGAATTTCAATCTTTCTTAAAAATGACATTCTCTTTAAAATATAGCTTATAATAGGGAGTCATATCATTAGGAATGCATTTTGCAAGTAACAAAATGGAAACCATATTTGGGTAGGCGGTTAGAAGAGGGGGCGCTTTGTTTCTCAGCGATCAGATACTTTAATAAGTAGGAATAAGAATGGCCTGGAGTCCATTTACAGCTTTATGGCACAATAAGCGTATAATGGCTTTTTGCCCTAGGGAACTTTAGCAAAACAAATGTTTTATTCTTCAAGTTGGGATGACGGATAGCATCACATTTGGGGGAAAACAGAGCACTCACCTGAATTTATTTTCCATGAATTTTTCCAGTGACATGACTTTCCGACCTGCATAATTTCGAATGCAACAACACAATGTTTTCCATTCGAAAATTTCACTGCGACTTCAATCCCTCATCGTGAACCGAAATGACCGATTTATTAGTTTATTCAAGTATGTTCGTTTAATCGAAGGGACGTTTAATTACAAAAGCCCCACACGCAGGGGCGGATCCAGCAGAAGGGGATTAAGGGAGTTGCCTAGGGTTAATTTTCCGTAGGTTATTACTATTCGTCACCAATAGCAACCAGCAAACGAATCGCATTTTCATCAGATGCAGCGCCTTACGGATATAAACATTAAATTTAAACAACGTGACACCCATAATTTTGAAGTGGCGTAGTTCGGTCATTTAAGGTCATTAACAGGATTTTTTTAATAATGAACATCACAAATCCCCAAAGCGGAAAAAAACAAGCATAATTCTGAACAAAAAGAGCATAATTAAGGCTGAAGACGATTTACACGATGCTTATGTAAAAAAAGCGTGCCTCATGTTATGACTCATCGAGAAGCTTATTTCCAATTTTCCTTTCCTCATTTGCCCTGATTATGTTCCCGATGTTTTATGCTTTGTTGACACCATAACCCTCGAGTCTTTTTTGAATTTTTCTTTAAGAATTTCTGTTTCTACATTGGAATAACTACACGATGTCATTTGAACGTTATGTGGACATCTATACAAAGTTTGAACGTTGTTCGGGCGTTAAAAAACGTCGTGTCCTAAATATTATAGTTACATCTCAAGGCCTAGGAACAAGGTTGCAATGATTGATCATATAGAAACTGGGAACAAGTACTTCTGTATGTATTACCGAGTGAGTTTTCTAGCGAAATGAAAATGAAAGTCAAATTTCGATTTTTCGGAGGAGAGTGAATAAAGACTTAACATTATAATATTTAAGTTATATGTGAATAAAAATGGACATACAAAAAATTACGTAATTAACAGTCTTGGAAATGAAAAAAGTAAATTCATACAGAAATTTCTTTAAAAGAAAAAATTCTTCCTCTCCCTGCCCACCTTCCTAAAATGTATAGTAAACATTACATAAAATTCTGTTTCTCTATTTTCACGAGCCATCTTGTAAACCATCTGTCTGTGCCTATGTTTTCTAATTTTTAATTCTACAATGTGCAAGAAAACATCAAACATTTAGAGACGTTATGGAATTAGCACAGTTCATAATACGAATGTAGTCTTACAGATGGAGTTGATTTTCTTTTGTTAATAAAAGTCGCTCGAGCTTTTTTTTGATAAAGAAACCATAATTGTTTAGAACAATTTTAAAGAGAAAGATAATACCTTGAAAGCACATTTTGTCAGGCGTCATATTTATGTAACATTAGAGAGTGTGTGTATGTTTTTCATGAGGAAGATAATTTAGATATTGAACAAAATCATAAAAGTTAATTATTTCCAAAATTTGATATTTAACTAGTTGAGAAAAAGATTTATATTTTTTTCGTTGGAAAAAAGAGATGTTACGAAGTTATGTTTTGTTTGTGATTTTATTGGTTGCTGTCTTTTCTGGAGCTAAATGCTATCGTTTGTCGTCTGATGATTATAACGGTAAGAGAAGTGTAGTTTTTTTTATATTTTTTTCGAGTTGGTGAAATTGAACATGAGCGATGTTCGTTCAGTATTATTTTCATAGACTTGCTTCTTGTTTGTTTGTTTGTTTCTTTCTGTTTTTACTATTTCTAATATTATTGGCTTGGAGTTGTGTTTTGTAGGAAACATTTTTTGTAGAAAACATTTTTCAAAAGTATTAAAGCAGCCCTTAGATAATCAGATCACATGGCATTTTCAGTCAGGTTGATTTTATGGTTTTTGGAAAGCGAATGCCGGGCGTTTCTGCCTGTACATAATTTTTAGCACTAAAACCTAAAAAACTTGAGGGGTGGGAAATAGCTGGACTTAGAAACTTCCCTATTTTCATGAAAGATTATAAGGGATTTAGTACTGTTTTCAACGGTAATTAAGAAACTTTTCCGAAAAAATCGACTCTTTAAAGAAACTTCCATGGATAACCCCTTCATGGTGGTTAGTTTCTTATAATAAATGGTGCTCTATATAGCCATACACTCTCTAAACGGAACTTTTGACAATCTTATCTCTATTGTTTATTTATGACAATCACTTGATAAAAGTCATCACTTTAAACTTTAAGGTCCCATATACACCGAGATAGTTTCGGCTAATATAAAGGCGGATTATATTATATCTTTAGGAAATTAAATTGGATATGATGCATTATTTTTGTGAAGTTAGATTTCTTATCGGAGAATTATGAAACAATGAGAATTTTTAATTTTCATTTATTTTATTTCATTTTTCCATTTCTTCTCTAGTACATACATTAAAAATTGGATTTCAATTTCCTAAAATGGGCGTGAATTTTATTTGATCTGTTTTGATTTTGTTCGTGAAGATATTCGAACACGAACTCAATTTTCTTCATAAGATGTGTGTGTGTGTTCATGTATGTGTGTGTGTGTGTTTTAAAATCAAGTTTAAAACAACTCTTATCAAGACACATGAAATAAATTACAGTCATTTTTTTTTTAAGAAACTACTCGAAGATTCTTAAAAATGTTTTCAAGTTTCTCAATTTTTCTGTCCTGAAAAGTGTCTTAATTACCGTTAAAAACAGTACAAGATCCTTGAAAATATCAGTTCGGGCAAATAGTTTAATTAGACTCTGAAGATGACTTTTGGAAGGTACGGTGGAATATATATAGGTTATATAGAAACCTATGAAGCTTCTTACCATCTTCTATTTCTAATTAGTACTAAATCCATTTTTATCTTTAATGCAGAGACAGAAACAAAACCCACGTAACACAAGAAACGCTAGTATTTTTTATAAATGATCATTTTATATACGATAACAATAAAATGAAAATAGGGAAGATTCTTAATCAACCATTTCCCAGCCGTTGAGTTTCTTAGGTTTTTGAACTGTTTCTAAAAAACCGGTTTCTTATATATATATATATATATATAGAAAAGAGAGCAAAGGTGGTGTAGAGGTCAACTGGACTGAAAACAAACATTTTTACTGAGAATTAATAAATTTTGATGTTGGAGGGAAAAAAAATTATATATATAAAAAAAAATCGCAATGATTTCTGAGTGTTCAAGGTTTCATCAGATGTTGTAAATAAAAAAAACCTATATGGGAAGCTATTTCCCGTTTTAAGAAAGCAAATATGAATAATTTAAAAACTTGTAAAAATAGAATTTCGTTTCGTATTTCATTTCTTTGTTTTATGTTTATAAAATTCAATCCCGAGCTCTGAATAGAAAAAATTGGTCTATTTCCTATTTCGAAATATATGTTTTGCTTTAGATTTTCAGACAATCTTCTATCATTGTTTCGTAAAAAATAAATTGCAACTGTTTTTCTTTCTCTCTTCCCTTTTCTCTTTTATTTTTTAATGGACCCATTTTTACTCTAATAACTTTACTCCTTACTAATAGGAGGATGAAACGAAGCCAAAGATTAAAAAAGAAACAAACTAACGCTGCGATCAATCTAGGCTTAATTTTATAGATTTCAAATACACATGCTTAGAGCCAAATTCAAATTCAAAGTCTGTCTCAAAACTTTGTGCACTTGGCATGTTTTTCAATGTTGTCTTGATGAATTTCAACAAATTGACCCTTCCTTGTTCGAAAGATATTTCAGAGTGGAATAATATGTTTTCTTACATTTTAAGAAAAAATATAAAATAGATGAAGAAAACTGAAGAAAAAGATAAGCTTTTTTCCGTAACCTATACGTATCTCATTTTTGGTATGTTAAAACTTTCCTGATTATTTATAATACAGGGGCGTCGACACGGTTTTTTAAGTGGAGGGGCCACGTTTTTAGTAAGGTTGGAGGACCCACCATGGTTGGGTCCGACGCGCCAGAAAATATTTGAAATTCAAGGCCCCTAGATTGGCTAAAACAACCCTGACAACAAAATTATTCATTTTTAAATCAGTTTTTTTTGGTAAAATACTACTCAAATATTACTTCTTTTCTTTGCTAAGAAAAAATATACACACACTAAAAATCACTTTTGATAAATTTTCCGAACTGTTGAAAACGTTCTTCATGTTTTGATACAAAATCGTTTCCAATTTTACACAAATCAAGTTCATCTGTCAATGATTTGTAGGTGTTTAGGATTGCAAGAGAGTTGAATCTCTTGTTCGTCATTGTGGCTCTCAACCACGTTTTAGGCCGTTGTGCCGTTGAAAAAGATCTCTCTGCTGTGCATGAAGTGAATTTATGTGAATTTTGAATTAAATGTTTTTTTATCTTTTTTTTTACTTTACTTTACCGGTGTCGACGGCCCTGGAATAGAAAGTCCAACTTCCTTTTCATTTTGTATCACATATATAAAGGGTAATTTACTCTAACTTGACTTGGGTTTTATGAAACAAAATGCTTCACACTTTTCTCTAAAATCTGAATGCAGGTGTCATTTCTTTTTCTTATAATTTTCTATTTCTTCAAACGTTTTTTTTATGTTTAATGAACAAATGAATACATTATGTTGTCATGTAAACACCGTTCAACTGTCCATCCTTAGGTCGCTACCATCTTTATGACAATTACTTAAATTACAACAAGGAACGAGATAGTTTTCAAGAAGATGCTGGCAGGTTATCAGTTCGCTCTCGTAAGGAGAGACAGTTCGAATCTCAGTTGGGCGATTTGCCTGCCAATGGAGAGCTGTTTGAACAAGATATTGTGATGGATGAGAGATTGCGACAACACGTCCTTGGAGTTAATAAGCGCACTTCCCTCAAATATCCTGATATAAAATGGCCAAATGGTGTATTGGTTTATGATATCGACAAATCTTTTGGTAATTTGTGTTTGAATTTTCTTGTGAAAAAAATGGTTCATTCTTAAACCTTAGAAAACTCCTTGTCAGCTATTATATTTTATATCGAAGAACAAACAATTTGATACCTCAATCTGATATCATGCATCATATATTCATTTGTAGCGCCCTGTGCTCGTAAGTTATTGGAGAAAGCTATTAAAGAATACGAGAAGAGAACGTGTATAACGTTTAAAAGAAGAACAGACGAGAAAGCTTATGTTTTGTATACATCTGAAGAAAATGTGTAAGTACTGCAATAAGCATCTTTGCAGGGAAGGTGTTTCGAGGGTAACTGTATCTCTAACTGCATGTCGAAACGTCATGTAACGTTCTACTTCACTTTCATCACACGCGACAGCGTGAAACACTTTTATAAATCCAGTCTGGTGATTCTCAGGCGACATTTTGTAAGCACAAGTAAAAGGGCGTTTAAGAGGGCGTTAATCTTTGACTATGCATTTTCTTAGTTGTTCATCCAACATTGGCCGTACTGGCCTAATGCAGAAGATTTTTATTGGACATAGTTGTTGCGTTCTTGGAACAGTTCTTCATGAAACCATGCACGCCCTTGGTTTTATACATGAACATTCCAGACACGACAGGGACGATTATGTGAACATTATGTGGGACAACATTGAGAATAGTAAGAACATTTTTTTTGTTTCAGTAATGTTACCCTATCCCTATCCCAAGTGGTGAATATGATAAAACATTGTGGAAGAAGACTTGGTTATACCTCTTCGTACAAAATTGTTTATATATGCAATCCATCCTTTTTGTTGTTCTAAATTCTATTAATCGAACTCTCCCCCGCATTCGAACTGTGTTTTGAAAAACGTGCCTGATTCCTATGTAAATGAACCTTTGTAGTAAGTATTAGTCTATAAATCAATTCGCCATTACTGTCGCTTGTTTGGTGTTCCTATTGAAGATTGCTATTGTTCCTATTGTACTGTACATAAAACAGGCCTTTCAAATTCTCCAGACATTGTGTGTTTGTTGTTCAAAGCATCGTGTGTTACGAAACATCGTGTGTGTGTTACATGTTATTTTGTTCAAAAACGTCGTGTTACGTTTTCCACACTTCCGGCTTTTATCATTGTAGAGGAAAAGAGTAATTTCAACAAATATTCATTAAAAGATACAACAGATAATGACGTTGAATACAATCTAGCTGTAAGTAGTTAGATCTTCCTTTTTGACGCCCATCTCTCCTCCTCAACCTCTTGCGCCCCTCTTTCCCCTCATCCTTTTGCGCCCAAGTATCATGATGATCCCGAAGTGATCATGAAGTGCGCTATTATTATACGAGGTGCTGGTTAACATTGTAGCTACGTTCTTTTGCAGAGCGTCATGCATTATCGAAATGATGCCTTCACAAGAAATGGAGAAGACACGTTGGTTGTTAAAGGCGAGGCTGATTTGGAAGTAGGACAAAGGAAAAAGTTCAGCGTTGGAGATGTTGAAGGCATTAATCGACTTTACAATTGTCCGAAAAAGCCGGGTGCGTACGATAACCTGTATGCAACATATTCCGGTAAATTGGCCGAAAAGAGAAAAAAGGATTTAGAGCGCCGTAAAAAAGAACAGGAATTCTTAAGTTTCTTAAAAAGTCGACTCGGAAATTAGTTTAATTACGGTAAATCACCTGAAATGTCGATTTTGATTAGCTAAAAATATTTCCTGGTCTCGGCTTCACCTGAAACACACACTCACGACCCAAACTTCTCACAGGTTCGAAGAATATAGTTTTTACTTTTTTTTAATGATTGGATTATTATCAGTATGACGTCAGGTTGTACAATTTTGTTTTGATAGCTCGTCATTTTCGTTATCCTTCAATTTGAGACCACGAAAATTCCTCGAGTAACGTGTCTGAAAGAAGGTGTCATGACCTGACCGCTACTTAAAGCTTACTCACGTAAACCTGACGTAAAACAAAATTATCAAGGTTTACACCACGGATTCAGAGTGGTCTCAAATTTTACAGACTGTCTGTAAAATATTCATTTTTTTCGAAGCTCTTTACTAACAGATTCTTCCTTCTTTTTCATCTCCCAGGCTGTATGTATACCTATCGGGCTAGTCCCATACATAAGTGTTTGGTTTAGTCTCTGACTAATTTTTCAAATTGATTTATTTTGTATTGAAGAGAAACAAGGAATTACAACTAGCGTCTTCTTTTCCCAGACCGCCTACAAGTAATCTTTTACCCAAACAAAACTGATTGGTAGAGGCGAAGTTAGAGGTTATGTAATCAATGAGCGACAAATATACAATGTGAAACCTCTTCTACAATGTCTTTAAAATTTCGAGACTAGATTATGATTATGATTCTTTCCAGAAATTCAATCGTTACTTAAAAATAGAGGATTGGAAATTCTACACTAGAATGTAAGAGGTCTATTATCAAATTTTGAGTTTATTTCGGAATTTCTCGAAAATGATGATATAGATGTTCTAACACTTAGCGAAACTCACATACGACCTTCAGACAAACATGTCTTTGTTTCATATACCGGGCTACACATTTATTAGCCTACTACCCAAATCTGGCTCTGATGTTAGTGTCGGTATTTACATAGCTGACAAACATGACTATATCCGTAGATCGGATCTTTAAGTGGAAAAAGCAGAAGTTGTGTGGATAGAGATAAATTTAACAAAATCAAGAGGCACCTTTTGCACAATTTATCTACCCCCGGATTCATCTAAATATTCTACTGAAACACCATAATGCCACCATAATGCTACATTCTGAACGTATCACGGAGTATTGGAGTTTTTCCTACGTACTGGAAAAAAGGCGAAGGTAATTCCCACCTTCAAGACAGGATTGGCAAGAGAATTGGAAAACTATCGCCCAATTATCAATTCTCCCAATCATATCAAAAGAAGTGCATAAAGAACTTGTAACATTCTTAGAAGATGAACATTTGATATCACCTTTTCATTTTGATTTTCGCAAAGGAAAAAATACGGAACAAGCTGCTACCTGTTTAATTGATAACATAAACAACAGGTGGACCAAGGAAAATTAGTTGGCACCTGTTTCATTAGATCTAAGCAAAGCCTTCGACACTATTGGACACAGTAAACTCATTAATAAGATTGAGAGTTATGGTGTGTCCGGAAATGAATTGGAATGGTTGAAGGATTGCCTATTCAATTGCACAATCCCATCATGTCTGGTGTACCACAGGGTTCCATTCTGGGACCACTTTTATTCATCGTTCTTTTCATTGCAGATGTTTTGAAGTATTCTAAAATCATCAAATATGCTGACGATACTGTTCTTTTCTTTGGCGATAAAGACATTGTAATAATCGAGAACAGGATCAACTCTGATATGGAGTATCTATCTAGTTGGTGCACTGAAAACAAATTAATCCTCAACCTGACACCTGGAAAAACTGAATTTCTACTATTTGGCACCCACCAGAGACTCGCAAAAATAACTAAAAAGCTTGACATTTTTTTACAAGCACCAGAGAATCCATTTGACTGATTCATACAAGATCAATAGTTCAGCAAATCTAAACAATCAATTCAATAAGAACTACAAAAAAACATCCTCCACACTGAGACTTCTCAACCATCTAAGATGTTACCTGACTACAAGAGCTGTGAAATGTGTGTTTAAATCCAACATTTTCGTACTGTAGCTTGCTCAAACTGTCGTTTACTGCTACACAGTTGACAAAATTTAACCGTATTATGACTGGAGTCAATTGTTCTGCCAATTTCAACATATCTATTTACAAACATATCGAGCGAAAGGTATGTTTATTTGTTCATGATGTTGTATGTGGAAAGGTTTTTGATCCGTTCAGGAATTACTACGAAATTCTGTCTACGTCTTATAGCTAAAGTTAAACTGGAATACAACCGAACGTCTACAAGATATATGAGCTCGAAATGTTTTAACGATCTTCTTGTATGGACTGTTATATAGTGACATTTTAGGTCGTGCGTAACTGAGTTGTCCAGATATAAGCGATTAGTATTATAGGAGTAGCGCGACGTCAGTGGGCACCCCAAATAGAACGCGATATTTAAGGGCAAACATCTCGAGAACCAATGGGAATAACTGACGTCACTTTGGGTGTGCAATATTCGAGTCATAAACTTTGATCGACGATATCTCCGTAACGGCAACTCATGGGGAAAATGAACCTGTAAAATATTTTACACCAGATAATAGTCTATATACTAATAACGAGTGTGCATCCCACTTTTATTTTCTCACGAGGAGCGCGTAAAACCACGATGCTGCGACAAGCGTTTTTTTCAGTATATTAACAAATGACGCGTCTTCAGTTTAGTATTATAAAAGTACGTCGTACACAGACGAACCCATGCATTTTCTTGAACAGCTTTTCGAGCTTTGAAAGTTAGTGATACTTATTTTAGCAAACCTTAATAATAACAATCCACATACTACAATGAAATTCCAAATAAACTGCTAGCTACACATTTCGGCATAGTAGTCAAACCTAACTGATACGAAAAAGTAGTATGTGGTATGTGGATTGTTATTATTAGGTTCGCCTTTAGGGAAACGAAGGTAGCAAGATCATTATTCCATTGCTTTGATAGTGTCTAAATGATATTTTTTTGTTTTAGATTAGAAAATTGAATAGTATGTAGATGAATGTAATGCAAAAAGTGAGCAAAATTCATGGTTATATACATATTAACATGGTTTTTACATCATGATGCACAAATCGAGTTTTGGGTTCTGAACTTTTCCACAATTCATAGCAGAATAAAAATCATCAGTTTGAAAGGTAGGAACGCCAGAAGGTATGATTGTTTTTGTTTGAGTTAGTTAAATAGGGGAAATGTGAAGGTATTGTCTTATACTTCAGAAGATTAATATTATGGTTAGGTAGGAGAATACATTGTCCACGATCTCTTTTCTAAATCTCTTTTCTAAATGTTTTTTAGATGCCAGGTGGAACAAATGTTCTGCCTAGCTTTTTGTTTAACTGTTCAACTTCTGAAATCTCTAAATAGGCAAAATAGCACTGAAAAATAGGGGAAATAGTATTCTTTGTATGATCAATATTTTTGTATATAAACAAACTAATCATGGCAGTATATAGGATGTAAACTCATGTAAAATGTTTACACTAGTATTAACCTCTCAATCCTCATTGCTCATATTGTCCGTACTGACTAAACAACGGAACCACCTGAGACGATCTGAGACGAACCGAAACCACCAAGAGATGAGGTGAGACCATCTGTTAAAATCTATGCACCATATTTCCTAAACCACGTCGGCTGATTTGGGGATTTTCGGAGTACATGGAAATCTTATCTTATCGCCTTTTCTCCGCTCACGAATTTATTAACAGATTTTTCAACATCAAATTTGCTGTGGAAATGTAATGGCTTTTGATGCGCATGCGTTGATGTATTTGGCAAGTGGAAAATGGACTTAACAAAAATCTGCGGGAAGTTATAGTCGGCGGTCGAAAAAATCATGTTCTGCAGGCATTAATTGGAGCAAATGACTGTCTGTTTTAAATTTCGTGTACTTTTAGAGGATTAACTTGCCTTTCAAGTATCAATGTATTGCGAGCTCATCTCTTGGTGGTTCCATTGTTTAGTCAGTACGCATAATGTCGCAGTCTATCATTATCCCATTTGCTCCGTAATTTTTTCTCATTTCTGTTTTTCTACTCTCTTTACTCAGAGATAAATTTGCTTTGTTCATACATTCTTATTTTTATATATAAATTTTATAAATTCAAATTTTATCCTAATTCCTATTCTTATCCTTTTTTCAATGGACACACGCTGATAACAGCAATATATATGGTTGAAGTTATATCCTGTATAAATATTCGAAAATAAATAAATAAATAAATTACAAACTATTCTTTCAAACACATTTTTATGAGAGTTTTCACCGGAGAAGTTAGCCTGGAAATGATATTTAACTGCCTCTTCATACGAACCAGAACTAGGATTGTGCTTGCTATAAACTTAGGTAAATCTAACCTAGCCTTCACACACAGCACACATCAAAGAAGTCTGTCCACAAACGTTGTTGCAATCCTGTGAGGCCACACCCCTGATTGCATCATATTTCCTGCTGTATTTGGCACACTACCAAAGCTGGCAGAATACCTACGCACATTTTGCATTCTTGGTAACACCGTACTGAAATTTCAAATTGGTATGGATCACACAGATTTACCGATTTCTAACCAGGTAACACAGATCATTGTATGAATCACACAGCTTTACCGATTTCTAACCAGCTAAACTTCTTGGTTAAAAGCTTCTTAACATTGTCTGAAAGAAAGAGTCATAGCCTGACCCTTACGCTCACTTATCCAGACTAATTTAACAAGGTTCACGCTACTAACTTAGAAATCGGTTAAACTGTGTGATCCATACAATGTAAACAAAAAAAATTCTGCCTGTAGTATTGAGATCTCGAACTGGTTTCAGTTCAGTACAGCTCTCATGTAGTAAACAGCCTCTCGTACATGCCTCCTTATGCACCAAAAGTGAGGCTGATTATGAGCGTTTTGCTCAACAGGAAATCACCGAAGACAATCTAATTTGCAGTGCTTTTCGACGCAGCACAACCAAGTCAAAGTATAAACGGAAATTCGGAAAAGATGGATCAATATGGGCTCACAGAGATCATGATGGGTCCCCAACGAAATGAAAATCGGATATATTTTTGTGCAGTTTAATTACTTCCATCGGTCTGAATAATACTGAGATTACAAGAACGTCAATTAAGCATAACACTAATTATAACATTATTAATAATAACATACGCAAATATTTTGTGCGAAAGCCACCATAAGAAGATCAGTTTTTCACAGCTGGTGAACATCGAAGCTTAGGAAATAGAAGTAAAGTAAATTTCACTTTACATACTCGTGTCGATACATGAGAACTGAAACAAAAATATTCATGGTTACACAATCACAAGTAACATGTTCCTTTTTACGTATATACGGTCATACGGTCACACGGTCACGATTTTATTTTGGTTGATCATTGCACAGATGATAGAAAGAAACTCAAGCCACGAATAACTCTTCCACAAATGATTGATAATTGAAGTAACCAGGTAATTCTCGCCCGTTCTTGTCCTTGTAGATTTGCATGCGGGCCATACAATATTCAGCCTGTTCTTTGGTGAGCGCCTAACACAAAAACAAAGCAATCAACATTACTGACGTTTAGACTTCAACTTTATGACTTGAGAAAATTCAAACCCTCAAATTAAGTTTATTCACATATGGCTCTCCATAAGAGCGTCGATCAGTTGTAGAAAAATATCTTGTCATGCGGAGGTCAGGTAAAAAGTTTGACGTATCTCCGTCATAGGTAGAATCAAACGTTGCAATAAAATATGAATGAGAATGATAGAGTAGCGAAGAGCAGCATGTTCAAAAGTTTATCGAAAGTGGAACTTGTTTAATACCGACGAATACGATTTCCGGACAAAAGTAACGTAAAACGACGGCATTTGTAAATCAGTAAAACTTAATTGAGAGCTTTATGAAGAAGTGGAGTTCGTTCTCCATTCCGTAGTTAAACTACTGAAGATTGATAAATGAAAATGGAGCGCAAACAAAGCTCAAAGTTACCTGATAAAGCTCTTCTTCCGTGACATACACCGTTTTCCCGCCATCCGTGATTGCGCGAAAAGCATCCTCGACTTCTTTAGCAGATCGAACGTTCTCCGTTTCTCGACTGATCATGAACGCCATGTACTCGTTCAACGACACCACACCGTCACTGAATGAATAAGAACGCAATTATAAGCAAGTTACTGCAAGGCTGGTGACGTCTTAATATACGGTCCACGAAAGGACATTTAGAAGTGTCTTTTATAAATATAGGTTTGCAAAGCGCTTATCATGGACCAACCGTTCTCGAAAGAACAATCACAACGAGGCGACTAACGTGAAATGGGCGTGTTTAAACAGAAATTCGGTAAAGGTCTCCCATACACTCTCCTCCCTGCAAAAACCTTTGAGGGTCCATGATGATAAGATTGTACATACCCGTTCGGATCAACTGTACGCAAGATGGATTCGAATTCCGGATCTTCTTCGCCTTCCTCAACAACAGGTAAATCGTAACCAAGAGAACGGAGGCACGACTTGAATTCGATATGGTCCAGGTACCCAGTCTTGTCTTTATCGAAATGTCTGTGAATAACAATAACAATAATAACAATAACAATGATAATAATAACAATAATAAAAAAAACAGAAAATAGTTTTACTCTTGGATGTTTTTTTTTTTTAAACTTTTAAGGATTTAATTTTAAAAGTGTTTCAAGTGTTTAATGAAAGTTTTCGGAGTGTAAAAACTCGATTTTTTTTTAACTCGAGAATTACCCGCCTCAGTCATTGCAGGTAAACTGTCGTATAATTTAAACAAAAAGAAAGAAATAATATACAATATATTCTCTCTGGTAGGATTACTGTTAAATAGACAATGTTTTCTTCTCGAAAAAAACCTATTACGTTCCAGTTTTCCAGTGGAAAATCTGAATAAGGCCAATTGCAATTCCAACCAATGCGGCAACCCTGCCTTCATAAAAGATTGGTCCAATTGCTTTCGACTTACTTGAACATGACGTTAAATTCACGGAGTGTTTCGTCAGATACACCTGTCATATTTTTGGCTTTGATTTGATGCTCTAAGTTCTTCTGCATTCTCATGTTCAACTGATCTAATTGGTCCCACTGTTGAGCTAAACCAACTGTGCTATGCTCTGTGTACCTATCAAGGTAAGAAAAGCCAAGGAGATACAAACAAGCGCGTTCATGTATCTTGACAAAATAAAGAAGGAAGATACATAAATAGCCACTTACTTATTGTCCAGGATGAGCGCTTCTTCCATTTGGGCACCCAAATCTTCAATTTCAGCGAGATCTTCGCGTTTTGATTGGATCGTTTTAGAGGTTTCCTATAGCAAAAAAACATTTCATGAGAATTTAACGGTGAACGAAAAATAAAATAACAGTAGATAAAACATGTGAACTATTTTGTTTACTTTCATTGTCGCCAATTGATCTTCTAACGTGCCATTGATATCAACCATACCAACTCTGACAAAAAACAACAAAAACCAAATAAATAAATAAATTAAAAATGTAAACCATTACAGGCCGATATGTTGAACGAATTTGTACCTCGTTTCGCTGACGAAGTGGTAAAACGTATTCGCTTTGGAAGCAAAAGCTTGCCGTAACTCGTCATTGTAGTCTTGACGACGAGCCTCCTTTTCAAGTTCATTTTCACGATCCTGAAAAAAACAAGAGCATATCATTTAGTCGCTCGAAATTTGATGACGAGATTCCACCGTATCGATAAGCACCAAACAGGACCTTGTACTGAGTAGAACATATAAATGTTTATTTATGCATATTAGGTCCATAGCCAATCACCCACCTTAATAATGTCCTGTAAATTCTTCCATGTTTCTTCCAGAACATTCATGTCAAACCAAGTGTATCTGAAAGGTAAAAAACGCGTATGTATCTATCTGCTGGAACATACCTTATCGTTCCTTATTCCGGCATTCCGTTAACTCTGACAGAATAACGTATCCTACAGAAGGATCGACATAAACGGAAGTAAAAGATATGAGAAAAATCGAAATTAAAGACATGTTAAAACATGAATGTTTTCGTAACAAAATTGAAATTAAGAAAAACTAAAAAACCCTGGAAGAATTTTCAAAAATTCGCAAACAAAAGCATTGAAAAAGTCATTTTCCCTGACTTTTCAACAACAAAAATAAATTCTAAATAGCCTGACTTTTACCTGAAATCCCTGACAAAATTATTTTTCTCTGACTTTTACCTGATTTCCAGAAAAGCGCCCATCCTACAACAGTTTCGTTTACAGAAAAGCGCCCATGCTGTCACACTTTCTTAACACGGGTTAAATATAAATAAAATGATGTTTCGAAATGTGCAAGAGCAAATGAAACTTACGGATTGACTTCAATATTATACGCCTTGATTTGTTGGTCCAAATCAGCTAATTGAGCGAATGTCGACTTTGGTTCGTGCAGACTGCTTCGAAACTCAGTATGAGCATCAAGGAGAACTTTAATTTGGTCGACGGAGTTACATCGGACAGGATCAGTGAGATCTTCTTCGGCATTCTCGAACCAACTGTTGAACTCAGAAGCTTTCTTTGCAAACATCAGGAACAAGTCCTCCAACATTTGATGTTGCTTCTGCTCTTCAAGTAACTTTTCTCGTCTTTCTTTCGCATCTCTCAACAACTGTTGCCATCTAAATAACAACAACAACAACAATAACAACAACAACAACAACCAAAATCAACTCACCTGTTCCCTTGGTTTATTGGTGATTAAAGGGACTGCGAGTTTGAAACGTAATCGTACGTGTTTTTGGAAACTGATAAATACCAAAATAATTCTACCTGGCCTTCAATGAATCATGCCTCTGTATGATGGCAGGTGATTGTTCGTGTTCTGCTTTAACAAGTTCGTCTTTGAGAGTAGTGACGCGTGCGATGCCTTCATTTTCAAAAGCACGCAGACCAGCATCAAACGTATCCTGAAAATCACACAAGAGGTTCTTGAAAAGTGAAACGTCATCACCGAGTAGAAATGCTGCTAAAAATATCTCTTAGAGTTTCTATTTATTACGCTCGCCACAAAAGAGAAATTGGAACTGCAAAAGCTGCTAACTGAAGATCCTTTATCAATTTCTCAAAACATTGAGCAGGCCAACAGAATATAATATATGTTGCTATAGAATCTATGAATGACAGACACAGAAACAAATACGTCACACAAAAAAGTCTACATAAAAAAAAATCAAACTGAAATAGAAGGGTTAGTGCCTATAAAAGAAAAACTGAAGATGAAATAACTTGAAAAATAATGGATCAATTAACTGGATTAGTTTAAGGTTAATTAATTAATTTAAGTTGATTAGCCAAAAAAAGAGGAACTGGTGTCTGCATGTGTAGTGTAATTAATATGTGTTAACTTTTAGTGTTTTTTAGTGTGTGTGTTTTTTTTTTAAGACAAACCTGTATTTTGATAAGTTGGTGTGGATTCAGCCGTATATACAAGCTGCGACGTTTATCCTGTAGAAATACGTATGCTGTGTTTATATGTTCAGTAAATGCCGAGCAGAGACGGTGTAGACAAACGAAGACGAAAATATGGTGTATTCTATAAGGTGCGTTACAAAGGAGTACACAACACAGCTCAATATAAACAGGTCTCTCGCTGTAATGACGAAAACAAACAAGTCAATAAATTTCCTGATTAGGGTTGTTTTGGAGATACTAATAGAAGGAGTGATGAACATAGTCATTAGAAAATTCCCTGGTCTGTGATCACTTATAGTTCATTTTGCACTCACTTTGATCACATGACTTATTAAAACCAATGCAAAGTAGTCATTTACCATCACGTGATCAAAATGAGTGAATAATAAAGTGACCAGGGAATTTTCAAGACTATGAAGGACCAGATCAGAATATCTGTATTTATTTTAACTTCTCGATTAACACGACAGTTAAAAATTACCTGTTTGGTTAACAGGGTTTGCGCTGTGGATATGTCCTTTGTTCCTTGATCCCCTTGGATATAACTTTCTTTTCCACCTGAAATATATGAATAACATGAAATCAACGAAGATTATATAGGTATTATCCAGTGAGTGTCTTCTTCTGGCAGGCGAGTATAGCTTACCAATCCACGATTCCACAACATCAGCTTTCCAATTAAACTGCAAGAATGCAGAGTTGTCAAGCAGTTTCTGATGACGGACATCCGCCTGTTCTTCCAGTTCAGATAATCGGCTTTGCAGCTCTTTAACGATCTCTTCTATTTCATTGGCGCGGAAATTTCCCTGCAAGAAAATATATGTTTACATAGCTAACACAAACAAACAACAGAAGATAAACAGGAGAAAAAAATACTTACTTTAGAAATCAGTTCTTCACCCTGTTTCTTGATCTCGTCAGCCCTTTGTTTGTGAACATTGAAATCTGTTTGAAATGCTTCGTGCTTTTTCAATAAACCTTGAACAGCTGCCAGGGAATCACCGTACTCGTCGCTTGATACTAATACTAGTTTTTCAGCCAGCCACGACTTTTCTTCATGCACGTCTGTCAGCAGTTGGTGGTAATCATTAGATTCGTCCAGCTTCCTCTGTCTAAAGGATAGGAACACTGGTATGTTCAAGATACCTACTTCAGCGATTGCTATTGATTTGGTAAGTAAGTCTTGACATCGCAGTCATATGCGAATACTTATCAGTGACCAATCAATTTCATGTTTACCTTGACTGAAGATCGGGTACTGTTCTTGAAGCATTAAGGGGCTTTTTTGTACTTACAATGTATAACAAAATCAATTTACCTATCCTGTGCTGTATCGGTTAGATCGTTCCAATTTTCCGATAGCTGTTGGCAACGTCCTTTAATAACATCCTCGTTGGCTGGATCTTCTTCGACGAATTTCTCTCCGTTCCTCAGAATTGCTTGAATTCGAGGTTCGTGACCCTTAAGATCTGCTGTTAGTCTCTGTAACTTCTTTGACAAGTTTTGAACGTCCGTCAGATCCGTGCCGTAATCTTGAGAAGACGCAAGGAGTTTCTTTTCCCTAAATATTGCAGAAAGGAATTCGCTCTGATGTCAAAAAAGAACGCAACAGAATGTAGGAGAAACGTAGAAAACTTCGAAAGAAAAGTTAGATCGCTTAAAACTTAAAAGGCGCTGGTTACCTAATCCACGATGTTTGATCGTCAATATCCCGATAAAACTGATGAAGAGATACTGAAGCTCCAAGCTTATTTCGTCTGGTAGTTGCTAGCACCTTCACCCTGTTAATAAGTAAGGATAATGAAGAATATTGCATAGACGCTAACAGGATGATAAAGATGAAAATTGGATGGAGGAAGAAGGAATACAGTTATACCTATCGAATCTGGTGACAATGATCTCAGTTGTCTCTTGAATTCGTACAGCATCAAAATGTTTGATTTCAATGAAATGCTGACATTGGCTTTGCAACGACGTGATTCGTTCCTCGTATGCTTGAATCTCCACTTCCACTAACTGATGTTTCTTCAACAGACTTTGTGCTGTTGCCAAGTCTTTGCCATAGTCTTCCGAAGATAAAGTCTTTTCCATCTAATCGAAAATAGCAAAGGGAACATGCTATTAATATGATAGTCATGCCTAGAAACCTATTGTCATATATCATCCTTAAGCCGAATCTCCACTAGGCGGAAAATGTTGCGACGTGCGATTTTTTCCGCCTTCGAAACAACGGAAGTCGCGGCGGATAATGTAGATTGAACGAAAAGTAGAAACCATTTCTACTTTTCGCTGCAGCGATAAAAATCGCCCGCTGCATTGGAGGAATTAAATTATATAGCAACCAACTAGTAATTTACTAGACAACAAAATGAGTCAAAACAGTCCATGTAAAATATAAATTATGAAAACCATCTAAAGTTAACCTCTCCAAGCCAAAATTCCATATCTTGTACACCACTAGAGAATGTCTGCTGTTCACTAGCTTCCTTCAACTTTTGTGATTTGATGGTACAAAATTCAAGCAGAAGTTTCCAATTATCTTCGATGCCGTCTAGTCTTTCCTTCAAGAACTCTTCACTCCCCTGGCATTTCTTCTGCTCAATGAGTCCTAGCCAAAAAAAAAAAAGAAGAAAAAAAAAAGAAAAAGTTAATGACACAAGAGTGAAAACTTTCTTAGATTTTGATTTTATGGCTTGGCAACTAATATAAAATAGCAAACATATATAGCTGTCATGATTATAGTACAGTTGATGCTTAGGTGCGTCTACATGACTTGGTGGAGCAGTGGAAGTAACCATGGCATCAGTCAAGGGCAATGCGAACTCACAAAACTTGATCAAACTGCACTTAAAGTAACTGACCTAGAATTCCTGTTTCGTCAAACAAACATTATCATCATACCTCTTCCAACATTGATTGTACTAAGCACACGTTCTTCGTTCGCTGCAATTTCAGCTTCAAAGGCTTGATGTTTTTGGACCTTACCCTGCATAAAAAACAAAATTGCTCAATGGTTTTCTAATAATGCAAAGAAGAAAAAAAACTGTTAGAAGAAAAGTTGATAAAAAAATATCACAAATTCTACCTGAATGTTAGAAGGATCTTTGTATGATTCGTCTTTCGCAGTTTGTAGTTTCTCACTGATCCAAGCTTCAATGTCATCAGCATCTCTACTCACAGACTGTAGGGATTGAGATTCGCCAAGTTTCGAGCGTCGCTCAACCAACGCATCTTTCAAAGTTGCCCATCTAAAACATTTTTGGGGATGCTTAATTATTGACGTAGTCGTTGTGTGCAAAAAATAAAAAATCTCCATTTTGGTAAATACAAGTCAATAGCAAGGTATAGAAATGGAGTTTCTTCTACCTGTCCATTACGGCTTGTTTACGTTGACTAATCACATCAGAATCATAGTGTTCAGCGTTCACAAGACTGTCCGCTGTTTGACACAAAGCCTCAATCTTTGCTTCCTATGACAGAAAATATTTTAGTAAGCACTTAAATTAGCAGGGTGGTTAAAAAGTATTATAACAAGACTGACTGTCAAAAAACAGCTTACTTGAATTGCAATAGCCTTTTCGAAATCTTTCTGCTTCTTCATTAACACATCAGTAGACTCGCTATCCTCGCTTTCCAGGACAGCTTCTCTAGCAGCCATCCAGGATTCTGCAAGCTCAGCATCTCGGTTAAACAACATTTCATCCATATTATCGTCAAGGATCTTCTTACGTGTGTCCCAGGCCCTAGAGTGAATTGCAAGAAGATATATATTCTTGTATTTCTTTCTAAGATATCTAGGGTCATTGTAGAGAGGACATTGTAGTTAGAGACAAGCAGTATACTTTTCAAGTTCATCTCGAGCAGCTTGTACTTCGTCAAGTTTTTCACGAATCTCGGGTGAACTGCAATGCTTTTCAAAGATCAAATTTTCACCAAATTCATTGAAGTTCTTAAAGATTGGATCCCTTGAATCGATTTCAACCCGATGTTCCTACATGAAAAAGAAATTTGAGTAAATAAAGTCAAAAGAACTGTCTTTAGATTTAAAAGACACAAAAAATGAGAAAAGTATTCAATCCAATGTGTTAAGGTGGAATCTAATACCCAGTGGGCAAAATCTCTGTGGAGGAGTATTTTTCTATTGAAACATCAGGAGATATTGCTTGCCATTTCTATAGAAAACACTCCTCCTCATAGACCTTTTGAAGATTTTGCCCACCGGGTAATTACTAAACTGTTCCATAGTAAAAAATTATACGAAGCAATGGAGACAGCAATTAGGTACAAGCATGAAAACATACTAGAAGAGAATTTGTTGTTCAGCTGATTGCTCAAACCTACTACATCTAACGAAGAAGAGAAATTCTAGGAAATTGATTAATAAGACTTCACATTTGTCAAGAAATTTGGCATTCAAAAATGAATGCAGAATAAATTTAAGCATAGCGATATGATAACACCGGAGGAGCGGAAAGAGCACCAAATGAGAACACTGTTAAAATTACCAGAAGAGTTTACACCCTTACTCTCCAAAGCAGTTGATCTTAAAGTAGCTACGAAGAAACTTCCAATAATGGACATGATTTGTGGCATTGAAGAAGCAATCAAAAGTTTTTCTTAGACTGCAATAGCTATGAGTTGCAACGAGTTCAGGTTTGAGTGCAAAAGAATCATTCAAACAGGAAGGAAGAAAAGGAAACCTAATGTTGAACAGAAACTGTGTAAATGGTTCAAAGGTATGGCTCAAACAAAATAATCTTATTTTAATTGAAAATGATAGAGGTAGAGCGATGTGGATCATTGAGAAAAAAGAAGTCGATAATCTCATTAATAAAGAATTGTCCAATACGGAAAAATACAAAGAGATTAGGGAGATAACCTAGAAAAAGTGAAAACATCAATTAACAAAGAAAAGAAAACAAGATATCGATCGCCCAAATGAAAAAAACTTAAACAAATTATGCCAACAACTCCTACCGCAACCAACTCTGCACAAAATGCCCAAAGACCCATTAAAACCCAGACTGATAATCAACACAAAAGGATTTGCTTATTACAAAATTGCAAAATTTGTTAGCAATGAACTAAAACTATTAACTACCAATGCAAAGTCATTCTTAAAAGATTCAATGTAATGTAAATGTAACTTTGGAGAAACGAGAATGAATAGAAAGAATAGCTGATATGTACCCATCGTTACCTAAAAGAGAGGTGATAAAAAAGGTAGAAATACGAATAAACGAAAGAACTTTCAAAATAAATGTCAACAAAGAAGCTTTGATACGCCTTGCAACGATTTCGATTGAATTCATGACATTGGAGGAAAGTTCTACAACCAAGCTAATGGTTCGTTTATTGGGTCACCAGTCCCACCGTCTTTTGCTAAACTTTGTCTAAGGACTGTCTGGTGCAGTGTAGTGTAGTGGTCGCTATTACTCTCCTTTGAGTGGTGGTCCTCATCATTTGTCTCCAACACCTATATCGCCCATTCCCCCATGTTTTTACTAATTTTATAATATATATGTATGTATATTTCAACTTTTTTAACAGGACGAACGTTAATAGCAGTTTTATTGTACATATTTGTATATACAAACTGAAGTTCTCATCCTGTATAAATATTCATGAAATAAATAAATAATTGTTGAAACTTGTGTTGAAGAAAGGAGTATAATACACAATGCTATACACACCAAGAATTTTAAAGTTTAAGAGAGAAGTTTAAAGTTTAAAATAATTTGAAACACTTTCTATCTGTTTCAAAATGTTATAGTAAACTACTATGCTAGATATGAGGATACTTCGACAAAGAAAGAGAAAATTAATAAAAAAAATTAATGAACTTCTTCGTCTTTAACCCAACTAAACAAATATTGTTATAATAATTTTACAATGCTAATCCTCGTATTTGAATGAAAACACAAATTTCTGCAATCAGATAAGGAATTTCATTCTCAGTAAATATTACAGATTAGATTCAGTATTTTTACGAAGTTCAGTCTATCTTACAGACGCCCTCGTATATTAGAACTCGAATGCAAAATTTAACGAAAGCATTGTCTAACCTCATGGCGATCCAGCAATGCTTCAGCAGCAGCAACATCAGTTGCAAGTTCATCAGAAGATACCAATGTGTTAATACTTTGAATCCATGACATCTGATCTCTTAATGACAAACAAACACTTTTATCAATAAAAAGATCGAACTTGTTGACATTCTACCAGAAAGTAAACAAAATGTTCACATATGAATCAAAAGGATTTCAATTTCATACCTGTAATTAGTCAAAAACTTTTGGAATTTATGAGATTCATCCAACTTCTTTTTCCTGGTTTCAGCTTTCTCCTTCAATAATTCCCATGCTTCAGTTAGTTCGCTAAGCTTCTCTTGAATGGCATTAGCAGATGTGGGATGGTTCTCCATCAACTGACCAGCTTCTGCATTCAACGAATTTACCTAGGAAATTATACAACTTTCACTAAGATAGTCCAGGGGGTTGTTTATTGGGGGAAGTTTAACCTCATCTATTTTCATATAAATCAAGTAAACGGAAACTAAAATTGCAACCTTTTCTTCTAGTGCTGCTAAATCACGTTCTATTGCCTCATGTTTCCTTTGCAAAGCTTGCACACTAGCAAGGTCATGGCCATAATCGGTTGATGACAGTGGTACATCTTTCTCATCAATCCAAACTTTGGTGTCCTCGGCATCGCTAGCAAAACCAAAACAACATTCAAATCGTATGGGACAAACAACAATTATTTAATGGTCAATATTTTTTTGAATGAATCACACTACTTACCGGTGAAATTTCTGAATCTCTGCAGCACTTTCTAAAGCTTCTCTACGCAGTACGGATGCTTCATGCATTACCTGCCACTTTTCGGTCACTCGCTAGAATAATAATTAAAAAAAATTAAAGTAGAAACTTATCTTATATTGGAAGTACATTAAGAAAGAAAAGTTTCGTCATGACAAACTTTCAGACAAAAATTTGTCTGCTACATTATTCGTCAGAAATTTTGGTGTGTCTGAAAGTTTTTGCACTTTCTCTTATTTATTGGCAGGTGCGATTAAGTAAAGTATAATTGAAGGGAATTGACTTCGGCTGATGTTTGCAAACTGAAGTGTGTCATGGTTATTTGTGGGAAAAGTAACTCATTTTTTGTGCCCCCAAAAAAGCAACACTATTTGCTACTTCAGTTTGTTTCCTTCGACCAATCCCAATCCATGACAATAAACAGTAAATTAAACTCCTTTGTAAATGTTTATAATCCCAATTTTTCTGAAAGTTGTCCGAAAGTTTATTCTCCAAAACTTTATTGCTTGAAACCTTTTGTTCGTAATGTAAGTCTGCTTAGTTGACTTCCATGTGTGCCTTCTCTTTAAAAGCGTTTCCAACATTGAATGACAATCTGCCAATGAAATTCTCCTTATAAACCTGCTTTTAAATAGGTGACCCTACCTGCAAAATGGCCTGCACTTTTTCATATTCAGATGATTTCTCTTCTTTCAATTGTAAACAGAGATCCTGCAGCTCCTTTATACGACTTTCTTGACCAATCATGTCCTAATAACAATAAAACGAAGTTAAAACTCAGTCCTAAACAACAAAGCAACAGGATACGAAGAAACAGGGACAGGGGCAGAATAAAAGGTTTTCGGAAACAGATAATTCAGTGTCTTTACTTTCTTGTGTTCATCATATTCTTTCTGTAAAAGCTCAACACCGTCCATGTCTTCTCCTACTTCTTGGCAAGTCACAACAGCTTCCTGAAATAATCAATGGAAAAGCTTGACAATGAAACCATCTACTGCTTATCATAACTATATATATGATCATAATACATACAACAGACAATACAAATCACACGTACCGACTCTTGCAGCCATGTTTCAATTTCCTTCGCTTCTCGAAGCATAGCATTCTTCTTCATCGATTCTTCTAGTTTAGCATGTCTTTCTTGTGCTTTATCAATTAAGCCAGCATATCTGAAGCAGTGAAATTGCTTTTCTTAATTTTGTTAGATAAGGTGGTTCATGTGATTACTAACAGGAAAAACATCCTTCCTTTTACAAAAAAAAGAGAACTATTACATACTGACTGTCAATTTGCCCCTGTCTATCTGCAACAGTTTCTGGTTCAGGAATACTAGCCAGTAAATCCTGAGAAGCTTTCACAGCATCAATTCTCCTTAAATGAGAGGCCGGCACAAATCCCTGACGATCATCACTTTCAACCTTCCACCATTCACGATTGCCACTATTCAGCAGTGTCAGAATTTGACCTTTTCGGACTGATATTTCGCGCGGGTTTTTTTCATCATAATCATCCGTTACTGCAACAACTTCCTTGGTTGATATATCACCAGATGGTAATGGCTATAGAATAGGATACACATTGAACTCTCAGTGCAGAGTCAAAGGGAGAAACAAACCAAGCAAAAAGAGAAAGTTCACATCTTAAAAATGTTATACCTTGCATGGCTGACTTTGTTCACGCAAACCTTGAATCACTGTATTATAAGCTTCAATATCAGCCATTAACGCTTCATGTTTGGTAAGCATGGCCTAGAGAAAATACAATTAATAAGTAAATAATCATATTAATGACAAGACACACAAACTGCTATAACACCAAGTAACAAAAGGTTTTCATTACCTGAGCTGTATCTTCATCCTTTCCGTAATCGGTGTTGCTTAACAGTGGTTCCTTCTCATTCATCCAAGACTCAGCATCTTGTGCATCTGCTAAGTACTGGTGTGTTTGCAAAGCATCCTCCAGGTCAGATTTGCGGATTTCTCCACGATCCTGTAAATACAAATTATCAAATAAATCTGGACAAAGAACAAAACAGCAAAAAACAATTTTCAATAGGACCTTCACTCAAAAAAGAAATTATGGACAACGTCCTGAAGGTAAGTTATTGAATATTACGTCAAAACATACAACTTACCAATAGATCTTTCCACTGAAGCTTTAAGTCTTCACTTTTTTCTTGAATATCTTCTGATGCAAAGTGTCCTAAAACAACATACAAAGTAAAGTAATATAAAGTATTTCAATACATTGAAGATGATATAATATATCAAAAAGCTTTTGCTAATAAATTATAACTTTGTTGTTTTTTCTGTTTTATTTAACTTCAAAATGGTGAATGTTTATAATAACATATTTTCCTTTCCAGAATAGTAAGGTACTTCTTCTTTCTAATAGGTGCTGTCTCACTTGCGTTATTGCAGTAAAAACCACCTGCGTACCTGCATTAACCATTTCTTCACCGAACTTGCATACATTCAAAACATGTGGTTCGTGGTTGGAAATTTCACTCTGAAATGGTAACAGATCAAAAATGAAACAACAAAATTCAAATGTTTTTATGTCATTGGCTGTAGGTGTTCCCAAAATAATAAATAAAGGGTTTTATACCATGACTGCTTGATGCTTTTTCAAAAGGTTTTGTGCACCAATCAAATCTTTACCTGAACATAATGTAATGTAATGGTTTTTTTTTTGGTTTTTTTAACTGAATACTGTAATAATAGACAAAATGAAAGGTCCTTACCAGTGTGTAAAGATGAAACAATGGGCTCCTTCTCATGGATCCAGCTTTCTTCGTCTTCAACATCACGAAGGAACTGGTGATACTGACGAGAGTTCTCCAGGTCCTTCTTCCTTTTCTGAACAGGTTCTTCAAGATTTTGAAACCTTTCAACAAGCGCAAGCTGTTTCGCTTGAATAGCATCGGCATGAAAGTGTTCATTTTCCACAAACTGGTTAGCGTTCTCCGTGATCCCTCGAACACGATCCTAACCAATTAAATAATTTTGTTAACATTCAATTTGATGGGAACAGTAAAAAGAAGTAGCAAAGCAAGTGAACCCTATCTAATCACCTGATGAGCAATTATGTCTGTTTCTAATAAAGCATGCTTCTTTTGAAGATTCTTCACGTTCAGCAAATCCTATGTTGGAAAACTATTAATTAATATGATCGAAGATAATGACAAATTAATTTTCAATTAATAATGGTAAGAGAGAAGTGACATTGATAATGTATTTAAGAAATGGACAGTTGTTATATAAAGGTGTGTTTCCACTTGTGCATTTTGTAACGGGAATGGAAAGAAGAACAAATACTTCTTCTAGATTGGTTCACATATAAAATTATTAATTACATAATCAAATCATTCCGTTGTTTCTTTTTCTCATTCCTGTTAAACATAATAGGAAAGTTGAGCTCAGTTCACCTTTTTCCGAACAGAAACATGAAAGATGAGATGGGCCAAATTTCAGCATTCAAAGTGGACACACTTCTTTTAGACTGATATTCTATGTGTTAATTTCAATTGGTTTTAAGATTACCTTGCCTACATCAGTTGACTTCAGTTGACTTTCTGTTTCAGATAACCACATTTCCAGATCTTCAACGCCTCGGTTGAATTGTTGCTCTTGGTTCGCTTCTACAAGTTTCAACCCTGACAAATACGAAAATCGTCACAAGTCACAAGACAGGCACAGCTCAAAATTAGGTTAGCCCTTTCAGTGAATTACGTCAGAGAAGGTTTCACAGATTTAACTTTTTATAATATACGCTGACAATTGGTTTGGGGAAGCTTAGGCAAATAAAAACTTTTAATATTTTAACTAATGTGTCATCATTATAGAAAAAAAGAACTTTGTGAAAATTTTTCCCTTATTGTTTCTTTTTGTAAACAATGCAATCATTGCTGTTCAGCCTGAAAACGAGACAAACTAATTTATGGAAAAATCTATAATTATTTTCATATATTGCAACATAGGAATTTCCATTTTTAAATACCTTTCTCTTCAGCCTTTATTTTCAGCTCAGTCCATTCTTCGTTGATCTCGTGAAGACGACTTTGAATGTCATCTTTGGCATAATGGCCAGCATTAATAAGTTCCTGTCCTTTGTCTTTAATTGCAGCAAGACGAGATTCGTTAGCATTTAATTCGGAAATGAATGCTTGGTGTTTTTGAAGTTTGCTTTGCAAGTTCAATGGATCCTACAAGGAAAAGTGCATTTTCATTAATGCAGGATCTGTGTAAGCTAGCATTATTGAAGGTAAAAAAAACAGTAAAATGAGTTTCGCGAGCATTACTTTATATGATTCATCGCATGCAATCTTGTTCTTTTCATGCAGCCATGCTTTAGTTTCATCCACTTCCTTTTCGAAAGCATAAAACTGTGCAGAATCACCGAGTTTTTCTCTTCGCATGTTGGACTGTTCAGCTAAAAATTGCCTTTTTGTAAGTAACTAAAAGAAAATGATTAGCAAGGTAAACTAGAATCTTACTGCAGTGTTTTCCTCAAAGACAAGCTGAAAATATATAATACTGACCTGTTCTTGCTTGACTTTGACATCATCTGCTGCGTAATGATTACTTGAAATCAACTGATCAGCAAATGCATTGATTGCCTAGTACAAATAAAAGTTATCATTTATAGATTAATGCAAACAAATATGCCATTTTCTCATCCTGAAAGACGATATGTTAAAATCACAAAATTTTTGTCTGACTTTTATGCTCTCATTATTTTCGGCACCTTAAATTTTCGCACATTTCAAAACATTTCAACACATTCCAAAAAACAACCTTTAAATTTCGCACATTCATTTGAGTTGAATTTTTCCTTGTGCACATCTTATGAAAATTATTTTTGGTTGATTTTACACAAAAGCTTGGAACAATTAATTGATGTTTATCTTGGGTGCGAAATACATGAAACAAAAGAAATGATGATAGTTGCTGATGTGGAATCTTAAAAATGAATAATAAATCGTCCATTTTTCAGTTTTGGTCACATTTAATTCTTGGCGGTTTTCGGGAACCAAAATGCAAGGGGCACAAAAATGTTCAGAATTACGGTATTCTCACCACACAAGACAAAAGGTATTTCATATGTACATTACAATAAAATCTCTGCATTGCAGGTAACAACGGGACCACCAACAAAATGTGTCCCCTTAATAAAGCATCCATTACGCAGAGGTTTGGAATTCAAGGAGAAAAAGCATGCATCCCTGCAAAAAGTGTCTGTTATAACGAAGTGTCTGTTCGCTATACAGGATGTCCACTGTAGAGAGAAGTTTCAATTTTATTTCTTACCTTGATCTTCTCTTCTTGTGCTTGGAAGATGTTTTCAAAGTCTTCTTGCTTCTTGCTTAAATTATCAGCACCATCAACAGAATCAGCATTAGGTTCTTGACATAGAAATGTCTAAAAAACAATTTAAAACCTTATAACCATCACTAACACATTTATGTGTTATAACCTTTTAGCAAGACAATGCTAAAAAGGAACTCAAAATGATACTACACAAACTTATAAAATCAATTTTAGAGAAACGGAATCACAAGTATCGAGAATAAATGTAAGTGTTTCTCCCAGTCATCTACCTCCTGCTTCACCATCACTGCATCCATTTGATCAATATCACGTCGAAACATTTGTAACTGCATGCACTGATCATAATCACTCTTCTTTCGGTAGAATAATTCATTCATTTTTGCCCATTCATTCTGTAAATTATCAACCTTGGAAGCAATCTCTTCTTTTTTGCTGTGATTGTTTTCTGTTATACTGTTACCTAGTTTGATTGTGTTATTGAAACCGTCCTCTGCAGCATCGATATAACCCTGAAGAAAGTATGAGATGTAATTGAAAATGCATGTTCTCGCTGTAAAATTAAACAATAATTAATCAGACAATTTATTAAAATAATTCTCTTCTAAACAAAACTTTTCGTCAACTTTATTTACGTCATCGGGTAAAATACCCAAAACTCAAGTGTTTTTAATTTATGACATGTTTTTAATTTATACTTTACAATCATTTTAAATAATTTTTAACTAGGCTAATTCATTATTATGTAATTTAAAATGTTTTTAAAGAGCTGTCAGTCAAAGATCGATCTATGAATGTTGGCTGAACATTTCTTAAAATGGAGATTACAGGTTGAAATTTCACCTTGGACGGAAGTGAAATATGAAGTGTGTATAGGCAAGCATGTGGAAGAAACATTGGTACATGGGATTATCCAGTACTTTACTTAAGCTCAGACTGGAAAAAGCCATATTTACTCTCCATATAATTGGTGAAATATTCAGCCAGTAAATATTCAGCTAAAATTTGTAACCTTGTGTTCAGCGTGGCGCTCAAGTAGAACTTCTGCAGTTGCCACATCTTTGCCCATCTCATCATTTGACATAAGCATCACCATTTCATCAATAAACGACAGATTAGCCCTGAAACAAGAAGGTACCTTTGTAAAAAGCCACACACTCTGTCAAGTTAGACCTTTAAAAAACTAGTCATGTCTTGCAATGTTTCCAAGTGGAGAATGTTTTCCAAATGTTGTTGACAGTCTAAAACTTCAAACATAATACCTTTCTTCAGCCAGAAATTTTTGAAGATCATGGGAATGTTCCAGATTTTGGTTTCGAATTTTTGCCTAAAAATTTAAATAGAATGTTAAAGCAAGTTAAAGCAAAGGAGTTCCATTAAATAGGCCAATGATCGCTTAATAACAATTAAAAGCAGGTGAATATACCTTCTCTTGTAAATCATTCCAACTTTCATTTAATTGAACTTCTTTTGCTGTAATCTGTTCTTCCTCTTCGGGATACTTCTTCTTCAATTCATCTGCTTCACCGTTCAACGCATTCACCTAGTGACACCAGGCATGAATCACCATTTCAATCAATCCAGACAAAAGATAAAATTCCTAACTTGTTAAATGTTTACCTTATCAGAAAGTGCTGCAAGATCTCTTTCCAGTGTTTCGTGCTTTCTCTGTAGTGCCTGCACACCAACGAGATCACTACCAATGTCAGGTGTGGACAGGGTATTATCTTTCTCACTCATCCAATCCAATGTTTCCTCAGTTTCTCTGTAAAGTTATGACGCAATGTGACAATGAAAAGTAAAAGTATGCAGAAAACAAACAAGAAATGATTATAAACATTACAGAGGATGCATCTATTAATTTCAGCAGTTACCCTGTGGGCCAAATATTGCTTGCCATTCCTATAGAAAACACTCCACCTCATAGACTTTTCGCCCACTGGGTACTTAAAAACAACATTACCTGTAGAAATGATGGACTTCGTATTCTTCGTTAAGTCGTTTCTTTCTCTTTTCAGCATTGCTTTTCAAATTTTGCCATGCCTCATTCACTTCCTGTTGCAAACAAACAAACATTAACGTCAACAAAGAGCAAACAAAAGTACGGAATTAAAGAGACACGTACATCAATCAAAACAATCATGTAAACAAACTACACAGATGTTAGTTGATGAAAGTTTACTTACATCTTGCTTTGTTTTTATCACTGCTATCTCAGGGTGTTGATCTTCCTCCAATTTATCACAGTTCTCGTTTGACTCCATAATTCTTGTCTCATTTGCAATTAAGTCCTTAATATTGTAGAAACTTACATGATAAACTTACATGATATATAAGAACACCCAGTAAACTTGAAACAAAAAATCTACTTTTAGGCAAAATATATTTGATACACTGACAACTAATGCCATTACAGAATCAATTAACTGGTGATAAATTTCTTTGCTTAAAACATGAAGGATACAGACCTTATAAAAGTCATCAAATTTCTTCTGTAAAATTTCAACATGTTCCAGATCTCGAATAGATTCCACTGTAGCGCAAACAGCTTCCTGAAAAAATTAATAAAAACAAAATTAGGTTATGAACTAAACTCTTGCATGAACCCTCTCTTTGAAGGGCCTTTCATTTAATCAAAATTTTGATTCAACCAGGGACAATACATATCACAACTTGATTTCACTAAAGGAATTGAATGATGCATATTGACATTATCCTGTGATTTTGGCATTTATATCTCTTCTGCAAGTGTTCATGCTCAGCGTAGTTGTAAAATAAAATGCGCAGATAAAATTTCCAGGGAACAGAAAAGCTATAGTAAGCACCCGGGAAGTTCATTTTAGGAGAACTTTTTATTCAATTAATATTTCTTTTAATCATGTTTTCACATCATTTCAAAAAACATTAAAGCACGCAGGCATTATGGTAATTTTCGTACAATATGGAAACAAATAAATATTTTAGACAGAAGACTTTTACCTTTTCAGCAATCCATGCAAGTAACTCGTTCACCATCAGGAAGTATGCAACTCTTTTCTGCGTAAATACTAACATGACCCCTTTCTCTTTGGACTTCTGAAGTAACTGAGCCCATAACAGTTTTAGTTCCTCAATACGTTCCTATAAATACAATGAGATATCTCACAGACTATATCAACACTATATAACATGTGGTCCGAATGTAAGTTCATCAAGAGCTGTCCTGATGTCCTTTGTGGCTATCATATGAACAGCCTCTAGCAGTCCCATTTGACATAAAAACTAGACATGGAACCTATAAAAACACAACGATGACAAAAATCTAACAAAAATTTAGAGCCAATGCTTGAATAAACCTTTGCGAAATAGTCTTTGTAATAAAAAACAGTATAATTATTTCCTATTATTTCCAGTACAATTATTTCTTCTGACATACAGCATGGTTCAATTTTACCTTGACAAAATCAGAAGCATAGTGTTCTTCATTGATCATGACCATTCCACTTTCTTCAATCGAATCCATCATATAGTGATGAGCTTGAACTTCAGCCACAAAAGTCGCATGCTTTTGAATTTTTATCTAAACACCAAAAAATAATTGCACAAATAAATAGTTGTCTCTGGCATAAAAATGAACAGAAGCAACAACATCACCTGATTTTACTTCATTTGAAACTTAAAAACGATTCATTAGAAAATCCATCATCAACTGATCATATTCTGCGGATGTTTACCAAAGCGTTTTTAAAATTTTAAAGGAAGTATTATACTCATATGTCCAAACATCTTGAAAATTTCAGTTTATACCATTATAATATATCAATTCATGTGTTAGTATTATTAAAGTTTCTGTGTTATTGACAGATAGCAATTGACATATAAAAATGATTTTTATGTATTGGAACAGGGTGTTAGCAAATTTGTTGTACTAATATCTTTTTGTATTACTTGTAGGTGCCCTCCTCCTAGGATCCTATGGACTAGCCTTGGATATCTTGGGGGTCTCCTGTCGTAAATAAAAGCAAAATGTATGCAATATTACGCTTTTAAAATTCTTTTAATGGCAAATAAATAATTACTACTTAAGTTTCAGACATGAGAGCAAATATCTATTTAATTGCACTTTCATATTTTTTTGCGGAAATCAAAAATTGCAGATTAGGAAATTGCTTATTCAGTCAGGGACAATTTTAAATTAGGCTTTGAAGCCAAATTACACTTGTCACCTAATTAAGCTTGTTTTTACACCAAGTTAGACGTCCTTCCTCTAAATTAAGCTTCAATTATTTTAAAATTACAAAAACGCACACTTTAAACTTCTATTCACAAGTTGGAAATAAGAGTATGGCGCTTACACCAAAATCAGTGGAAAACAACAATTTTGTAGATAACAAGCTTTTGTATAGATGGGAATATTGAATAATCACTCTAGTGGCTTTGCTTTGCTTCCAATTTATGGCTATAGTCATGTAGCGTGCTGTCAAATAAATTTGCGACCAAGGCATCAACGTGTAATAAAGGTACTTCTTGTTTTGATGAAGCATAATTGGGAGTATATGTTCTTAATTTGGATTCCTGAGCCACCTTATTAGGAATAATAAACTTAATTTGGATTTTTCAAATTTCTAAGTCTAATTTGGAGTTGTCCCTGATTGTTAAAATCAAAAAGCAATTATCCAAGAAAGAAATATTTCCATAGTAGTTTGTTGGCTAAGGAGAAAGGAAGAGGAACAGAATCTTAGGTCATAAGTTCAATAAGTACAACAAAAAGTTGATTTTCACACAGCCAACACACCACACAGTGTCTCTTGGAATATTATAAAATTAAAATTGAACCTGCAAATTGATGAGGTCTTTAAAAGACTCATCTGTAGCAACCAATAACTTTTCATTAATCCATGCTTCAACTTCATCAGCATCCCTCTTAAACTGAAATAACTTCTTAGCATCTTCTAAGTGCTTTCTTCTCTCTCTAGTAGCTTGTTTGAATTCACCATATCTTCGTAGAACTTGCTCCCTCCTGCTTTGTATGTCCTCCACAGTATTAAGTAGCTTTATATCCCTTTTTGGGGCTTCTTCTCGTTGAGTCACCTCCATTTCAAAGTTTGCCAAATTATTTGGTTCTCAGAATAAAAATCCAGAAATCTGAACTAGCTAGCTACGCCTCTCAAATCCGAAATCAGTGCGACACTTTTTTTATAACAGACATCTGCTTTTGTTGATATGTAAAATATAAAAGGTAAAACATAAACCCCTGTAATAAACGATCAAACTCTTGGGATTCCTAACTGATAAAAAGCTTTTACCGGGGGTCACTGATCTTACAATCATAATGGGGCATAAGTTTCGGCGCTCATGAGCCACTGTGATTATGAACAAGTTACAAAGAATCAAACAGAATTTGTCTGTAGCTAGGGGACCCAATTGCGCCTTAAAGAACTGTTTGGTGTTTGTAAGATAGAATCGCTGTAAATTCCTCAGGCACGCCACAAGTTTATTTCTGTTGATTTAGTCAATTGTATTGTTAAGTATAAAGGAGCATAAATTTCATTTGGCATTGCACCACTGCCTGACACTGAAAAAAAGATTGACACTCCATCCAGTTTGGTGTGTCCTAAAAGCAATAATAAATTTTTGATGGTGTATGCAGAAACCATACCGAGTTGTGATGCAATAATTTTATAATGCGTCAAACAAAAAAAGGGGCAATGATGCTTGGTGGGATATTAAGAGAGAGGGGAAATCATTGTCAAATGTCCTCAAACTATGGATATTCTCCAATTCGCTATGATGAAATTTTTGTGGTTGAAACTTCATTATTGTACATATTCGAGTTTTAGTGGGATAATCAGCAATAACATAAAACATAACATATTTTCTGACAATAAAAGGTTTGCAAACCTCTAGGGTCAGATCTTAGTAATAATTAACAGTAATTCAATAATTCATAAAATTAGTAATATTATTGGTATTGAAAAACCGAAGTTATGACAATAGTTAGAAATGTAGTACCGAAGGAATTAAGTATTTAGTATGTGGAATAATGTGAGAATAACCATGAGAACTTGAAAGAAAAAAACAGCAACAACAAAAACACATAGACAGGCTCTAGTGAAACACATAGGTAGCAATGTTGCCGCATTTTGTTTTTAATATGTTAGGATGAGAGTCAATAATATACAATATAATATACAAAAGATGGATTGTCAATTTTTTTTTTAAAAAGTGAAAACCGTGAAAATTTAAAATTGAGCTAATAAACCTAGTAGTGTATTGTTGGAGGAAACAAACACCATTATAGTCAAACAGTCTAAGAAAAGTGTTCTGTTTCCCCTATGATGTCATCATGACCTGAAGAATGGGTCAAACTCCCTATACCATAACTTAATTTTTATCAGAAAAATACTGTGTATGTGTATATCCATTTTTATTTCTTTTCCAGCCCTATATTACGATATTTTATTTTAATCTAGATTCCGTTATGTATCAGGGTGTATCAAGATTTTACCTTAAATACCCTCGTATTGATGATCATGAAGATATAATGCAGACCGTGTGGTTTTGACACAAAAAGGAAATATACATATCTGTATATAAAATCTACATATACATATAAAATCTGATTATATATTATATTACTGTGATTATAGAATATCAGTCATTGACTAGCCTCTAGTATACTAAGCTCACCTTTTTTCTTTGGGAATTTTAGGGAGGAATATCCGATAGTAAAATGTAAAAGTCCATGAGCCGAGTCAGAAAAAGTGGCTCCGGCCGAGCAACAAAGTCTATAATGTCTAAAGTTTATGGAATGGACCATTAAATGATCTGAAAGTCCAGCTCATGTGACTTGTGTATATTTTACAGACCAGATATTGTCCAAAATTCAAAATTTTCAGTTATATTTTTTGAGAACTAACATTAGAAACAGCTACTAGCAGTTGAAATGAGCTTATTACAGCATTTATCTATTAATGTATAAACATGAATAGGAAAAGTGGAAATATTTGGGTATCCTGAGTAGTATAAAAAAATTAAAAAACCCAGAAAATATAGCATGCTGCCTGGATTTTGTTATATTTTTAAAACTTTACCATTTTTACATATGTTGTCCATTATAATCTATGAATTTTTGTATTATCTAAAATAGAAACAAAAAAATGGCAATGGCAATGCAATCACAAAGAGAAGAAGAAGAATTAGATGATGGCGGTCCAATTCTTATCAATAAATTAGAGCAACATGGGATCAGTTCAGGAGATCTAAAGAAACTATCTGATGCTGGCTTTTATACTGTTGAATCTCTAGCATATACACCAAAGAAGGCTTTGTTGGCTATCAAAGGCATAAGTGAAGCCAAAGCAGACAAAATATTGAATGAAGTTGTAAAGTTAGTTCCTATGGGATTTACCACTGCAACCGAGTTTCATCAAAAACGTTCAGAAATTATTCAAGTTACTACAGGTTCAAAGGAACTAGATAAACTATTACAAGGTGGTATAGAGACTGGCTCAATTACAGAAATATTTGGAGAGTTTCGAACGGGTAAAACACAGCTGTGCCATCAGTTATGTGTGACGTGTCAGCTGCCTGTTGATTGTGGAGGTGCCGAAGGAAAAGCAATGTATATTGATACTGAGGGGACATTCCGTCCAGAACGGTTGTTAGCTGTTGCAGAGAGATACGGTCTAAATGGACAAGAAGTCTTAGATAATGTTGCATATGCTAGAGCATACAATTCTGACCATCAAACACAGTTACTTATCCATGCATCTGCTATGATGTCAGAATCCAGATATGCCTTGTTAATTGTGGACAGTGCTACAGCCTTATATCGAACAGATTATTCTGGTAGAGGTGAACTTTCTGCACGTCAAATGCACCTGGCAAGATTTCTGAGAACGTTGCTACGACTTGCTGATGAATTTGGTGTTGCTGTTGTGATTACAAATCAAGTTGTTGCCCAAGTTGACGGAGCTTCCATGTTTCAAATGGATCCAAAAAAGCCGATTGGAGGGAATATAATGGCTCATGCCTCCACAACACGATTATATCTTCGAAAAGGTCGCGGTGAAACGAGAATTTGTAAAATATACGATTCGCCATGTCTACCAGAATCTGAAGCCATGTTTGCTATCAATCCAGATGGAATTGGCGATTCTAAAGACTGATATTTTGTTTGTCTCTATATATTATAGTTGTTAAAAGAAAACGTTGAATTCATACAAATGTAAAACTTTTCCAACTGGCTTTAAGTGCACTCTTCTTAACTTCACACACCCAGTCCATACAACAACCTTAAAAGTTAAACTTTTGTATTATAGAGGAAAATTATTTTGACCAGATCAACTGTTATTGTATATCTGATATATTTTTTATGATGTTGAGAGACAGAAAAGATCACAGTTCACAGTTTGGAAATGTTTATTTCTCAATCCATCTCGATCCATCTTTGTAAGATTGGCATGGAATTGTGTTTTTCCTGAGATAACTAATTGGCAGTGTAATTTTAGCAAAAAGCCCTTGTTTTTAGAAACGTTTGGATCTTAGAGAATAGAATAAGACATTCCATAGTTTCTAATTCTAAAAAAATCCTGGTCTAGAAGTCTATTGTAAAGTTTTAATGTTAGTATTTTTAACTTGAACTACGTAACTGGAGTTTGTTTTCCACAATTTATGATCACATGATGGTAAATAACTACTGTGGATTGGTTACAATTTTGTCATGTGATCAATAGGTGTGCAAAACAAAGTTTGTCTATTGAAAAGATCAAAGAAAAAATTGTCAATAAGTTGTTATGATAGACACTTCCATACCAGGGAATTTCCTAATAACCATGGCAGTTCCAAAACTCTGATGTAATTCCAATAACTCCAGAATTCTTTATCAACTTTATTGGTTTATTGACAATTTTTGGATTTTGTTTCTAGTTCTAATAAGAATATGTCTGGGTTGACAAAGAATGCACCAAGCTATCTCCCTGAAGAACCACCAAGGGAAATGATAGCTACCCAAAAGGAGATGATGGATGCTAGAGTTCCCTTGCGATTTCGTGATTTTTGTGCCCACTTGTACATTCCATTAATGGCTTGTCGTTACAAAACCAGTTACGTGCCATGGAGTTGCAAAGAAGTAAAGCATGAATGGGAGGAGTGCGAAGTGCAAGATTACTATCGTAGAATGCGTGACAAACATCGCCAAACATTGAAGAAGCAAGCCGAAGAGAAAGAAAAACTTGAGGAAAATAGTTAGTTCCTGAATAGATTGTGTACTGTGAATATTATAGATATTTTTTTGTTTTGAATAGAAACTGGCTGACGTTGTTGTAATCTCCTGCATGTGTAGATATATATGCATAATTTCCATGAAATTCCAACCTTGGCAATATCTGTGTCGGACTTTTAAAGGGGTAACAGAGTGCCACCAATGTTTGAAATTTCTGAGCCCTTCCTTTGGCGAAGTGTATTTGATGCTTTTCCTACCTCAAAATAGTATACAATGGATCGCGATTTTAGATGGTTGTTTTATTTACCTTGAGTAAGTCTTTTTGTATGTTTAAGTACAATTGAAAGGGAAAAAACGAAGCCTCTATCAGCATGTATTGTCAACTTTTCCAGTGCATTAACTTGATTGTATGTTGTTGCCATTTATACTATTATCATATACTTTACAGTATTATACCCGAAGATATCTTCTTCGCATTAATAAGAAATTGTGAATTCTTGTATGCTTTAACATCTAACTCTTCAATGAAAACTGCAGCCAAGGCTTGGAGAGATGCAGCGACCCTTATTATAGCTGCTCGCACTGGTATTGCAAATGATTTCAAATTGTTAATGTTAAAACGAAGTGCCAGAAGTAAATTTATGGTAATGATTTTCTCTTTTATTTTTGTTTGACGTTTGAGTGAGATTAAAATTTAAGATTTGTTATGTTTTATCATTTTTCTCGTTCCAGCCGAACGCTTACGTTTTCCCTGGCGGTGTTTCTGCACCGGTCGATTTCCACAAAGAATGGTATGAAATCTTCAACAGGAACAGCAATGATCCGATCAGTCGAGTTAAAAACTTGCAGAACAACTCCAGAAAGCCTCTGATATATACCAACCCTATTACAGTCGGACGTTTACCACCAGAACTTGCCTTCAGAATATGTGCCTTAAGAGAAACATTTGAAGAATCTGGCATACTGTTGACAAAAAGCCCACAAGGTGAATGCAATGTTCTTGATGATCCTGACTTACACATTGGAGGTAAATATGGTAAACTGAGCAACTGGCGAGACAAAACAAACGAAGATCCAAATAATTTTTTGGAAATATTTAGGTATTAGGAGAGTGTCTTCAAACAAAGGCTGATGCAGGGGCAGAATGAAAAATGCTGGATTTTTTCTTCAGTGCACCAGAATTTTTCAACAAATTAATATTTTTGGTTATTCCTTCATTTCTGTCTTTTCCTTAATCTGCCTCTGTTGAAGTTATGGCTTTATTGTGTTGTCAGTCAATAGTATTTGACATTTCTCCACTTCTATGCTGTACCATGTTTTACAGGGAACACAATAAGAATATTGAATTGAGGCCGTTAAACTTAGAAAATGTATAGTCAATGTTCTGCCATGGTCGACTCAAAAAAAAAAAAATTTTTTTTCATGCCCTAAATTGGTACACGAAACATGTGTTTACAAAACTGTTCTTTGCCCAAACATTTTATGTTTTAGAATTTTGAACGGTTCACCAGATATCTTTTCCTTGTACGACTGGTCAACATGGACCACCCCATGGTTCTATAAGCCAAGATTTAATACCATCTTCTATATTTGTTTTCTTGATCGCATTCCCATGGATGGTGAAAGTTGTGGAGAAGAAGTCACAAAAGCTGAATGGTTCGGACATCATCTAGACTGCTTGGAAAAACTAAAGAAACTGCCCCCTCCACAGCAATACGAATATTGTCGCTTTTCAAGGTATTTTACTTTGATTTTTTCTCCGTAGAGCTTCAAACTACACTCCTGATGTCTCATCTTTGTATGACTGGTCAACGTGGCTCACACCAACCTTTCGAGATAACCGTTTTAATACCGTGTTTTACGTGACTTTCCTTGAAAAGCTACACAGCCAATCAGTGGACAACAATGAGACGACAAAATCTAATTGGCTAACACCTGATGATTGTCTTTCTTTGCATAATCAAAAGAAAATTGTTTTGCAATTTCCTCAGATATATGAGATTAATCGCTTGCAGAGGTTTGCCTTGTTCATTCTTCATCTTCTTTTGCAGTGTTTTTGTTCGGTTTTTATGGGATTTGCTAATCGAAAGTTTGTGTTTCAGATACACGACTTTGGATGAGTTGAAATCATTCAGTCAACAAAGAGAATCAAGAGGATTAGAGACATGGTGTCCTCATAAAATCATGTTGCAAGATGGATTTTTGGTAAGTCTTCCCCCAAAGTGCTTTTCTGCCTATCAAGTCTTTGTTCCCTGAAATTCCCTCTTATGGTAGAGGAGTTTTGGATGAAAACTTAAGAGATTTGTGGTGTCTCTCGTGGAGTTATGGAGTTAAGAGATAAAGAGAACTTTGACAGAGATGAAAATAGACTTTTCGAAATAGAAAGAAAATCCTTTTCTACATTATTCGATTAATTGAACTGGTTTTAATTATTAACGACAAATCGAATAGTGTCAACAGTGAGTTCAATCGATTTTTCTTTGTATTAACAATACGATTTGTCGTACAAGTCAAAATCGGTTCAATTAATCGAATAATGTAAACGCCTCTTAGTTTGGGCATTAAATAAATCAAATGAAACAACTTTTGCACACATTAACCGTTTTTCCCCCCAAAATATCCATTTTTACAAGTACTCGTGTAAGACAATTTTTTCCCCATTTAAAAAAAGTGAAAGAGCCACATGTTTTCCAAGATATGATAGGGAATTTGTGTATTGTTTAACTCTAGATCACCTATCCCGGTGATGACTGGCATAATCCCGATCCTAGGGCAGAATCAAGTTCTTTGGACATGACGTTAAACGAACTGAAAGTCCGATCGAAGCATCTGAATCGATTCCAAGTGACAAACGATAAACGAATTACGTTAATGAATAATGTGGACTGGTGCGGACACCTAAATCTCGGTGAAATTGAAATGCAGCTGTGAAGTTCTTTTAACACTCGCCAAAGTATCGGAATTTGAAACGCTAATTTTGAATTCGTATAATTATTTATAGATGATACCCAGACCACTACCGAAGACAGTGTTAAAGGAAAGCTTTGATTGACAATAAATGGTAATTTACAAACGCAAATAATCCCTGCATAAGAGTGCGGAATAAATTAGTGAGAAATGTGAACCAAAATTTTTACTTGAGTGCGAAATTAATTACAGTGGACTCTCTCTCTATCTCGAACTCTTTAGGGACCAAGGAATTTGTTCGAGATAGGGAGAAGTTTGAGATAGAGGGTATTCGAGACAGAGAGAGACCACTGTAGTGTGAATCGAACTTAAAGGCTATTAGTGCGATTTCAGAATATATTTTTTTCAAGATTTATGAATAAGCGAAGAAAACAATTCATTTCCTACAGGTAACACCGATCTAACAACATTAACAACATTTCTAGCAAATAAGATGTTACCAAGTTCAATATATGTAACACCTAATATCAGTTCCTCGTTTTTAAAATGTTTCTTTTTCCGACTACCACGCATTTTAATTTTCAATGTTGATGTCTCTATCAAATCTGCATCAACATCAGAAAACACGAATGGTGAAGGAATGTTGTCTGTCACTTTAAAGAAGTCAGTTCTTAACCACTTTCTATACTGCAGTTGTTGATTGAAGAGTTTGATACTCAATTTGATTTGATGTGGTCCACCATATTTTATATGTTTAATGTCTCTTACACCATTGATATAAACAGAAAGTTGTTTACTTTGATCTCGATAGATTAATTGCAGTTCCAATGTCGTTCGTATTGTACTGTCTTCTAACGATGACGTACTGATTTGCTTCTTGCTTTCTTGATCAAATAGTGTATCACTGGAAACACTCTTTGTAACTTCAATGGTTTTCAAATATTGTTCATATACTTTGCTGGGGCCTATTTTCTTATCTTCATCATTTCCTTCAGTTTCTTTTTCATCTTCAATATCTTCATCATCACTAGATTCTACTAGATGATGCTCTGGGAAACTGCTTTTATGAAGGTACCTCGCTGCACACCAGTAAATTGCAGGTAGGAGAAGCAGGAGTATTAAAACACATACCAAGAAGATAACCCCGGGTTTGTAATCTGAAATTAAAATGTGAATTTTATAAGAATGATATGCTTTGTATTAAGGAATTTTTCCCCTTTTCTAACGTGCGAACAAAAGGTTCAGTTCATGGAACGTTTTTAATTCATCATTTATTCTATTATAAGAAAAGGCAATTGTGTTAACTAGTTTTTCTTGTGGTACATAAACTAATTTTAACCGACATAATTTTGCAATTTTGGGGTAAAAGTTTTTTTAAAGTCAACTCAAATATGGACAGTAGAGCGAGAAAACTACACAAATGTGAATAAAACTAAGATGTGCTCACCTTCAGACATGTTATCTTTTCCTATCACGATCGCATTATTTTTCAAATTATATTGGGTTATCCGTTAAAAAAATTTATTTGTTATCTATTATGTTCAAAAATAAGATTAAGATGAATTGAATTCGAAGAAGATACCGCATTGTGTTGAAACAATCTCGAATATATTGAATTCAAAATCCAATTTAATGATCACTGAGAACGTGCATATAATTCCGCACTGGAACAAATATAGCGCAAATTTTACACGGAACAAGCATCACCAATTAGGCATTTGTTTTTTTTTAAATACAATCTGTTTAAGTGAAGAAAGAGTTAAGCATAGTATTCCCCGTATCAACTCTCACGTACATTTGGTTTGACTGTAAATTTATAGTCTTGTGATAGGGGTTCATAACAATCTACGTTTTCTGCGTTGATAATAGTCGTTTACTCACGATGTAGTAGGGGCCACTATGTTGAAAAATCAGCTTTCGTGTGCAGGGACGTGTTACAAGCAAAATTTTTGCTGATGTTGATTCCTAAGTTGAAGTAGATGAAAAATCACATAGGTGCCAAAAAAGTTTTTGCTTCTGGGTCACGTGGGATGACGTCATTGCCTGCCATACCAATAAAAAAATTTTTTCGAGGAATATGAAAATTTTTTATATCATTCGAAAGAGCATCAAAAATGCTTTAGAAATCATATAGAAACTATATGCTCAAAATTTGAAGATAAGAAAATATTAGCAATTTACAGTTTTATAAAGACAGGGGGTTAAAGTTTTGAGAAAAAAGCGTTGGGGACCTAATTACTTATCTTTTTCAATTTGCATTCTTGTGAAAATGACAATCTGAAACTGAAGTATTGTGATACCCGTTTATTTTGATAATTCGAATATCTTTTTTTAAAAAAGGTTAAACCACTTAACTGAAGATAAAATCTTTACCCCCGTCTTTTTGAAAAAATAGTCAATTTCGAGTAATTTTTGCTGATAATTTACCGTAAAGTTATATATAATTGAATAAAAGCATTGGAAAAGTATTCCTAACTATCCAACGTTAACAAGACAGTCCATAAAATACAGATACACATCACATTATTCACTAGTATCATATTCATATTCCTCATCTTCGTCCTCGCTGTCAGATACTTCCGTAGAAAAAGCGTCAGAGTTTTCGCATATATCGCCACATTTACACATCTCTGTGCATACTAATTGATTCTTTCGACAAGAGCAACGATTAGTTGTACAATTCGTCTTACAGCTACACATACTTAACTCGATCAGTCCTGTAGGCGCTGGTAAATCATCAGTCAGCATAGGTACCAAGGCTTCATTTTCAATTTCCCAACCATATCCAAGGGGATCCGGAAGATTTTGAATACTTTGAATGCATCTTTTCAAAATCAAAGCAACATAGTGTACCCGAAAAATACGGAGTTTCAGCGCTGCAACTGTTGGTGGAAGCTTAGAAATTTCACTGGAGTATTTCGTATACAGTAACCATCGTAATTGTGGGATGCTTTTAGCTTTAACATTTGGTTTTTCATAACAGCGTACCACAAAGCTTTCTAGTCCTGGAAGATCGAAGAAAAAAGTTTAAAATATGCAAGACAACCTTTAACCTCAGACTTACAGACCTTACCATCTAAAACATCAAGGTTTGGTAAAGTTTCGCCATCACCAAGAGCAGCAAGAGAATCCAATTCCTTGTTTGACGCAGACTTAAATGCATTCCACCACGCCAATTTTGATTTCCCTTGAAACCGACCAATCTGATCACATCCAGTGAATGTGTGAAATCCAATCAAAGCTTTAGCGTGTTTCTCACCAATGGATTCGTAGCACTCTCTATGAATAGAATGCGCATTGGATATTATCACATATGTGATGCTAAAATTAGTTTCTGGATTTTTTCAAATAATCCTTCAAAGTGTCAAAATTCAACAGTAGGTATTATCTTACTGAATAATATGTTGTACCATATGGGAATATTTCTAGCTTTATCACCATGACCAGTCATGAAGATTGTGTTTATACAAAGATCGGGATATTTGAAAATCGTAAGTAGGAAAACGTCAGTATCAGGGGAGTAGATGTGTAAATCTGCAAACGGGTTTCTTGAAGCAACGTTGATTGCGTGAAGTAATATCAGAGTGTCTGCCTCTTCATGGTCATGTGTACAGAGCTCTTCAGGAAAGTCTTCAAGATTTGTTCGACATTTAGTTTCGTACGAGACAGCATACTGAATACCAAGACTTTTAAAAAGTACTATCGAATATTCAGCCAAGTAGATTGTGAGATCTTTTTTCGTCTCGACGTGAGAGAGAAATCTTTTCTTGTTTATCCCGCACAGGCTTGTGGTGTCAGATATTTTGTACCTGCAATAATAAAATGTATGAAGTATATTCATAGTAATTCTAAATTCTATCGTATGTTTAGCGTAAGTATGATTAAATTAACACAAATCATGTTGTATATCCTAATTCTTACCTTATTTGAACACCAGCAGTTCTTTTCTTTCGCGTAAGAGATTTCAATGATTTTTCCAAATATCTGTCAAAAATCAACCTAACTTCTGTGTAAGTAGATGACATTTGTTGAATTTTTCTGTTGAAAGCATTAGCAAAATCTTTGCATGTTTGTAAGCCATTGAAGTCGACCTGGTTAACAACAGCCATTCCGTCAATAACGAGTACATTCTCTACGTTGTTCGACACTTCGATTATTTCTTTTCCTATGCTCTCTTCGATGCAGTGCATAACCTATGAAAAAATGCATCTTTTGAATGAAGAATGAAACACATAGCTAATTTTTATGCGTTTGTTATCTCACATTGGTACGCATACACCGAAATTAAATATTTTAGGCTTACCTTTGATTTGTCAACACAAGGATGAGGTTGTCCTTCAGCTGTAAATAAGGATTGTGGAATCACTGATAACTCGTAGTTGCCGATGATGTCTTCTAAGTCAATTTCTTCCCTTCGACGAGACATAATGAGAAATCTTGTGATGAGGGTTCGTTCTTCTTTCATCTGGACAACTTTTTCACCAACTTTGCATCTTATAACCTTTGCTTGGCTTTGGAAGGTTTTCAATTTTGTTTTCTTCATTGGCTCCCATACTGAAACGGAGCCCTTGATTCGCTCAGTGACAAAGGTTTCGTACATTTGTTTCCCAATTCTCTGGTTGGCAAGGAGTTGATCAGATATTTCCTTCTGCAAAACTGCTTTCGTCAAAACATTAAAAACACAATCAGTTTCTTCAAAATGTACATCAAGATCTGATAGCATCTTTATTCCTTTGTGCACATTTGATAAAATTCTCTTGTTTGTTGTTCCAGACAATTGATAATGACTGTGTTTAATCTCTACTTCGCGAACTCCAGCTTCTTCTAAAAATTTAGTGACCATTAAATCCAAAGAGGGCGAGATTAAGCAAAATCGATATAAAGCTTGTGGGTTTTTAGTGAGACCAATGACACCTCCATTTACTTTTAGCTTTTTGTTTTCTTGTTCGAGCGCATGATCTGTACCAATAGAGCAAAATGGGATACCTGATTTGTTAATGGAAAAATTATGTTTAAGATAGTTCCATGTATCTTGGTCGGTGGTTCTTAATTCCATCATTGTAGCGAGGTATAATGGCGTGATGCGAGCATAATTGATTTGATCATGTGAAAAGAAGTAAGGTAACATTGCATCTAATGAGGCCAAATGGAGTTCCCAATTTTCTGCCCTTGATGATCGTACAAATAATAGAAGAATTTCAAACATCTCCATGTATTTCCATAGAAACAAAGATTGATTCTGAAACGATGCAGAGTCTGACTCTAACTGATGGAATAATTCCCTTTGTGATAACTCAAGATACGATTCGTCAAAAAGCGCCTTCAGATTTCCATCTTCTTTAAAAGTGTCAGTCATCCTTTTTTTAATTGATTTCATGTCATTGTTACTTTCAATTTCTTCTCCATACATTTCAAGATAAAGTTTCATCAACGAAAGGTACAAGATCATATGTGCTTCCATGCCCCTCTTCATATGTTTTCCATTAAGAATGTGTCCTAGTGTTGTTGGTCCATATGCGTTTATCTCAATAAGTAACTGATCTAATCCGCTTCCCTTGATATATTTACCAAGCACTTTTAAGTAAGCAAAGACAATATGAAGCTCCCCTAAACGAAATATATAGTTATTTCGAATTTCTTCTTTGCTGCGCAGCTCCATGCACTTAGCATAAAGTTGAAGATCAAGGGTTACAATGGTCTTTCTCTCTGGTGTAACAGCAACATTAATACCTTGAACCTTCTTTAGTGCGGTATAAAGCCCTGTCCAATCTGTTGGAGATGAAGCATCCAATGGTAGGACTTCACAAGTAGATATCAGAGGTGTACTTGTCAACAAAGAGTTAAATGCGCTCCAAGTTGGCAAGGGGGGCATTTCCATATTTGTCACTTGGAGAAGTGCCCATAGTCTGTCGCAATTTGTGAATTCAGATAAATCGATCAAAGAAGATGGTCCTTTGTGGCTGGAAAATGTGTCATTTGGCTTTTTTGGCTTTTGGCAAAAACTTGGTGATGTTGCTGAATGTTCAAATGTATGTGACCTACTTGGGGCTATTGTGATAACTTCCTTGTCGACGCTGTTTTTCTTCTGAAAAACAACATGTGTGGTTCCGTGAAATTCGCCTTTACCATCAGGGGTATCGTTTCGAAAGTCAATATTATCAATGGCAAAATGCATTGGTATGCCTTCAGCAAGTGTTTCAGGCATGTAAACACCGTTGTTTGTGTCAATCTTTTCAACAATCCCATTTCCAAGGCCATTTTCTATCTTCATTATCCTATCATAGGAAATTGACAATCCAAGGTTGAATAAGTGTTGAATCACTTTTTTGTTTCTGCTTTCTTTGTGGATCAACAATCCTAAACCAACATTAAAGGGTGTCTCAACCACATCTCTAAAATCAGAAGCAAGACTCGAGGATACTTGTCGATCACTTTTGACAGCTCTGATGGCTATTTGAGCAATGTTCTTTACACTGTTATCGAGTGATTTCTTTTTTTCGCTATTCTTGACAAGAGACGATTGTGGTCCTACTAATATCCACTCCAAAAATTTTGAAAATGACTTGGGTATATCAAATCCAGAAAAGTCACCCGAAAATTTCCATCCACGATTCTTCATTAAGTCTTTCCGAATTACTTTTGCAGCATCATAAATAATAGCAAAATCATCAGCTTTGTTAGAAAAATCATCCAACAGGTGATTAGTCATATTCTCTGCGGAGACGATCTCTGATTTTCTCCTGCATGGTGGTCTAGTGAATGAAAGTCCGTTTATGTTGTCCTTTAAAAGTGATTTCAAATATCGCTTGTAATTTACTTCGTTCTCATTTCCAAGCAAATCATTGTAAATTACATTTATGGAGCCTATGTTTGTGACTTGCTGAGATTTGACGAGCTCTTTAACTATATGCACAATTTCAATATCTGCAACGACGCGATCAACATCCTCCGTCTCTTGAATATCGGATTGCAAAGATTGTGCTTCACGTTGCGCCAAAACCCAGCATTTCAAATGATACAAAACATCGTTTGCAACAGCATCTTTGGCATTTGGGATAGTGTTCAATCGCAGAAAAAATTCCTTGTTTGGCAGAGCTGTTGCAATCTCGTGCATTTTTCTCCCAGTCTGAAGGAACTCCACCTTTCTCAAGCGACTGCCATGCTTTTGGCAAATTATGCAAAGTGATTTGTCGTAAGGTTGAGCTTTTGATCTTGTTGATGATGTTGATGGTGTTTCTTCTTCAGCAATGCCAATTTCCATCTCTTCGTATTCCACATTATCTTCGACTGTCTGCAAAAGCCTTCGAAGTTTTGATACGTTTGTAATTTGCTTATAGCATTCGGAATGATAGATGCATTGTTCTTTGAAGGTTTCCTCTGAGATACCAGTCAACCTTTTGAAGCAATCTTCAATGTAATGATCCTTCAATTTGTAGCGCGTGTGAATAGCCTCCCACAGTTTCTCGGTTGCTTCATACGATTTGCTTTTCACGACCTGGAATCAAATAAAATCTTACCATATCACCACACAAATACAGTTGAATTCTAGTTTATCGGCAGCCCCATTTAATACTTGTTGTAAAAAGATGTGAGTTTATCAAAAGCTAAATTTATTACTAATAATTACGATTATTAAAGAGAGTAGAAAGTAGCAATTACCTTTTTTTTGCTATCATCCTTCTGGCAGACAACGCACAGGGAAAAATTCAAGTTATATCGTTTCCGTTTTTTCACCATCCATCTCCTATCAGTAGTTTTTATCTTACTTGTTAGCGATCGTTATTGGTTTCTACTTAATCGTTTTTATTTTTTATTTAAAAGTTCTATTTTTGTTTACGCAACTCTTTTCTTGAGAGCTGGAGTCTTTTGTTTTATAATTTCGTATTTTAATAAAACAACTACCAGCCATTTACGTCAAGATACAACACTACGTGTTCTTTCATGAAACAGATCACTTAATATTTATACATTCTCTCTAGTTCGAAGCATAATTCGAACCTCCACAATTTGATATTTCCCAAATGACTTGAATTTGAACTCTCCCTAACTCGAACAATTTTAGGTTCCCTTGAAGCATTTGATGCATTTGATCTCCGTTATGAAAAAGTTTCATCTGAACTTCGTTAACAACGCAAGTTTCAATAATAATCAGGCGTCGATTGAAAATTTTTGGAAAGTTTGCATAGAAATGCCTATATTGTGGCTCAAAGGAAAATGTTGCGCATCAGACGGGGGTTTGTCAAAAACATTACGATTATGGAATATAAGAAATATAACAATTACAATCGAAACGTAGTATTAAAATAACCTTATAGCAAGATGAAGGAAACATAAATTATTGTAAGGTACCTTAAAGAACTAAAAACAAATCCTTTACTCTTAAAAATCGTATTTTTAACACTTTTACCCCCGGTTTTATATAAACTTTAAAGTGCCATTAATTTGTGAACTACAAATTTTGAGCATACAGTTCCTATATGATTTCGAAAGCATTTTTGATGCTCTTTCGAATGATACAAAAATTTTTCATATTCCTCGAAAAAAAGATTTTATTGGTATGGCAGGCAATGACGTCATCCCACGTGACCCAGAAGCAAAAACTTTTTTGGCACCTATGTGATTTTTCATTTACTTCAACTTAGGAATCGACATCAGCAAAAATTTTGCTTGTAACACGTCCCTGCACACGAGAATACATAGTGGCCCCTACTAATGGCTGAAAAATTGATGACTTAACAAATTCTAAAAACTTAAAAACTTATTTTGTTCCAGAGGTTCTTCTAAGAAATTTAACAGCTAATCATTGGAAAGAAAATTTCACATTGGATTGATATATTTCTTGAAACTTCAAAAAAAAATAAAAAATATGGTTATGCTTAATATGCAGTTAATAGCCGTATTTTTTACAGGAACTCATTTTTTCTGTATTTAGATCAAGCAATTCTCAGTTAGCCGCTGAAAAGTTCGGGAAGGTTGAAAACAGGTAAAAAAAAAACACATTACAACAATATAACAGAAAATCCAATTTAGAGGACAGATTTATATGAATGGCAATACAAATACCGGATGTTTCATGCAATGCAATAGATTAAATCAATCAGCCGAAGCAGCAGCTCGTCAGATATCGACAGCATTGAGTATATAGTAGTAGTGAAAGTACAATATAATACTACTACTGGTAGTATTCAAGATGGCTCCGTGGCGTACGGTTGTGTTCTCGTTGTTGCTGTTGTTTTTTATGCCTGTTTCAACTGAAACTGCTGATGCAAGACTACAAGAGATAAGTTTTTTAAAAGTAAAGGTTTGAAATTGATACATCAAAATGTTCGTGGATCAAACTTTTGTACTATTGAGACTTTGTTTAGCAAATATAAAGATATTGATATTTGTGGAGTTATCGTTGCAATTGGAGACCATGACTTAATCGGTTGTGTCAGAAAGTGAAACTGTCGAATGTTTAAATGGGAAACAATAAAATGACTTAATTCCAGCCACTATAATGTAGATACCATCAACAAAGAACTTTTTAATAAAGACCGGCTATCAGTTTACAACACAACTTTCCCTTTAAAAGCACAGTCGAAGATGAAAACCTTTTTAACAGAAATCTCGAACAACCATGCCTCTTTCATCGAGAAAAAGGTAAAGGGGAGATCGTGCCCAAGGCTAAACGAAACTGTTAAACGTGATATGAACGAAAGAAATAAACTCCTACGAATCGCCCGTAAATCAAACAAGCAGTCTGACTGGAATGCATATAAAAGGAAACTGCCTTTCCTGTTTCTCCTACGCATCAACAACTCAGCGGCAGTTTTATCTAAATGCAGGATAACTAAATAATACGATACAGTCCTTTTCTTTTCTGATAGAAATATTGATGAAATTGAAAAGGTCATGACAATTGAATTTAAAGCCTTTGCCAACCGCCTCAAATAAATTGAACTTCCCCTGAATTGTAATAAAGGAAAGACAGAAGTCATGGTGTTCGGTACAAGCCACCTACTGAAGAACCTGAACGATCTACCACTCAGTATTCAACATCAGTATTCAACTATAAACTGCACCGATACCCTACAAATATCTTTAGATTTGTCACTGGAAAGCAACCTGAACCTTACCGAGCACATTCAAAAATCGATCTCAAAAGTGTCATCGCGTGTTAATCTCTTACGTAAAATGAAACCTACGATGGATTCGAAAACCTGTTCAACAATATACAACGCGATGATACTCCCGTTACCGACGTACTGCTTTGTTACAATCACGGGATAAATACCCGAGTACCTAACGATTAGAATTACTCAACTTGAAAAATTTGCACAGAAAATTATTGGACCCGAATACTAGATATCAAAGTCAATTACAATTATCCGTAACAAAACTGTAAAGTATGTTCACTGCTATCTAACGAATGATGTATGCAGCAATTTTCAAAACTATTTTGAATTGTGTACTGGACGAGATACAAGAAATAAGGGAATTCTGATCCGACGTCCTAAAGTGAAGTTAAAAGCTGCAAGGAACTCTTTTTTCAAGGGGCTTTAATATACAACAACCTCCCCCCTGAGTAGATGTGATCAGGGATCACATATATATCTTTTGGTTTCTTTTCCTTTTTTAAAAAATAGGGTGTGCATAGTCACAAAAATGTGGAAAGTTATTTCTGACGAGGGTGTTTTAGCCGATTCATATAAATTTTGATCATCTACTCTCAAAATGTAAATACTCTAAGCCTATAATATTTCCAGAACAGGAAAATTTGAATCCAACTTAAATGATAAATAAAATGAAATCTCTGTCTCTGCATTACGATTTTCAAAAATATTTGAAACAATCAATTCAATTTTTAATATGTTAATTATCAATTGTATTTCTTACTTTTCAAAAGCTTTTGGATTAATTTCATCATTAATTTCTTTATGAACTAATGGAATATTTTCCAGTTTCGTGGGATTGGGTTTGTGGCAGTGCACAACCTTTAGAAAGTCTGTTTTCTTTTTCGATTCATGTAATAATTCTTTAACGATGTCTTTCACAGTTGGCCGTCCTTCAGGATCTTTCATGTTGTCAGTGTACATGTATGGAATCACAAGAATTAATCTATCCGTCCTGCGAGTGATTCCTTCTACGATAGTTTGACTTTGATAATGTTCTTTCGGATCCATGCATAAAATTACTTAACCTCCATTTCCCATCCTTGCATGGATTGGATACCGTTATTGTTTACGGTTAATTTTGCAGTTTGGTAAAGACCTAAAATCTGCGAAATTAAAATGCTGCAAAAAAAATCTTAAAATTCATTGTGAAAATAAAAAGCTTGATTAATTATTAAGAAAGTTTAACGCCAAACGCTTTGAAATTATGGGTGTTTATTTAATTTATTGGGTTTTAGTGGGGGCGTTTATTGGAGAGGGGCGTTCAATAGAGGGCCTTTATTTCAAACAATAGAAACTTTTATACTCTCGGAAAAAGTCTTTATATAACTTAATAAATAAAAACTTATAAATACGTCTATCCTGAATATTCATAAACGACATTTTATAAAATATAAATACTCTATTTTATAACCCATTAAGTCCTTTAGTAAAATATTTTAAACCGTTTAATAAATTCTTTCTCGTGGGAAATACGTATTTGAAACTATTTCTATTAAACACCACCTCTCAAATGTTTTTATATAAATATTTGGATTTTAGAGGGGCATTTATTGGAGAGGAGCTTTTAAAAGAACGTGGGCATTTATTGGAGGAAATATGGCAATCCACTTAAGGAGGTATCGTCAAAAAAAATAAGATGAGATAGATTTCTAGATGATTTTCATGTCTTGTTCGTCACAAGCGTTCCAAAAGCAAATGAGCATAAATATACGCAGGTATATAAATCGGTTTTGTCGTTTCAAAAGTCGTAGATGGACTTAAAAATTCAAAAACCTCTCGACATTTCTGTTATTTTTTTTAAACGTGAATTTCTCAGAAGTTGTATTTCGGAATCCCTGGGAAAGATATCTCAAGAAATATTGATGGAATTGAGTTGCTACTTTGCAGAAGTGTTCTTAGCAGTTGTGGCTATTTAATGAGCGAAACAATTTCGTTAGGCTCGATAATCCAGCCCCACGGGTCGTCATATCTGCCCAAAATTGACCAATTTCATCAAATTCTAAATTCAATAGTCCTAATTTTCTTTAAATGATTTTTTGGGCAAATTTTCGTCGCTCATTGCACGCTCCGGCCTCTTAAACTTCATTTAAGTGCGACACAACGTCCTTCAAACAACGCCTCTCTTCCAGAAGATTGCCAGCGCGATAGAGCTTTTTTGGTAAGAAAGGCTTAGTTTGGAGCACATTAATTATTCATCAAGTGGGGTCACAATTTGTTACGTGGTACCAATAAAATAAGAAAAATTGCATTTGTGGCCATTTTAAAGTTTCAAGGGGTTACCACCTTAAGGAAGATGGTCATATATTATAATGTATCATCATCATCATTAGCAGCCATCGGCAATCGATTTTCGTATTTTTTAATGGAATTTGAGTGGGGCTAGGGCGTGCAACATAGCACCGTTAAGAAAATATGAAAGAAATTAACTTTAGTGAGTTTAATTAACTGCTAATCATCCTTCATATCGCTAATTCACCAGCGACACTTTCAACCTTTGATTTGTTTGTAAATATCTTATCCAATCAGATCCCGAAAACTTTTGCAAAGTCATCATTTTTTATTATCTCATCTGATATATTTGTTTACATTTTCCATATCTTGCCAATCATGCCACGGATTTATGCCGCTAGAGAGGAAAACTTAACGACCAATTTCCGTTAAAAAATTCAAAATTCGATTGTCGACAGCACCTGTACCCATTTAGCATAACTTATCCAAATGCTTTTTGGCTGTATCTGCATACAGGCAGTTTCAATTATTTTCTCCTCCTTATGCACTGTGGTTGACTTGATTATTTTTTTAACGCATGCCATGCACGAAAGACTAAGAGGCAACTGGGGATATATAAATAATACACCAAATATTGAAAAATGATCGCTGACAAAAATTAAATCCATTGAAAAATTAATTCATGTGTAAAAGAAGTATGCATACTTTCTAAAAACGAAGGGCTCTGAAGAGCGTTGGACAGATGGATGTGTAATATGTGATCAATTATTAGTACACGCATAGCTACAGAATTCGATTTTAGTTAAGGTGGTTCCCTGAATAATTCTTGGTTCGTGTCCTCCGACCGACTGCTGTAAATCTCAAATTTTCATTCGGCGATTCGGTAAAATTGCAAAATAAACCTCACTACCTTAACAAAGTTAACGCTGTGTCTGATTTCACATTTAATCTTTACACACAATCATGAAAATTTCAAAGCTAAAGTCATTTGGACCCCGTCAACCAAACCAACCACCATCAAAGACATCTGTGCAACCAATATAAACTCTTAAATTGACCTATGTGAGTTCTAAACGATAATTTGATCTCTGTTGAGTTGGTAAGAAAAAAATGCCCATTTTCGATACCAAACGGCCAACTGGTTTAAAGATGATTGAATGGGCTGATATTTCGTATTTTGCTACATACCAGTGAACCTGACACTTGGATTGAATATTCAAAATAAACACAAATATCTAAAAGTTGCATTGCTTATATATTTATTATACATCCGTAATGTATAAGAATTAAGAATATTAAAAAAGTCCCTGTCAATAATATAGGTGTTACAGAGCTCGCCTTTGTGCTTTACTGAACATTTATCTATCGTGTTGAATTTTGGTTCAACGGGACCAAAAAAGTATTGATGGAATGGTAACATCTAAAAAAATAGCTTTGAGTATCTAACAGAAATAATATTTTCCAGCGATTGTTTTATTTCCTGATAGCCATTACCTTCTCATCAGTGTACCAGGATTAATAAATAAACAGTTGTTGAAAACAGCTTATAACTCATTCCCTATTGGTAGCAATGGTCTAACAACATTATTCACATTTCCAGCATTTGATAAGATGTTACCAAGTTCAATATATGTTACACCAAGTATCCGTTTCTCGTTCTTAAAAATGTGGCTGCGACTGCCTCGCATCTTAATCTTCAATGTTGATGTCTTTTTCAAATCTGCATCAACATCAGAAAATATAAATGGTGAAGGAATGTCGTCTGTCACATTAAAGAAATCAGTTCTTAACAACATTTTATACTTAAGTTGCTGATTGAAGAGTTTGACACTCAATTTGATTTGATGTGGTCCACCGTATTTTATATGTTTAATGTCTCTTACAGCATTGATATAGACAATAAGTTGTTTACGTTTATCACGATAGATTAATTGCAATTCCAATGTTGTTCGTATTGTACTGTCTTCTAACGATGACATACTGATTTGCTTCTTGCTTTCTTGATCAAATACTGTATCACTGGAAACACTCTTTGCAACATCAATGGTTTTCAAATATGGTTCATATACTTTGTTGGGGCCTATTTTCTTATCTTCATCATTTCCTTCAGTTTCTTTTTCATTTTCAATATCTTTCACTTCAATATCTCTCACTTCAATATCTTCCAATTCAATATCGTCCACTTCAATATCTTCCACTTCAATATCTTCATCATCACTAGATTCTACTAGATGATGCTCTGGGAAACTACTTTTATGAAGGTACCTCCCTGCACACCAGTAAATTGCAGGTAGGAGAAGCAGGAGTATTAAAACACATACCAAGAAGATAACCCCGGGTTTGTAATCTGAAATTAAAATGTGAATTTTATAAGAACGATATGCTTTGCATTAAGGAATTTTTCCCCTTTTCTAACGTGCGAACAAAAGGTTCAGTTCATGGAACGTTTTTAATTCATCATTTATTCTATTATAAGAAAAGGCAATTGTGTTAACTAGTTTTTCTTGTGGTACATAAACTAATTTTAACCGACATAATTTTGCAATTTTGGGGTAAAAGGGTTTTTAAAGTCAACTCAAATATGGACAGTAGAGCGAGAAAACTACACAAATGTGAATAAAATTAAGATGTGCTCACCTTCAGACATGTTATCTTTTCCTATCGCGATCGCATCATTTTTCAAATTATATTTCATTATCCGTTAAAAAAAAGACTACTAATATGTTCAAAAATAAGATTAAGTTGAATTGAATCGAAGAAGATAGCGCATTGTGTTGAAACAATCTCGAATATATTGAATTCAAAATCCAATTTAATGATCACTGAGAACGTGCATATAATTCCGCATTGGAACAAATATAGCGCAAATTCTACACGGAACAAGCATCACCAATTAGGCATTTGTTTTTTTTTAAATACAATCTGTTTAAGTGAAGAAAGAGTTAAGCATAGTATTCCCCGTATCAACTCTCACGTACATTTGGTTTGACTGTAAATTTATAGTCTTGTGATAGGGGTTCATAACAATCTACGTTTTCTGCGTGGATATGGTCGTTTACTCACCATGGCTGAAAAATTGATGACTTAACAAATTCTAAAAACTTAAAAACTTATTTTGTTCCAGAGGTTCTTCAAAGAAATTTAACAGCTAACCATTGGAAAGAAAATTTCACATTGGATTGATATATTTCTTGAAACTTCAAAAAAAAAAAAAAAAATATGGTTATGCTTAATATGCAGTTAATAGCCCTATTTTTTACAGGAAATCATCTTTTCTGTATTTAGATCAAGCAATTCTCAGTTAGCCGCTGAAAAGTTCGGGAAGGTTGAAAACAGGTAAAAAAAAAACAACACATTACAACAATATAACAGAAAATCCAATTTAGAGGACAGATTTATATGAATGGCAATACAAATACCGGATGTTTCATGCATTCCAATAGATTAAATCAATCAGCCGAAGCAGCAGCTCGTCAGATATCAACAGTATTGAGTATATAGTAGTAGTGAAAGGACAATATAATACTACTACTGGTAGTGTTCAAAATGGCTCCATGGCGTACGGTAGTGTTCTCGTTTTTGCTGTTGTTTTTATGCCTCGTGGATGTGAATGTTCGTGGATCAAAATTTTCTACCATTGAGACATTATTTAGCAAACATAAAGATATTGATATTTGCGGAGTCACAGAAACGCATGTAAACAATGATTTACTAAATGGTTTATTTGATATTGACAATTATCAGTTTATCTCGAGACAAAGACTCACTGGCATTGGAGTAGTAGTTGATGTTCATCATCATCATCATCATTTATTTATTTAAAGTCGGTTGCATATATTTACAAAAAATGAAAATATAGAAATTCTAGTTTTCTTGTATAAAGAAGACTAATCAAAACCGACTATATTTTATTTTCCATCTATATAAAGTAAAATAAGACACAAAATAAATCAACAGAATTTTTCTATTCTTTGGGTTGTTAAATTATAAAATGATCTCAATTCCTTTAAAGTTCTTAATTGCATTCTTAAAATTTTTTAAAGTATTGCTGGATTTTAGGTCATATGGGAGGTTATTCCATATTTTAGGACCTAAAGAGCGAAGGCTATTTACTCCAAATGTTGTTGATTTTACTTTCGCTACGATAAGATTATTCTTACGAGAAGCCCTTACTGGACGGTCGTCTAATTTCAACTGAAAAATACTTTTCATGTATGAGGGATTCAAGTCATTTATAGTTTTAAAAATCTCTACACAAAGTAATTTTAATCTTTTGACTTTCAAAGTATCCTTTCCTAACTTTAACAAAATATCGTTTGATATATCTTCATCTTCACATAACAGATAAACGGATCGTCTCTTTATTCTTTCAATTTTCAATAATGAGTTTGCTGAGGAGAAGTGCCAGATAAGAGGACAATAATTGAAATTAGCATAAACGAAACTGTTTATTAAAACAAGCTTTGCTTTTAAAGGTAAGTTTTTTCGAAGTCTAAAAATGGCATTTAATTGCGCCGAAGCAGACAAACTGATTTTAGTTATGTGTTTATTAAAATCTAATTTATTGTCAATAATGACTCCAAGAAGTTTTACTGCTGTCTGCGACAATATTTTCTTATCTTCAATCTTTACTTTCACAATATTGTCAGTTTTATTTTTTGTAAGAATTATACATTGAAATTTATCTGGATTTGCGATCATTTTATTAATTTTTAACCATTCAAAGCTATCTTTGTATCATTTTCCAAGATTTTGACCAGGTTTGTTATAGAATTTGAAAAGCTTGAAAGGGTATTGTCATCGGCGTAGTTGTGAACGTTACATTTTTTTATAAAGAAAATAAAGTCGTTTAAAAATATATTAAAAATTATTGGACCTAATATGGATCCTTGAGGCACTCCTGACAAGATTAATTGAAAAATACTATAAACACCGTTTATTCTAGTGGACTGCTCTCTACCAGTTAATTAAGACAGGATTAGTTTTAAAGCTTTTAAATCAAACCCATAAGCGTGTAATTTGGCTATTATAAGATCGTGAGAGATGCTATCAAAGGCTTTGGATAAATCCATAAGGATGGCCCCTACTACATAATTCTGATCTAGATTTTGTTTCCATTCTTCAATTAGACGAATTAAGACATTTTGAGTACTGTAAGACTTTCTAAATGCAGATAAGAATATAGATAGTTTTGATTCTATATAAGAATTTATTTGGTTTTTCATGATTCTCTCATAAAATTTTGAAAATATGTTTAACACACTTACTGGCCTAAAATTTGTAATAGCTGTCTTATCAGCACCACCTTTATCTAAGGGTGTTACTGCAGCTCGTTTAGCATTTTTTGGAAAAATACCGGAATCAATGCTCATGTTTATTGCCTTTGTTAGTGGCTTCACTAAATGATTTCTTGCCAATTTAACCAATTTTGGAGAGATTTTATCTTCACCAGTTGACACATTAACATTCAGCTGAAATAGTAGTGTCTCAATTTCGTGCTCCTCAACTCTCTTAAAAGAAAATTTATTTAATTCATTTTGGTTCTGTATCTGTTTAATTTTAATTATGCTCTGATGATTTTTAAACTTGTTTATAATCTCAAGTATTTGTTCGTCGTTGTCCTTGTTTATGTTTGTAATAGAGAAAGGAGCTACACCTGTACTTCGTTCAACAATATTTACATAATGATCATTAAAAATTTCGACCAATTCATGTTCCTCTGTTATCATAACATTATCTTTGTTTAAGATAATGCTATTATTGTTTAGTCCGCTTTTATTTGTGATAAATGGCTTAACCGTTTCCCAAAATTTCTTATTTTCCATGATACCTGAATCAGTAACTTTTCTGAAATAACTTTTTATAGCCTTTTTCCTTAAATTCACCCATTATTTCTTTGCTTCTTATATTTTTGTTTATTTTCGATGGTAGGATTTTTGTGGTATTTATTCTTAAGTCTTGATCTTGTATAAATTGCCTTAGATAACTCACGGTTCATAAATGGGGCTTGGTTACCACGTACAATTTTCTGTTTCAATGGAGCATGTTTTTCAATAATAGTACTAAATGTATTTACTAAGTTTTCATAATATTCATCGGGATCATTCCTATTACAGGTAAAGTTTGCATTTTGTACATCTGCGAGGAAACACGACTTGTCAAAATGTTTGTAATTCCTATAAAAAATATTTTTTGGTTTAAGACGAACTAAATGTGCTTTTAAAAAGGTAACAATCATACGATGATGGTCACTCACACCTGTTTCGATTGTTATTGAATATTGAAAACTTTTTGGTCGGTTTGTTAAAATAGCATCAATTGATGATTGATGCGTTGACGTAAAACATGTTTTCTCCTTGATTAAATTCTTTAAGTTAAAGGTATCCAAGAGGCAAATTAGATCCCTGAACCCACTATCTTGTGGGTTATGAAAATCAATGTTAATGTCTCCCATAATAATAACATTCTCATACTTGCTGAAGGCTCTGTTGAGCGAAAAGATAAGTTCTTCAAAAAAGGATTTAAGATTTGAAAAATTTGGAGGCCTATAAACACTAAAGATTACCCATTTTTTCTTAAGTATTGTCAATTCAGAGCAAATACTTTCATGATTTTTCAAACAAAGGTCAGTAATTTGCCTACAGATAACACCTTTCCGGACATATTCAATTAATCCCCCACCATTTTTATTTCGGTCCGTTCTGTTCCTAATTTCATAATCATCCATTTTAAATTGATCCGAAGGAAAACTATAGTCTAATTTTGTTTCCGCAATGACGAGGTAATCTGGTAAAATTTTCTTAATAATTTCTTTTAGGTCTACAATTTTATATCGGAGGCTATTTATGTTAAGGTACCCAATCAGTGGATTAAATGGATTTTTAACTCTTAAATTTTGCAGCTTGTCTAACAAATTTTTATCAGAATTATGTGTCATAGGCTCATCCCTTTCAGAGTTTTCGGAAGTGAATATATTAGAAATGCTCTCACAAAGGGGCTCTAAGTTCCTTTCGTGTAAAATTGGCGTTCTAACAAATTTTCAGATTCATTAATACTATTAATAAAATTATTAGCTAGAATAGCTTTACCATGATCAAGAAGATGGATGCCGTCTTTCCACAGGTGGGCTTCATTTATGTTTAGGTTATCTACATAAGTAAATCGAAGCAAATCGCATTTTTCTTTCAAATAATTATTGATATTTTTGATTCGGGTAATATCAACACGTTTTGAACAAACAAGACTTGAGATAAAAACTTGCTCCACTCCATAATTCTTACACTTTTTCCCAATGTTTACGATATTTTCTGCGATCTGGCGATCGGACATTTCTCTTAAGTGATTAGACAGTAGATTGTTTATCCCCACATGAAGTAGCACGTAATCAGGTTTTTCTTGCTCTAACGTTGGATTGACGTAATAATCAAGGTTTTCTATGCTTGCACCCGGAAATATTTTAAATCTCGCCTTACCTTTATGAAGTATGTTGTTGAACTCTCTAACTCGTATTCCCTTAGGAATGCTATCACCCATGATGCGGATCTTTTTATATTGATTTGACGCTTCCATCAATTTTGTCGTCATCAGGCGATCTCTTTCGGGGTATTTATTTACTACTACTTCTGGTCTTTTTCTAACACTGGCGTTACTTTTTGATGTCTCAAAACGACGGTAGCCATTAACGTTGCTTTTCCGTAAGTTATTATCATCCCAACTAATAGGTAAATCATCACTAATCACTTCTTCGTTCAATAATCCATTAAATCCATTAGTGCAATCAATTTCAGTAATGTTCTCTTTCTGAAATCTCGAAGGGCCACTTTTAATTTTTTTGCCATTCAAAATTTTCCATTTTATCTTCTTTGCTTGAGTGCATTTGCTGATTCTTATTTTGAAATATATCAACTATAAGACTTTTGTAATTTCTCACCTCTTCTCTTAAATAAGTAATTTCGTCTTTTAATTGGACAATCACAGCATCCGATGTTACCTTTCTCAAATTATCAAATTTGTATGAAATAAACTCTTTCAAATCAGTTAACTGCGTTATGAGACTCGTAACATGATCAAATTTTTCAAAACTTTTAATGTCGTTCTCCAACAAATTTACATCTGACGAATCTTGCTCTTCTTCCGACAGTACTTCATTGTTTTGAATAAAACTCGAGTGTCTTACTTCATCATTTTGCTCATTATTTTCAAAAAATCTATAACTTGTCAGACCGTTTCTTTTTGAATCATAAATAATATTCTTCCTACACAATTCTTCCAGGGTTGATGTTATGGCATCAAGATCCAAATCTGTAGTAAGAGTCATTATACTCTCCAAATCAGCTCTCTTTTTCTTTCTGTGGATATTTTTTATCGATTCCAAAACCTTATTTTCAAAAACTACCGAAGCGCTTGCATCCACATCCGCCATCTTTTATAGTTCCAAAAGAATAATATTGTTTATATTCAAAACTCTCGGGAATGGAAACGAAAGGACGATATAGAAAGTGAGTTTACGGATTGTATTTGGTTGGAGATTTTTACACAATACACGAAATCTCTTCTCATGCGGTTTATTACAGACCTCCAAATTCTTCAAAACACTTCAATAATACTTTTAATAACTATTTAACAATTGCCAAAAAATGAAAGAGAAGATCACATGACCTGAACACAAATTATTTAGCAGCTTCAGATAATAAAGAATTGAAAGATACCATCTCTGTCAATGGCTTCGATCAATTAATTACAGAGCCCACGAGAATAACAGCCTCAACTAAAGGCCGGTCTCCACTTGAGCGCGTGCTAAAAGAGCATAGAGCTTTGCTCCCTTGGGAATGAGTTTGTGCAATGTTTTGTAATTGCTGAGTTTGTAAAATGTTTTGTTATTGTTTTCGACGAATTTAACTAGAGCGCTTGAAATTTGTGCGCTCGGGAGTAGACCAGAGTTCTACTTTGTCTTTAAAAGCACGGTCGAAGATGAAAACCTTTTTGACAGAAACCTCAAACAACCATGTCCCTTTCATCGAGAAAAAAGTAAAGGGGAGATTGTGCCCAAGGCTAAACGAAACTATTAAACGTGAAATGAACGAAAGACATAAACTTCTGCGAATCTACCGTACCCTGGAATGCATATAAAAGGAAACGTAACTTTCTAAAGAACGAACTCCAAAGCGCAAAAATATCTTTCTACAAAACTGAGCTGAACGACAACTCTGATACACCTTAAACAACTTGCTATCAACAAGTTTCCTACGATGGAATACTATCTTTTCGAGAACCGTTGTTCTGTGGAGCCCCCCAAGTGTTTATTCTAGGGCCTTTCCTGTTTCTCCTACACATCAACAACTCAGCAACTGTTTTATTTAAATGCAGGATAACTAAACAATACGATACAGTCCTTTTCTTTTCTGATAGAAATATTGCTGAAATTGAAAAGGTCATGACACTTGAATTTAAAGCCTTTGTCAACTGCCTTAAAGAAATTGAACTTCTCCTGAATTGTAGTAAAGGAAAAACAGAAGTCATGGTGTTCGGTACAAGGCACAGACTGAAGAACCTCAACAATCTACCACTCAGTATTCAACATCAGTATTCAACTATAAACTGCACCAATACCTTACAAATATCTTTAGATTTGTCACTGAAAAGCAACCTGAACCTTACCGAGAACATTTGAAAATTGATCTCCAAAGCATCATCACGTGTTGATCTCTTACGTAAAATGAAACCTATAATGGATTCGAAAAACTGTTCACCAATATACAACGCGATGGTACTCCCGTTGCTGACGTACTGCTTTGTTACAATCACGGGATAAATACCCAAGTACGTAACGATTAGAATTACTCAACTTGAAAAATTTGCACAGAAAATTATTGGACCCGAATACTAGATATCAATGTCAATTACAATTATCCGTAACAAAACTGCAAAGTATGTTCACTGCTATCTAACGAATGATGTATGCAGCAATTTTCAAAACTATTTTGAATTGTGTACTGGACGAGATACAAGAAACAAGGGAATTCTGATCCGACTCCCTAAAGTGAAGTTAAAAGCTGCAAGGAACTCTTTCTTTTTTCAAGGGGCTTTAATATACAACAACCTCCCCCTGAGTAGATGTGATCAGGGATCACCTGTTATAGCCAACTGCCCTTTGACACAACTTTACTGTATTTCAATGAAGTAGGTTTTATCCCATTTTACAACACTGTTATTAGTTATACACATAAGTCAAAGTAAAACAATATATAATACAATCATAATCATCATACCTGGCTTAACATCCATTTCTCATCCTTGCATGGATTGGATACTGTTATTGTTTATGGTTAATTTTTGAAGTCTGGTAAAGATCTAAAATCTGCTGAATTAAAATGCTGCATAAAAAATCTTAAAATTCAAATATGAAAATAAAAGGGTTGATTAATTATTAAGAAAGTTTAACGGCAAACGTTTTGAAATTATGGGTGTTTATTCAATTTATGGGGTTTTAGTGGGGGCGTTTATTGGAGAGGGGCTTTTAAAAGAACGTGGGCATTTATTGGAGGAAATATGGCAATCCACTTAAGGAGGTATCGTCAAAAAAATGAGATGAGAAAGATTTCCAGATGATTCTCATGTCTTCTTCGTCACAAGCGTTCCAAAAGCAAATGAGCATAAATATACGCAGGTATATAAATCGGTTTTGTCGTTTCAAAAGTCGTAGATGGACTTAAAAATTCGAAAACCTCTCGAAATTTCTGTTATTTTTTTTAAACGTGAACTTCTCAGAAGTTGTATTTCGGAATCCCTGGGAAAGATATCTCAAGAATTATTGATGGAATCGAGTTGCTACTTTGCAGAAGTGTTCTTAGCAGTTGCGGCTATGCAATGAGTCGAACAATTTCGTTAGGCTCGATAATCCAGCCCCACAGTGGGTCGTCAAATCTGCCCAAAATTGACCAATTTCATCAAATTCTAAATTTAATAGTCCTAATTTTGGGCAAATTTTCGTCTCTCATGGCAAGCTCCGGCCTCTTATACTTCATTTAAGTGTGACACAACGTCCTTCAAACAACACCTCTGTTCCAGAAGATTGCCCGCGCGATAGGGCTTTTTTGGTAAGAAAGGCTTAGTTTGGAGCACATTAATTATTCATCAAGTGGGGTCACAATTTGTTACGTCGTACCAATAAAATAAGAAAAATTGCATTTGTGGCCATTTTAAAGTTTCAAGGGGATTACCACCTTAAGGAAGATGGTCAAATATTATAATGTATCATCATCATCATCATCATTAGCATAATTGATTTTCGTATTTTTTTAATGGAATTTGAGTGGGGCTAGGGCGTGCAATATAGCACAGTTAAGAAAATATGAAAGAAATTAACTTTAGTGAGTTTAATTAACTGCTAATCATCCTTCATATCGCTAATTCACCAGCGACACTTTCAAACTTTGCTTTGATTGTAAATATCTTATCCAATCAGATCCCGAAAATTTTGCAAAGTCATCATTTTTTATTATCTCATCTGACATATTTGTTTATATTTTCCATATCTTGCCAATCATGCCACGGATTTATGCCGCTAGAGAGGAAAACTTAACGACCAAATTCCGTTAAAAAATTCAAAACTCGATTGTCGACAGCCCCTGTACCAATTTAGCATACCTTATCCAAATGCTTTCTGGCTGTATCTGCATACTGGCAGTTTCAATTATTTCCTCCTTCTTATGCACTGTGGTTGACTTGATTATTTTTTTAACGTATTCTGCCATGCACGAAAGACTGAGAGGCAACTGGGGATATATAAATAATACACCAAATATTGAAAAATGATCGCTGACAAAAATTAAATCCATTGAAAAATTAATTCATGTGCAAAAGAAGTATGAAAGAATGCATACTTTCTAAAAACGAAGGGCTCTGAAGAGCGTTGGACAGATGGATGTGTAATATGTGATCAATTATTAGTACACGCATAGCTACAGAATTCGATTTTAGTTAAGGTGGTTCCCTGAATAATTCTTGGTTCGTGTCCTCCGACCGACTGCTGTAAATCTCAAATTTTCATTCGGCGATTCGGTAAAATTGCAAAATAAACCTCACTACCTTAACAAAGTTAACGCTGTGTCTGATTTCACATTTAATCTTTACACACAATCATGAAAATTTCAAAGCTAAAGTCATTTGGACGCCGTCAACCAAACCAACCACCATCAAAGACATCTGTGCAACCAATATAAACTCTTAAATTGACCTATGTGAGTTCTAAACGATAATTTGATCTCTGTTGAGTTGGTAAGAAAAAAATGCCCATTTTCGATACAAAACGGCCAACTGGTTTAAAGATGATTGACTGGGCTGATATTTTGTATTTTGCTACATACCAGTGAACCTGACACTTGGATTGAATATTCAAAATAAACACAAATATCTAAAAGTTGCATTGCTTATATATTTATTATACATCCGTAATGTATAAGAATTAAGAATATTAAAAAAGTCCCTGTCAATAATATAGGTGTTACAGAGCTCGCCTTTGTGCTTTACTGAACATTTATCTATCGTGTTGAATTTTGGGCCAACGGGACCAAAAATTATTGATGGAATGGTAACATCTAAAAAAATAGCTTTGAGTATCTAACAGAAATAATATTTTCCAGCGATTGTTTTATTTCCTGATAGCCTTTACCTTCTCATCAGTGTACCAGGATTAATAAATAAACAGTCGTTGAAAACAGCTTATAACTCATTCCCTATTGGTAGTAATGGTCTAACAACATTATTCACATTTCCAGCATTTGATAAGATGTTACCAAGTTCAATATATGTTACACCAAGTATCCGTTTCTCGTTCTTAAAAATGTGACTGCGACTGCCTCGCATTTTAATCTTCAATGTTGATGTCTTTATCAAATCTGCATCAACATCAGAAAATACGAATGGTGAAGGAATGTCGTCTGTCACTTTAAAGAAATCAGTTCTTAACAACTTTTTATACTTAAGTTGCTGATTGAAGAGTTTGACACTCAATTTGATTTGATGTGGTCCACCATATTTTATATGTTTAATGTCTCTTACACCATTGATATAAACAGAAAGTTGTTTACTTTGATCTCGATAGATTAATTGCAGTTCCAATGTCGTTCGTATTGTACTGTCTTCTAACGATGACATACTGATTTGCTTCTTGCTTTCTTGATCAAATAGTGTATCACTAGAAACACTCTTTGTAACATTAATGGTTTTCAAATATTGTTCATATACTTTGCTGGGGCCTATTTCATTTTTTTCGTCATTTCCTTTAGTTTCTTTTTCTTCCACAATGTCTTCATTATCACTAGATTGTAGTGAGTGGTATTCCGGCAATTTGCTTGCATCGGGTCCACGAAGGTACCTCCCTGCACACCAGTAAATTGCAGGTAGGAGAAGCAGGAGTATTAAAATACATATCAAGAAAATAACTCCGGGTTTGTAATCTGAAATTAAAATGCAGATTTTATAAGAGTGATATGCTTTGATGATTGAGCATTTTGTATCCTCGTTTGGTTAAATTCACATAAATTGTCCTTGAATCTTTGTACACACTGGCAAGCAAGATTTTCGTCACCAGAATATATATTTTTCCCACTTTTATCTGACTATGATTAAAATGCTTTGATTTACAGAAACCCTCGGGCAAACCATTTAACATACTTGCACTAAATACTGATTTTTGACCATTCAATAGAACCCTCCTCTTTGTAGGAGCTGTACGTTTTGACAGTACCAACCCTGCCCCCACCTTATTGTGTTCAGGAATTTGTCATTCAATGCGCCGTCCCACTATATTTCCCACCCAACCCTGTCGTATTCTTTCCCTTTTCATTGCCTTATACTACTGTGCTGGACCTTCTGAGCTCACACTAACCTTAAATGAGTAAAATGGTATTAAAATTAAGATTTTATTTTTAAAACAGTAAAAGTGGCCGAAGAAAAGATTTATAGCATTTTCATACTTCCTTCTTCCGTAGAAACATTACAAGGTATTATACGCAAAAAGAGATACACATCATTTGTGACACACCTACCCTTTGGAAGCAGCTTACTTGAACGGGAAGCAACTTATTTCAAAATGTCAGTCTACATGGGGCTTATTCGAGGATGAGAGTTTAATTGGAAAGGGTGCTAAAAGGAGGTTTATGATATATGATTCCTATGAAAATCCTTTTGATTCCTGAGTCTTTTCAAAAATTGGAATAGAAGAAGTAGGAAACCAGACAGAAATAGAAAATCAATATCCAAGAATACTCACCAGTCATGTTCATCGTTTGCTACACAAACGTCATCACCATAGGCCATCAAATGATTTCTACTCTTACACCAGTACCTGTATGTATTTACACCGCTGAATAATCGAAAAAAACGTTGATAAAACAAAAATTTGATTTTATTCCTGATTACGAATACATAAAAACTAGTATACCGTGTAAACATTTTTTACATCTTTCCCAATAAGATGTTTTTACACGCTATACTAACCATTTGATAATAACTCTATGAAATACAAAAACGCAGTCCAAAACGCCGTCCTAAAATCTTTCATCCATTCATGAATTTTTTACCCGCCATACTTTCCACTTTTTAACTTTATAGTCAACCAAAAATACTTTCAGACTTTGTGGTGAACAGATTTATAATTATCAATACTAAATCTCAGATAAAAATATTGACAAATTGTGAAATATCTCACTCACACACTACACTGTCCATCACAAAACTAACTTCTTGACTTTCTTCTTTCTATCATTGTACTAAAAAATACCATGCTCAACACTAAATTTTCTTTCTTTTATTTGGAAATCTAAGAAAACAAACCGAAACCGGATAAAATGCCGTTTGATACGTCTTAACCTTCAACATTACATATAAGTCGTAGATATGTAAAACTATTCTTCGTAAAAAAATTGTTTTTCTATGCATGTTTCTTATTAATACTTCGGTTTAAAAAATGTAAACAAACGCTTCTTTTTTTTTCAAACGACTATGTTTCATTCGTTGTCAATAGCTGCTACGTTCGATTGTAATTCGAAGTCTCCGACTGAGATGCTATATCATGTCTTCCCTAACGTATTTTATATCATAAAACAATTATAAGCACTAAGCCGGAGTGCCTTATTCTAATACGGAAAAAACATAAACAAATATCCAGTGACGAACTTCCCGAGAAAATTTCCCTAACGTTCTTTCTTTCAAAGTTAGGTAAGAAAAAAGCAAGATTGCGTATTAGTATAAGAAGATATTTACTATTTTTTACAGAGTTAAGTTATTAGTGCTCAAAAAGACCTTCGTCGAAACGACTGTTAGTGCGTCGAAAAGTTATCCGGCTTACTGAGTTAACTTTTATCCATATGAACAGCCCCTTAGTTCTAACAAATCAGATTTCAAATTGTATTTTTATCTTCTCTCTGTCAAATAATATTTTGTGAGTTCCTCGCGTTTTTTTTATTAATCATATATATCAGCTTAAGTATATAAAAAAGACAAAAGGAAATGACACTAATAATTGTTATTTTATATAATCTATGAGATTTGTAAAACCATTTCACTGTAAGCGATTTCTCTCTTAACAGCCTAGGCACTTATCAATTGAGTGTTTATGGAAATAATTTGAATGAAACATCATAATTGCGAGTTGTTGTGTGTGATTGCCTTTGCATTTTGTTTCTCTTGTGTTCTGCAATATTTAATTGCCTATTATATATCGTTGAAAATTTGATTTGCCAGATACAAATCTGCAGCTAGAAAAAGAGTTGGCGGAGGTCACGGTGGATCTAGAGGGTAGTCGCAATTTGTGAAGGAACACATTAACATAATTTTTGTTTTCAGTCTGTATCAGTAATGGCTTCTACCAGCGGCGTATCTAGGGTGAGTCAAAGAAAGTTGAGGAGTGCAGAGTCATGAATTTGCACGTTTTTCTTTTATACGCTTAATGGCCGTGCTCTCCTCCATAAATTTCAACTAGGTTCTAGATCCGCCTCTGAATGCTGGTCAATTTTTTGCCCAACATGTTCGAGGAGTTTTTTCTATAACGAGGCTTAAATACAAGACAATCTTATAGTAACCGTTGGGTAACAAATGGTCCTTTCTCCATTTTTGTTTAAACACTATATTAAGGCCAAGCCAACATTGTTTCTATATAACTTCTCTATTTTCTATCATCATCAGGCATATTAAAAGAAGATGCCGAAAATTAGATCACATAATTGCTAAGAATAAGTACCACTCAGTTATAGGGCTCGAAAAGCTGATCAAGAAAATGTATGGGCACGCCTGTGTACGACTTACTGTTACTGAGATATCGTCGATCAAAGATTTTAATGACGTCACACTCGTCCCCAAAAAGTTTTAGACCCAATTTTTTTTGTCGTCCCATCGCCAAATTATCGCGGACCCCAAAAACGTCAGTTATTCCCATTTGTTCTCGAGATATTTGCCCCTAAACCTTCTTTAAGGTAAAACACTCCATGAAGTAATAAAAATCCGTAAGATGGAGCGATTCTCCTAATGGGAGATTCTCCCTATAATACGGAAAATACAAACATCCATTGACGAACTTCCCGAGAAATTTTACTTAACGTTCTTTCTTTAAAAGTTAGGTAAGAAAAAAGCAAGATTGCGTATTAGTATAAGAAGACTAGTGTCCCGGGTAAAAACATTTTACCGGTTCCCTTTCCCCATGAGTAGTTACCCCAATCCTGTGATTTTCCTATCAATATAGGGCTGACCGAAAATAAAATCACACAATCCAAAAGCTTAAGTATCACTGAGTTGTAGAGCTCGAAAACCTGATCAAGAAAATGTATGGGATCGCCTACGTACGACTAACCGTTACGGAGATATCGATGATCAAAGATCCTAATGACGTCACACCCGTCCCCAAAAAGTTCTTGACCCAAATTTTTCGACACCCCATCGCCAATATCGCGTGCCCAAAGTTACGTCAGTTATTTCTATTGGTTTTCGAGATATTTGCCCTTAAACACCGCGTTCTATTTAGGGTGCCATGCAATGTGCCGACTGACGTCGCGTTACTCCTATAATACTATATCGCCTATATCTCGACAACTCAGTTACGCACGACCTAAAATTTAATCATAACATTTTCCAAAAGAACATTTAATTCCCAGTCCTTTTATTCACACTGACCGAACTTAATTTGTTATGCACAACTCGCTATTAGTATATAGACTAGTATCCCGGGTAAAAATATTTTACCGGTTCACTTTCCCCATGAGTTACTGACCCCAACCCCTGTGCTTGCCCTCTCTCATACAATATGGAGGTGACGAAAAATAAAATAACAGAAAGGTGAAGAATAAGTATCACTAAGTTGTAGAGATCGAAAAGCTGATCAAGCAAATGTATGGGATCGCCTATGTACGACTAACCGTTACGGAGATATCGATGATCAAAGATCCTAATGACGTCACACCCGTCTCCAAAAAGTTTTTGACCCAAATTTTATCGACACCCCATCGCCAATATCGCGTGCCCAAAGTGACGTCAGTTATTCCCATTGGTTCTCGAGATATTTAACCCTAAAAATCGCATTCTATTTAGGGTGCAATGCAATGTGCCCACTGACGTCGCGGTACTCCTATATTACTAATATCGCCTATATCTCGACAACTCAGTTACGTACGATCTAAAATTTAATTATAACATTTTCCATAAGAACATTTCGTTCCCAGTCCTTTTATTCACACTGATCGAACTAAATTTGTTATGCACAACTCGCTATTAGTATATAGACTAGTATCCCGGGTAAAAACATTTTACCGGTTCACTTTCCCAATGAGTTACCATCATCCCGTGCACTTCCTCTTTCAATATATAGTATATGACGTAAAATAAAATCACACAATCCAAAAGAATAGGTACCACTGAGTTGTAGAGCTCGAAAAGCTGATCAAGAAAATGTATGGGATCGTCTGTGTACGATGTACCGTTACGGAGATATCGTCGATCAAAAATTGTGATGACGTCACACCCGCCCCCCAAAAGTTTTAAACCCAATTTTTTTCAACACCCCATCGCCAATATCGCACGCCCAAAGTGACGCCAGTTATTCCCATTGGTTTTCGAGATATTTGACCCTAAAAATCGCCTTCCATTTAGGGTGCAATACAATGTGCCCACTGACGTCGCGGTATTCCTATATTACTAATATCGCCTATATCTCGACAACTGAGTTATGCGCGATATAAAATTTAATCATAACATTTTCCATACGAACATTTCGTTCCCAGTCCTTTTATTCACACTGACCAAACTAAATTTGTTATGCACAGTCGCTATTAGTATATAGACTAGTATCCCGGGTAAAAACATTTTACCGGTTCACTTTCCCCATGAGTTACCACCATCCCGTGATTTTTCTAACAATATAGGGGTGACCGAAAATAAAATTACACAATCCAAAAGGATAAGTATCACTAAGTTGTAAAGCTCCATGGTCACCGCCATATTGTAAGAGAGAGGGTAAGCACAGGGGCTGGGGTCAGTAACTCATGGGGAAAGTGAATCAGTAAAATGTTTTTCATACATACATAAATGATACATGCTAGTATCCCGGGTAAAAACATTTTACAGGTTAATTTTTCGCATTATTTGCCGCCCCCACCACCCGTGCTCTTCCTCTTTCATAATTTAAAGGGTGTATATATAATATAGCTTGTAAAATGTTTTTGCAGGTTTACTTTCCCCATGGTTTATATCACATGTTCTTCTTCTTAATATGGTTGTGACGAAAAATAAAATCACGCAATTCAAAAGGATAAGTAGTACCACATATAGAGCTATTACATAAAAAAATCGAACAATATGAAAGGTTGTTTTTTGTCCTTATTTGGTAAAGATTATATTTATCTATTGAGTTTTTGTAAAAAAATATATATATAGATAGATAGATTAATCATAAAACTTATATTTCATTTGAAACAGACGCATTGGTGATGATAGCGAGGGGTCCTCAAGTCGACAAAAGAGATTAATAAATCAGACAAAAAATAGGTATGCGAATGTAATTAATAAATTCCAATCTATTGTCTCGTTTTTTTATACAATACCTTAATAGATTTTCAAGATTCGATCCAGGTTTCAGACTTTCAGCATCTCATTTTAATTACAATCGCAGTTGTGTCAAGTTTAATATTTAATTTTATTGTCTGATTTCTTTTAATCTCATCAGCTTTTACGTGGAAACAATAGAAATAATAGAAACATTACATTTCTTTATTTTTCATTACATTTTCATTACATTACATTTCATTACATTTCATTTCATTTCATTCTATTTATTTTTGCTTTTTCACGAATAGCGCGGCACTACATTTTGAAGGGCCTCCGCTATCATCATCAGGCATATTAAAAAAATATGCCGAAAATAAAATCACACAATCCAAAAGAATAACTACCACTAAGTTGTAGAGCTCGAAAAGCTGATCAAGAAAATGTATGGGATCGCCTGTGTACGACGTGCTGTTACGAAGATATCGATGATCAAAGATCCTAATGACGTCACACCCGTCCCCAAAAAGTTTTAGATCCAAGTTTTTCGACACCCCACCGCCAATATCGCGCGCCCAAAGCGACGTCAGTTATTCCCATTGGTTCTCGAGATATTTGCCCCTGAAAATCGCGTTCTATTTAGGGTGCAATGCAATGTGCCCACTGACGTCGCGGTACTCCTATAATACTAATATCGCCTATATCTCGACAACTCAGTTACGCACGATCTAAAATTTAATTATAACATTTTCCATACGAACATTTCGTTCCCAGTCCTTTTATTCACACTGACCGAACTAAATTTGTTATGCACAACTCGCTATTAGTATATAGACTAGTATCCCGGGTAAAAACATTTTACCGGTTCACTTTCCCCATGAGCTGCCCGGGTAAAACGTTTTTACCGATGCAATTCCCATTAAGTTGAAATCTACAGTACAACCCGAAAGAAACTTTCCGTGTTCGCATAAGTTAATTAGCTTTCACGAAGGTCGAAAGGGTTATCTTCATGTCCAATTTAATCGCATGGCAAAGAAACTGCATGGATTACAAATGATTTTTAATAATGACTTCATATAACATAAATCTGTACACGAAAATTTTTTGTGGTTCTTCTGGAATAAACATATTTTTCTTTATCAATAAAGACAATCTTTAATTATAAAACTGAAGCAAAACTAAAATCATACCTCCTTGTCTATGTGTATGACACACCACTTTTTTACAGTTATTTTGACAACTTTTAACTAATATTAATATATAGCCTAGTATCCCGGGTAAAAACATTTTACCGGTTCACTTTTAGATGACGTCACACCCATCCCCAATGAGTTACATGAGTTACACCCTCATCTTCACCCGTGTTCTTTCAAAATATAAGGGTGACGAAAAATAAATTCATAGAAAAGGGAAGAATAAGTATCACTAAGTTGTAGAGCTCGAAAAGCTGATCAAGAAAATTTATGGGATCGCCTATGTACGATGTGCCGTTACTGAGATATCGGCGATCAAATATTCTGATAATGTCACACCCGTCCCCAAAAAGTTTTAGAACCAAATCTTTCGTCACTCCATTGCCAATATCGCACGGCCAAAGCGACGTCAATTATTCCCATTGGTTCTCGAGATATTTAACCCTAAAAATCGCATTCTATTTAGGGTGTAATGCAATGTGCGCACTGATGTTGCGCAACTCCTATAATATTAATATCGCCTATATCTCGACAACTCAGTTACGCACGATCTAAAATTTAATCATAACATTTTCCATACGAACATTTCGTTCCCAGTCCTTTTATTCACACTGACCAAACTAAAAAGTGGATGCACACTCGCTATTAGTATATAGACTAGTATCCCGGGTAAAAACAGTTTACGGTTCCACTCCCAAGAATTATGATAAGAAATATAAAAATGCAACCTAAATATGTTTCTGTTACATTTTCCAACTATTGAGTGAAACCGTAAAATTGTCTTTGCACGGGATACCTGAATCAAATGTGAGTCATAAAAAAATTATACCTGCTCAGGATTCAATCAAAGGGTCTTTCCACCATGAATTCATTATATGACTTATCCCAATTGCATGCACCATATGATGTTTTAAAGCAGAAGATGAAACCTCACAGGCTATGAAACAAGCTGCAAAAGAGGCTGTTAGTTCTAATAAAAAACATTTTGAGCAAATGAAAGCTATAGCTCGGGCATATACTACAAAACGAGAATGTTCTGTTTAGGAAGCTATTTACTTAATTATACCAGAGTTATGGCTTAGGAAAACTTTCCAGGTGTAATTTTTGCTAATAACAATCTACCTGAAAAACGTTATAGAATATGTAGAAACAAAGAGGAAATAGATGAGTTGCCTGAAGACTGCACAGAAATATTTCAGCGAAACATGATTGATCGTTATATAGACAGGCCAAATCAATTCTTTCAAAATGGCAAATTTAGAATTCTGGAACACATTTGTTTTGCCCAATTTTTGTCCCATTACTATCTCACCAAGAAAATGTTTCATGAAACTAAAAATGATTTTCAGCCTGTTGTCCTCAATGATGAATTGATGGCATCAAATCATGCAGATTGTGGCTATCCCAAAATGATCCCTCTGATGTCTTCTAAAGAAAACTTACAATGCAGAAAGGTTAAAGTGGTTTTGCATTATCATGTGCCAAACAAAAATAAATATCCAGAGGAATATGCCCATCATTTGCTCTTTATGTTTTTTTCCCTTCCGCAACGAAGATGCATTAAAATCTTGCTAAATGCTAAATGTTTAGGATGAAGGAAATTATCGTACACTTGCTGAATCGAAAAGGACGCTGATTTCTCCCTTCTGTGTCCCTTCAAACGGAAATGCTGTAAGTTCGATTAGGCTTATAAAGTAAGACTTGTTAATAAGAATCAAAAGCTATCCGATAGAGATTTGTTGTATCAGGTTATTTCTTCGCCTCCGATTTATAAATAAACACCAGATAGGCATTCTAATCCCTTTTTGGTTCTCTTCTCCGAGCAATTTGTAAATATGCACAGCATTTTCTTGTTCTTATTGCACAAAAATTAAGCGATTAGATATCAAAACTTCTTGATAATTATAAAGCTATTTTTATGGCGAAAGCGGAATGATCGGGTGATCTTTTCAGATCATTCAAAAAGTTGAATAAGAATTTTCAATGGGTACATTAAAATGTTCTTCTGCTTTGTTTTGTTTGACATCTTTCTGTGCAAAAAAGTTTCTTCAATATCAACACTGACAGTAACATCCGCTCGTCTTCACATTGTCAAGTTCCATGATGCAAAATTTAAAAAAGTTTAGGTTTGTGGTGTATAGTGAAACATAAAATTGAGCAGTAACAAATTAGGGCGTTTATTTTTGTTATTTTCTATTTTAAGCGTCAGACTTTGTGGCGTCGGCGTGGGAATTAATTATCCATTCGCTATTTTTAAGGTTCCCATGGGAATTTCTCCATTTATTAATAAGAGATTACTACCGTGTTGCAACATTTTTTAGAGTAGGAGACTGCTTATGCCCCTCACGTTTTAAACTACAGCTTTAATGTTCTTAACACCAAACTAGCAAAGGGAAGAACGCAAAGGTTTTATGTAAATTTCGGAGCTTAGAAAGATGCCTGACTGACGCCTGTATCCCTGTTTTTTAATTATCGTTAAGTAGACAGACGGCTGGATTTCCTGTCCGTTTCATAAATAGCATCGTTCGAAAGTTTGATAATGACTATAGGGTGAAGACCTCCAAAGAAGAACCTCCAAAGAAGTATGTTTCATTTTGCGAACGGAATGAAAACCTCTCGAAAAAGTTCATTGAAAAGTTCCAAGCCTTCACTGACAATAAATCCATATCTGATGATACGATGGCAAACCAAGAAGGTGCGCAGTATATTCAAGCTGGAGAGCGTAAACCTGCATCCGTCCTACAAAATTTATTTCGAAGAATGCACCTGTGAGAAGACCTACGTTGGAGAAACGATGAGAAACTCATGGGCTGGACACACTTCCTTGAAGGGTAATTCGGAACCATATAGAACACGTGTTCACATGGAAAATTCATTTGTCCGCATCATCAATCACACGTGAAAGACGCAATCTTGAAGCTTCAATATGAGGGAGTGACGACAACGACGGCAACGTTAGTGAAACATCCCAGAGGGCAAAATCTTCAAAAAGCCTCTGCGGAGGAGTATTTTCTATAGGAATGGCAAGCAATATCGCCTCCTGTTTCAATAAAAACACCCCTCCACAGTTACTTTTTGAAGATTTTGCCCACTGGAATAAGCTTTATTTTCCTCGTGGATTTTGTTTAGAATAGAAATCTATTTCATACTATACCATTGGGAAAATTTTATCAGTTAATTACATCATTAGTAGATTTCACGTTCTACACACAACGTGAAAAGTTATGTTTTGAGTTCGTACTGACAACGCAAACGCGAAGATTGCTGTAACTTATGTTTCTCTCATATTAGTTTCATCCTGTTTCGATAGGAGTTCGTTCTTTCACAGTTTATCGATAACGATAACAATAAAATGAAAATAGGGAAAATTCTTAGTCAGCTATTTCCCAGCCCTTGAGGTCTTTGACTAGCTGAGCCCTCATTTCTTACGCACGGTTTCTTATAAAAAAATAATGCATTTTAGTAGAAAAATCTACTAAAAAAAATGAAAACTACCTACATAATAAATACATGTTATTTGGGAAAGCGAGGCATCTTAGATTAAATAAATTGCATCGTGGTACAAGATTTATGCTTTCACATTGCTTTCGATTAGTGAGACTATAGACATTGAAAACTTTGAAAACGCTTCACAACTCTCTTATCTATGTCAGTTAATTGTTCTGTTTATTGCTAATCATAATCTCGGTTATATTTCTATAGTAACAAACGTTTTTTCATGCGTTATTCATGCATGTATTATTATTCTCTTGTCTCCAATCCTCTTTTGTTCGCGCAGTAGTAGTTGTTGATTTCATTATCTTCCCACACTCACGTATCAGTTATTCCATCTTTTCAGGAAATCCGATCTCATCTTATTCTTTTATTATTTACACCCCCAATTTATAGAAAATTGAACTGTGAAACCGTGCAGAAGGTCATCTAATTATTGCTACAGAAAAACAACCAACTTAATATTTATTATTTATAAAGGACAAGCCTCTCTAATGATAAAGATAAGATAAAAATGTGATACATGTTAAACCTAATTAATGTAAATAATAACGCGTGTGTTTATTTTTTCATTTATCGAGAAACTGTTGTGGACAACAGAACACAACAAGCACGATGTCATCGACAAAACAGCCGCCAAACGAACTTGAAACAGAGTTTCACATGCAAGTGTATAATACCAACACTGCAACAAACGATAAAGAAGAACTTCGCAAAAGAATTTCTGTCCTGGGAACCGGAAATTACGGTCATGCTTTGACCAGACAACTGTACCTGGCCGGAGCAGACGCTCGTGTTGGTAGTCGGTATGCAGGTGTTACAGCTTTTCAAGGGCTGCCTTTAATGACTTATGAAGAGGCGATTGAGAATAGTGACATTGTATTTCTTTGTATACCTGGCCACGCTTACGGCATTCTTCCACCACTGAAAGAACTTCTAGCTGGCAAAACAGTTGTAGATATAAGTAATTTAGATCGTGCAGCAGATCAGTCTAATGCTCAACGGCTGCAAAGTATGTTACCATTAAGTTACGTGATGAAAGCACTAAATACAGTATCTGCGTACACGTTAGAACAACAAGCTTATGGTGCCAGTCGTAACACCTATGTTTGTGGTGATAATGACGTACGCAAATTTGAGCTTATGCAAGTTTTACGTGAGATTGGCTTAAACCCCATTGACCGAGGAAGTCTCCGTTCTGCACCGATGCTTGAAAAATTACCATTTCGATTTTTTTCCGGTTGGGGTACAGCAATTCTGATTACATTTTTGACACTTATCCCTATCATGTTGTACACATACTTGCGACATTTTTGGTACACCGATAAAGACAATAGGGCGGACGAAGATTTGCCTCTGTACACCGCGAACCGCACTATCGCTTGGTTGATGTTTTGGCTACTCGCCTTAACATATTTACCTGGCATTTTGGCGGGTTTCATTCAGGTTTGCGCGGGAACAAAATACATGCGATTTCCGAATTGGTTAGACCGCTGGATGAAAAGTCGAAAGCAGTTAGGATTGATCAGCCTGCTTCTTGCTACCATCCACGCTTGCATGTCTTGTTTATTAATGGGAGCAGGCGAAATCAAGCACATGTTGACAAACACGTACATAAGTCAGACCGGAAAAGCACCTGTTGTTTTGTATCAGCTTCTCGATACTGAGGGTCAAGTGAGTCTTCTGTTCGCTGTACTCGGATGGGCGTTAATGCTGGTATTGGGCGTTACGTCACTACCTTCCATCAATGCGCAGATGAGTTGGAGGGAATGGGATTTCGTACAGCGTGGTCTTGGATTTATGAGTTTGGTGTTCGGTTTCATACACGTCGTAGTGTACATGCATAAACTATGGAATCCAGACTATAAATTCGGCTGGCCGAAATGGGAAAAACATCCAAGAGGAATTTTCCCGCCGGCTGCATTTGTGATGCCATTATTACCGATGCTTGTTATTTTCCTGAAAATCGTACTTATGTTGCCCGGATTATCCTGCTACTTATACAAAATCCGAAGCGGTAAAATCGGATACAAACGAAGAAACCTTACTGTCTGAAAGAGAATTTTATTTTACAAAACAATCCTGTTTTCAACAGAATATGTGTGTAAAGGATGCATGGAATAGTAAAAAAAAACGTTTTCTGCAAATGTGTCAAAACGAGAAGAAAGATACAGACATTTGTGGGAAGTGTATCGGAAAAGTGGGATGATAAATTTTGACGACGAAATGGAAAGATAACTGATATTCTTACCAGCATTTTGATAATTTTTTGCTATCAGTTCAAAGAAACAAAAAAACTTTTAAAGCGTGGGTTACATTCGGTTTATTGAATTGATTGAATTTTCTGTTTTAAAATCCGTTCAATAAGCTTATAATAAGACATAAGACAATAAGTTGTTTATTTGTAATTAAGTTAGCAATAACTTCGAAAATTAATTGTATTTGTAGGAGATAACTTTACTCTGCTGAAATTATTAATAATGATAAATAAATTACTTAACTACACCCACGTTAGTCTATGTTTGTCTATGTCAAATTGTGCTGTTCACACGTACCCGAAGTCAATTAAGCCCTTGAACTCGCTAATACAAAACATAGTCTAATGTATTGTATAGTTCATGTTCGGATTATCAAGTATGTTTATCTTTGAATGCTACCATTTTTAAGAACGATACATTCGTTCACACGTTGCGAATACACCTTTCCCGAATTTCTGTTTAAACGCCGTGTTTTTGTCATTTTGTATCCTCGTTTTAGATATCGAAATTGTCACTTAATCATTCTACTGGGATTATTATTAATAGAGATGATTACTAGGTGATAAAGTTAAAATGTTATTGAAATAACAAATTTCATAAAGACATTGCTGGATGTACTAAGTAGGTCAAAACACGGTGTTTAAACAGAAAGTCGGGAAGGAACGTTTTAAGGCTGCACCGTTTGTTAGTATAAATTAGAATAATGTCAGAGAAGCAACTGATCATAGTCACGTTAAAAATTGATTTGGGAAAACATGAAAATATCTAAAAAACAAGAGTTGAACGTTTTTGCATAGATGAGAAAACAAAGTGAACTTCAGTCTGCGTTCATGTTTTAAGTTAAGAAGGCTAACTAGACCTAACAGCCAATCAGATATCAGAAATTAGCTGTTTTAACCAATGAACTTTCAGAATGAAAAATGCTTAGGTTTGAACAGATGAAAAAAAACCCAAAAAAACAAAGACGGTTTTAAAGAGTTTCTATGCTTACACAGAAATCCAATAAAACAACTGATTGTATACGTTCTTTTATCTCTATTTATGGTTGGAGACAGAGGAATTGATACAAGGTTGTTTAAAAGCCGGATCTGCACTAGCCGGAAAAATGTCAAGCATCGAAAAATAGAAACACTTTCTACTATTCGCATGGCGACATTTTCCGTAGCGACATTTTGATTAGGCAATCAGGTTGCTCTAAATGTTTCCGCCGCTACATTTTTCCGCCTAGTGGAGATCTGGCTTAAAGGCTCAGTGTGCATTGTTTTGCTTATTCTAGCAAATGATTTTGAAGAAGTGAGTTATTGCTATTTTGAGTTTTTTATGTGTTAAAAAATTGCTAATTGTTTTGGTTAGCTTTTAATTCAATAATTTCCACGTCTAGTCACGAGCAAAACATGATACGCACAGAAACGCAATTTTCTTAGACTCACCTCTTTTTCTTTTCAAGCGTAACCCGGAGATGTGATAATATCAATCTCGACTAACGGAGAGATACTGTAAATTTTGTAGATATTATGGACATTTATATGGGTATTTATATAATTATAATCCGTGACTTGGAGGGCCAAAATGGCTGAAGGACAAACTGTTTAACTACAGTTGATGGATTGTTCTGCATAATTGAATTTCACACATTTGTGATGACATGATGATTAAAACTTAAATAAATTTGTGGCAAATTTTCATCTCGCCACCAAAATTTTAGACAGTTTTAAGTTTCTATCTTTTCGTCACCTCGTCACCAATATTTGAACTCTCAACATTGAACTATCTATTATCTCGCCACCTTACCAAAATTTTTGACAGGTTTTAAGTTTCTATGTTTAACTACACTTGATGGATTGTTCTGCATAATTGACTTTCACACATTTGTGATGACATGATGATTAAAACTTAAATAAATTTGTGGTAAATTTTCAGCTCTCAACATTGAACTTGCTATCATCTCGCCACCAAAACGTTTGGCAGAAGATGACTGCGTCTATTTGTGCAGTCCGTCGATACTACATCGTGCAGTCGTCCGTCAGTCGGATGTACTTCGTGCAGTCTTACCTGTGAAGTATTTTATCTGCCTGTTCGTTCATTCGATTTTCCATTAAAATGAAATTAAGCTTTGACGATTTTAACACTCAAATTGTTTTTAATATTTTAAACAAATTGGTAATAAAACTACTAACGGGTTACTTTAACCAATAACATTTGATCGAGACATGTTCATTAAGGGCGTCAATACAGTCACCTTCAGCGGGAAGAACGAAATGAAAATAAAAATTCAATTTTTCAATTTGCAAAAACTCCAATTTGAATTTAAAATCGAGTTTTAAAAATCATAATTTGTGACATAGTTGTAGACTGTTCATAAAGAGAAAGAAAGTTTTAAATTGAAATATAGGTATGACTGGGACATAGATAATGTGAATCGATTCACTTATTTTATCATAGGCATGATAAAACCTAGTTTGAAGGACCTTATTGGTATGTATCGGTTACGTATCAGAATATCAGTTCCAGAGGTGTGTCCCGGAGAGTCAGGAATTACTTTCGAGAGGAAGCGCAGATGAATACGTTACGGTCTTTCACTTACAACTCAATAATACAACTCAATACTACAATTTTCCCGTTTTTAGGTAATGTTCAAGACAACGGTTTTCTTGTTTCGCTCACCATAATTCCAGACAGCAGAGAGAGCATGACATCTCAACGATAACACTATAGACTATATTGATAGATGGTCCAAATAAGCGAATTTGGTGATTGTACACACCACCAACTTATGTAGGGTGAAGTTTCAAAATTATATAACAAAGGAAGGGTGTTCGTGACATTTAATTTCTCAATTTTTATGTTTAAAGATCTGACGTAAATATATCATCATCGTCATTTTTGTATCATCGAGTCAATATCTTAAATATCTATTTTGTTTACAAATATATCGCAATTGCTTTAATTATATCGAATATCAGCATGGATATACTAGGTATATCATTTGCTTAACTAGGTATATCAAATGATATACTAAGAATATCAAAAATATGTGACAATCAGCTCCCAAACAAGACGTGAGAATGTTTCACCGAGGTCCCAAGTTAAGATTAAATCAAAATCGACTGCGCTAGATCTTAGTCCCAGAAGAATTCTTAAATATACTCTCACCAGCGAAACGAATATGAAGGGGATATTGGAATTTTGAATTAAAATTTATTTCTTTTACTTATTTCCTAAACCTTTTTGGAATTGTTGAATGTAAGTTAATTTTTTGTACCATTTTACAGCCGTATCCTCTCCTCTCCGTATTCCTCTTCTCCCGTGAACTTGTTTACCTGCCACATTACCTTCCAACTCCCCAAAAGCGGGTATTACTCTATAACGTTTGAGTGTAAATTAGATGACAATGTCACAACGTGATCTGTTTTACTCCTTAGATGACACGAGGTTGTGGTTTTGAGGTACGCTGGTTTTCTTGCATAAAAAGACTCAATTTCTAACAATCAAAGCTTCATATGTTGTGTGTATCGTTCTTTCTTTCCACTCTGTTCGTAATGTGTTTGTTTTCGAAGTTACACCTGCCGATATTAATATTTAAAGGTTTTAAGTTGATAAAGTTTTTGAAACATGGTGGCATAGTTTTCTTTGAAAGATATCAAAGGAAAAAAACTTGTTCTTCAAAAATATGAAAAAAAGAGTTATCATATAACAAATTCTTATAAATAGCTATATAAAATAAAACTAGAAGCCGGGGGCTTGAAGGTCAGCGCGTTTAGACGTGTCAAGTTTAAACAAGACAATTTTTGTATAACTTTTTGAACACTGGGTTCTAGGTTGCTATAAACTCATCGGTACAGATCAAGTTGGTTCGCGCTCAGCTAATATGTGTTTTTAACGTAATCTTCCGCATGCTTAAACGAATTGAATTTCATCGACGCAGACACACCATTATGATCTGGTAAACCTGTATTTGAATCGCGAGCGTGTGAGTCAAAAATGTAAGTAACTCCGTTAACCGAAAATATAGATGTAGAGAAGCCACTTGCGATAAATATTGTTCCTTTAACGTTTTCATAGTGAAGACAATGGAGGAAGTTCTCGGTATTTGAATTTAATATTCCTGTTATTTCCCTATACCTAGTTAGTGTCAGGCCTTCACCATTTAATCTTACTCGGTCCGGAAGGTCATCAAAAGACAAGTACCCTGAAAAGCCCAACGTTTCGTATAGTCCATTTCCCAGTGTTAATATGCAGTCTAAATCCCATTGCGACCAAAAAAGCAAATTCTTTATAACTGAATAGCAAATGGACCATAATGCATTGCATGCGCACCGTTTTCCAGCAGATTCATCAAAACGAATATTGCCTTGACTAAATGATCCGCAAACTATTTTTGCAGGAAGAAAAGGGCCAGGATTCAATTCAATATCGCCGACCATAATCGAAATCATACTGACACAATCAAGTAAAGTATAAAACATTGGAATACCACAAGCCATCCTCGAATTCCCTGCATAATTACTAAAAAACTTTGTATTAGAAACCTGGCTGATTTTAGTAGCATAATAACTACCAATTGCTACGCGATATGCTTCAATGGAGATCATTGGTAGGAGGGAGGAAACAATAAGGAGACAATAAAAACAACTGACCGTTTATCGTTTATTAATATCTTTGATCACACTATTTATTTAAGTTTCGAGCTTTGAGCTTTGGGTTAAGAGTTTTTAGCTACGTGTTACGAGTTTGAGCTAAGCTTTGGTGTTCACCTCAGTGAACATTAGTTTCCACCAAATAAGGAGGTGGCGGTTCGTTGCCAGGTATTTGAATTCCTAAAAATAAGTGCAATAATTAGGTAAAAACAGTGTTATTTCAACACATTGATGTCATCATAAATCTCACTAAAAACAATAAAAAATGCAAGCTGGTGAAGTACAATCAGAGCAAAATAACATGCAAATTTTAAGGTAGTTTTCCAAGATTTCGCGAAATTTATTTTTGTGATCAGTGTCTTTGATTGTGTTTATTCTGTGTTGTTATTGGTCACGAGCGAGTTTAAGTCTTTTTTTGATATTGATAATATATCTCAAACTTTTCAAAAAGTCGAAATGAAATGGTTTTTAAAGCTTTTACAACCATCATGTAAAAATATTTGAAACTTTCCGAATATTGCGACATTAATTTTTGCAATTTCAGTAAATTTAAGTGTTTTTTCAACATTTGTCTACCCGCAAAAATTTGTCCTGAAGTAAATTCAATAATGAATTTGTTGTATTTTTAAAAGAGTATTTTAAAAATATTTCAAAGAGCGGAAAGTTTACAACAAGAGAAAATCCATGAGGTAGAGATAGGTGGTGGGTACCGATTAGTTGAGGGGTCCATAATCGGGGTACAGTGACCAATATTTTCCCCAAATTATTTTTTTCCGTTTTTTTTTTCTTTTTCCCCCGATAAGGTAAGGTATCATTTATTATCAGTTTAGCATCCATCTTGGTCATAAAGTGAGTCAGCTTTGTTGTCATAATGTTGAAACCTTCAGTAATTATCGAGCAAAGAACACCAATTCGTCACATGGAGAGTCACCTACACACTGTTTTTATAAGAGCCCTGGACTCTGAGAACTCTGATCAATTTTGAAGCCTTAAAATGTTCTTAATGTGTTCTTAATTTATTCACTATTCAATACCCAAAATTCGAAATTCAATGGACTTGGTCGACATTTTAAATTTTGATGGAGTTGAGTTGATGTAACCAACATGATGATAATATTCTTGTGTTTAACTACGTTATAATGTTGCTTTCTTGAAAAATGTTAAAATATTTTCTTAAGAACAAATGTTTCTAGCCTCTTAGGATGTTCTTAACTTTTAGACATTCGAAGTCTTTATTATTATAACCTTTGTTCTTATAAAAACAACAACATGTATATATATATAGGACAAAAGTTTTAGTTGAAAAATCTGTTTTTCTCCTCTCCTTTTTCCACCCACTGATCTCTAAAAAACGATTATGAGCAATAATGAAGTGAATTGGATAATTTAATATTGTTTTCAGCTTGACTTGCAATTCTCCGATTTAATGAAATTCAATAGAAACTCCAACACAATGTCGTCTTATTTTTTGTGTTTTGTGGGTGAAAGTTCATACAACATTTACACCAGAGCAAATTGTTACGGATTCATGAGTCAAGTTATATACTAAAAAAATAGAAATTATTACGGACAGCGCCTATATTAGAATTCTTGAATTTATACGGTTTAATAATTTTTACCATCTGGATAATATTTTTGATTATAAAAACCACCTGGTGAAACACATTGACAATATTTTCTTTCGTTATGAAATGAAAACAAGAGGCCCTGGGGCCTGTAGGTCAGCGCGGTTGGGTATACAAGAAAAGTAGTACACATTACAAAGGACAACTAAAACACTTATAACACAGATAACATTCCGAGGCGCATGTATTTACTAAATTTCACAACCTTTCTCCTGCGGCGGCAAGAACTACATTCTATTCTGAATTTGATATCCTTTATAACTGTAGATTTTCAACCTGAAGTCCTTATACTGGAGTATTGAATACAATTATTCATGTATTATGAACTCAATTTATTATAAAAAAATGTTAAGTACAATGTAACAAAATATGTGCCAAAGTAAAAAGCTGAAGAATATATACTTCTCACGCGACAAAGATAGCTATGCAAAATTGAACAATGGAAATCATTTTTTGGAAATATCTTAAAGTAAAAAATCTGGTTAAGATAAGGCCGATAAGAAGTTCAAAGACTTCGGACAAGTCTAGGTAATTCTGACAAGGTCAAGTTTTGAGGAGGAGTTCTGGCAGCAGATACGAGATAATACCATAGATGATGCCACCAACAAAGGACCTAAAAAATAAATTATATAACTGTTATACAATCTCAGATTCACTAGTGATGAATTTCTAACTAATTCTCACAAGTATTTTTAGAAATTTCATTAATTTAAAAAGAAATTCTGCAATATCCCATATTTTGATAATCTCCCAAAAGTTAATGGGCAAAAATTCACAAATTTGAGGTCAAAAAGAAATGTCGTAGAAATATTCGGCTTAGTTGCAGTTCACTCCATGAACGATTATCTTGCCCTGCAAAAATGAGTCATAATGAATCATTCTTTGGAACCATTACATGTCTGATCCATAGTAGCAGTTTTCGTGAAAATTTAATTTCGCGAATTGATATAAAGAAAATATTTCCCAGGAATTTAATTTTGTTAATTTCACAAATAATTAGTCTTCATATTTTTTAAAAATTAAATATTACCATGCATATGTTAGCAGACATTGAGGCAAAAACTATTCTTTCCTTTCACAAGAATTTAATTTTAAGAATACGTGAAATCCATTTTTTTCCACCTTGAAGTATATATTTGGAATATATACGGTAAAGCCTGAAAGAAATTGACACACCTGTGAAGGAATGAATTTTTACATAAAAATGCAAAAGATTTATAAAGTCTGCTACATGAAGTCATTGTCTTCAATACGATATGATAGGGAAAGCTTACAATCTTAAGTGGAAATGTAAAGTTTCTTTCTTTCTTTTGGATCATTTTTATCAAAATAAAATGATAAAAGTCTTTTATTCTCGGATTTGCTCTGAAAAGTTCAATAGAAACTCCATCACAGTGTCATATTTTTGGTGAAATTTATAAGAGCGTATTAGGAAAAAATAGAATTTTTAGTGCATAAAGGAATCGGTTAATACACCGATATAGTCAAAACAACAAAACCCTTAAAAGAAACAAAAAAGATAACGCTCCTTCACAGGAAAGAGATTACCCAATATCAAGTTTCATATCAATATCAATTATTTTCTTTGATTTATTTGACTGTTAATATTAGTCCAAATTGTGTATAGGGGTGCTGCTATTTAAGTTTAATTTTTGTCATCCCCCAACAACCATCATTATCCACTATCAAAATTTTCATTCATGTTTTTTTGTTTTTAAAATAAAATTAGGAAAGTAAACAAGTCTTATAAGTTAACAGAAGACCAGACACCCATCCTACCCAACAATTTTTGAAAGTACAGAAACTGCCACTACAACCAGGGTCTCTCTCTACTCTATACTATGTGTGTGGTGTGGGTGTGAAGTGAATTTATATAGCTAAGAGAACGCCATATACCTGTTTTTAGACACCCAGGAAATATTTTGTGTATATTTGTATTTTAATCAACAGGGAATTTGTGAAATTTTAAGTGTCATACACTTAAAACGCCACAAAAAGGGGAGAGGAGGGACAGAAGAGGAGGGAATAAAAATCGAGAATGAGATCGAACAGTTTCTCATAAAATCAATGTCATTATAAAAAAAAGCAGTAAGAATTTTCTAACCTTGACTGCTGTGTCGTTCTCTGTAACACAAGTTAGGATTGCACGTTTTCTGTATTTTAGGCCGCACTGACAATAATTAAATTACTTTATATAAGTTGTAGTGTATCATTCATACATTAACCACGGTTTGTGAATAGCCTCTATTCCAAAGTTTTGCGGAAGCAGCCTACAACTGTGGACAAAAAATCTTGGAATTATTGACGGAAGGAAGGAAGGACGTACAAATGCTAATGAAAAATCAGCTGCTTTCCGCGCTGACCAAATACAAAAAGTTTGGCTTGGGATGATATTGGTGAAATACAGTTTCTCCTTCTCTTTTATCAGTAGTTTTCTCTCAACAAACTGCAATGTTGAAACATTGTAAAGATGTAAACATAGGAGGAGGAAGAAGTGAAGCCGTTCCAACGACCAATGGAAATACAGTTACCTCTTCTGTTTTTTGGATGAGTCTTTTTTGTAACGTTTGTATTTTTTGAATCATTTCGTACGTGCTGGGATCACTGCCCTGAAACGTTCAAGTCAAAATCACTTATTTTCCATTTTCGCATATTATGGAGATTCAATAAAATCTCTTGTTTTAAGTTTTTCAAAATATTACGTTGGGTTTGTTCTTGGAAATACGTTTTTAAGGGAAAGGCGAAAACACATTTTGCAACCTTTGCAACCATCTCAAATGACATAATTCACCTGCGTAGGTGTGAAAAGCTTGCTTCACGTCTCTCTTCAGATCTAATGCGCATGCAAACTTCCGTTACTTTTGCGTCTGTATCTTAAGTGTGAATCAGGCTTTAGTTCACCCACAAATTCAGAAATTGCATTATATTTTATTTAAAGCAACAGATTTTGAGAAAAGCAGCGTACCAACCGGAAATCATTTACGAAAAAAAATAATTTGAAAATGGTAAAATATCAAACTCAAAATACGAAAAGAAAATTCAAAATACGCAAAACAAACAAACTGAGATCTGCATCAGGTAATGACGTAAAATTATGGCGTATGTTTTATGCGGTAAATTTTCAATATTTATATTTATGTAATTGATCATATCACCATATCTTCTAGCTTCGTCTAGCTTCGTCTTACCAATCCAAATTTCAATGTTCTAACACCAAGTTCCAATCCTAGCAGCTCTATGTGGATTATTCTTGGAATAATCCGGAAAATCTGTTAAAAAACATACTGCAACGGAATATTCCGACTATGGCAAGCTTAATAACTGTCACGTCCTTTTGCATTATAAAAATTTTATAGGCCCAAAGGTATCATGTCTTAATTATGCTAGTGTACGTCATTATTATTTGGATTTAAAACGAGGCAATGTTTGATGATAACGAAAGTGACGTCATTAATGAAATGGTCAATTCGTTAAAGTAGTTTGTCGCTTATTTGTAGAATTAAGTAAGGCCGCGCTAAAATCGAAGTAATGATCTAATATTGGATAATCGAGACCGATTGCGAAACATGTTGGAAGCCTTACGAACAAATTTAAACTAATGTAGGAGAGATATGGGTAATAAATGAACCATTTGAAAACATTGATATAACTCGAAGTTCTTCCGTTTATTTCCTCAAGAAAAAGCATAATAAAACATAATATTACTGTTTTCCGTACTTGTTTCCTAAGAAAAACAAAATCACAAGAAATCGATGAGTAAGTTAAGGGCAAGTGGGAGGGAAATATTAGATCATTACTTCGGTTTTATTCATAAAATAGGAATTACATTGCGGACGCTGCTCAGCCTTACGAAATTCTACAATTTTATTTCATAAAAACGACGTAACAATCTAATATTGGATAATCGAGACCAACCTCTCTCGTAATGGAAACCAGACTTCCAAACATCTTTAGTTCAAAGCGTTGCTTAGAATAGTGGATTCAAAATTATTCTGGTCTGTCCAGATGTCCCTATTGTAGTGTCTTTGCCAAATGTATTTTTTTTTAAATGCTCTAGGACTTCATACGCAGGACCCTCATTGATAACAGTTCTATCAGAACTGAAGAGGCTATCCTGGGTAAACATTTATAATAATATTAATATACCAACTTGTTTAAGGAAATTCTTAACCCAATTTGCTATAATAGATTTCTGATTTCGTGAGATTTTAAATGACTAAGCAGCAACTGATCCTGAGATCGCCAATAATTATCAACACATGCAACAACACATAATGGTTTATCCTCTGGGTATTCATGAAATTCTCAATATGGTGGAGGTTTTCCTTTTCTCAAGCTTCTGATAATGTTAGTAAAATAAAATATATATTTATTAGTTCTCCTAAGCATATGCTGTATGCCAAGGTAACATAATTTGTGGCGTCTTCCTGCAGAGGTAAAAAATAAAAAGGTAGCTTTAAAATCAAATCCCTGTCTAACAGGTCATCATTACTTGGCATACCTTTTATAAATGTCAACACTTTCTTAACATCCCAATGTGAATACTTTAGTCGTACAAACTTTCGCGAGCAGAAACTTTCGCGATTTTCGCGAATTTTGGCCCAATTCGCGAAAGTTAATGTCTTCAAAAATTCTCGACTAAGCGATTCGCGAAAGTTTATGCTCGCGAAACAAAAAATTAAAAAAGCTCATTTTTTTCAAGGTTTGAGAAGAATTTTCGGATATTGTATGTATTCTTCAAAACGAAACGTCTCAATATAAACAAATTTACACTAATCTAGTCTATTTGAATAACATCAACAACTTTCTCTGTATCGTTCGCGCGATTTTGGTTTCGGGGTCTTGGTAAAGGAGGACCAAACATAGTTCTGATATCCGTTTGTTTTGCACGTTTTTGGGGAGGAACCTTGTTCTTTGGAGGATTCTTGTTTTTTTTAGGATTCCTAATTTCTTCTTGCTCGATATCAAGAAACAAACCTTTTTTTAAAAGCATCATGTATTTTAAGTTCAGCCTCGGCCATGCTAAAAAATCTTAAGAGTCAAGCCTCAAACATGCTTATAAATTTAACTATTCAAATATCATTAACTACTCAACTATTTCGGTTGGTAAAATTTACTTCTTTATGCTAACTTCTTAGCCTCAAGATATCCTTAATATATGCTTAAGATATTCTGCCTCTGTATGCCTATAAAACACTGGTGTAACACACAACTGTTGTATATACATTTTTTTATTCTTGAAAATCCATGCATTTAAAATTTCAGTTTGGTCTTAATTCGCGAAAGTTTATGCTCGCGCAATTTTCTAAAATGCTCGATTCGCGAAAATTTATACTCGCTAAATAAATTTTTCTGCCTCATTCGCGAAAGTTTATGCCAAAAATTTAGCGAGTTTTGACACTCGCGAAACTTTCTGCTCGCGAAAGTTTGTACGACTAAAGTAGGTATCTTGGTTTTGGCGGATTTTTGTTAAATATTCCTGCCATGAACTTACACAGCATAGGGTGTTGACCAACTGGTTGTTTATCTACTTTATCATGTGAGTTTATTGACGAGTTTGTATAAATATTTCCAAAAAGCAAAGCAAAAAAGTCATAATACATAATTTAAATGCCAAGAATACGAATCAATTTTCTGTTCACCACACCAACTAACCCATTTTCGCCGGGACAATTCGTATTTAGACGAAGTGATTCGTCTTTTGGCATTTCTGATAAGCTCTGAAGCCCTTGTCGAAACACCCTCTAATCTTAGGGTTGACCCACCAATGCATATCCTGCAGGGAATCTTGATTTAGATGTATCACAGACTGATACGAAAGATTGCTTTTTACTTCAATTATTTGTTGCTGTTGCAGATATCTTATTTGCAACATAGCTGGTAGCACTGCCTGTGCTGTTGAAGATAGAGAACCAATAAGGCTGGTTAATTCCCATAGCCAGTGGGCAAAATGTTCAAACGGTCTATGAGGAGGAGTGTTTTCTATAGGAATGGCAAGCAATATCGCCTGCTGTTTCAATAAAAAAACACTCCTCCACAGAGATTTTTGAAAATTTTTCCCATTGGGGAGTGTTATTTTGGGGTTTGAAACAAGGCTTTTCCACTTTAATTTCAATTTTTTTTACTTTCTCCTGTGGCAAAGTAAGTATCTTATTGACAGAGTCTATTTCCAATCACAGAAATTCCAACTTTTGTGTTGGTTTCAACACTGATATTTTCAGATTTATCACAAAAACCTAGATTTTGCAAGAGAAAAATCAATGTATCCCTGGCAATCATCAGGCCTTCTATTGTCAGGCACATAAGCAGCATGTCGTCCAGATAGATCATAATTCTGATTTTGATTCGACACAAAATCGCTGGGCCCAACCCAAAGCATAAACAAAGGAATTCGTGAAGTTTTTCTTCCCATAAAAAGCGATTATATTTCCGATGACTTTTGTGGAAAGGGACGCAGAAATATGCCTCTTCCAGGTCGACATGAAGTCCTTCTCTTTCAACATTTTCTTCAAAAGATGCAAACACTTTGAAGTACAAATATGGGATGAAAGTATTAAATGCCTTTAGATTTATGACTGATCTGTTTCCATTTGTATTGATCAGGAGTGAGGGCAAGTGGAAAAAAGCTCCCTTTGTATAAATTCTCTTACCAAAAAGTCTTTTTGATTTCCATCCCTGGTTTGTGGGCTGTGAAGATGACGATGCAGGTAGCCCATGTATTGTTGTTAAAGATGCATGGCTTCAATATGGCTTCTATAGATGTCTTTTGACTCTTTCTTCGCTTTGGCCCATACCAGTTAGAACATTTAAACGTCTGTTTTAGGTAGCAGCATTAAACGCCTGGCCAATTTATAATATTGTCTGGTCAGTAAATTTCGACATCTCGTCTAAATCAAAATGGTTAGAACCTCCAGCCAAGACTTCGTCTACAGTGTACCACACCTTATGACCCATTATAGCAAAAATTTTCCTACTGCAACTTTTTAGAAAGTCCAACAGGTTCACAAAATAATCATCCATTTTTAGCAACTTATGGAGATTTGTTGGAACTGCATTTTCCAGTAAAACACTTTTAGTTTTGTCTTTTTGTTCCTGTAGTATTTTGAGGGATACTTCGCCATTTCCCACTGATTCCCACTGATTCCCACTGAACGACTCTTCAATGAGGGCCTCGAAACGAGTTCTTTTAAAAGATCTGCTTGGACTTTCCCCTTCTTCATGCAAGGATCGGTTTCATAGTCGATGCGGCTTTATCAGGCTCAGTGGCCTTCAAAACGTGTTCAATGACACTTTCACTGTTTTTCCCGTGCTCAGTGGCACTAGTAGAGATCAAATTAACATTTTCAGTGGATGAAGATTCTGTATCACTCATGATTAAAAAAAACACAAATACTGGATATCTGGTTACTACGTTAATTTCGGATGTTAATTATTTCAAAATGATTGCACGTCCGTTTTCATCGCAAAAAGAAACGATCAAGGATGTTTGGAAGTTTGGTTTCCATTATGAGAGAGATAGGTCTCGATTATCTAATATTAGATTGTACGGGAATAAATTTATATATATTTCGATTTCCTTTTTCTTTGGAATAAGTTTTAGTTGTAAAAACATTTCCAAAACACAAGATTCTCGAAAAGAAATACCTTGTGCAAGTTTCAGCTATTTTTATTTATTTTTGCTGACGTGAATCTTGTGTTTTTGAAATATTTTTACAGAGGCGCAGCCAGAGCTCAGTCAAAATTTGTGGAGGAGAGTTTAGTCATTTAAAGTAGAAAAGAAAAACTTGCAATTGACCTAATCGACAGTTAAGACGGAAAAGATATATCATAACGTTGGACTCCTCCACATTTTTTGTTTTTAAGTAAACAATTTACCTTCACAAAGCTCGTTCCTTCTTTTCTTTAAGGACAAATTAGGATTTGCACCATGTTTTTTGAAACAACCTAATCTCATTGAAATTATTTCGTTTGTGCTTGAAACCAAATATGAATCGAAAGATAAATGATTTTACTAGATTTATTGGAAATCGGAATAAAAAAAATCCTTTCAAAAAAATAGTTATGATTTTTCACGAACACAAAAAAATCCTATTTTCCCCTTTTTAGTTCAAAGAAACCTTTAATCATTAAAACGAAAGACTGCTTTCTTAAGCACGTGATCTAGCTTTCCATTGGTTGAGACATTAACTAAAAACATGCAGTCAACCCCTTGAACATTCGATCTTAGAAAATCAAAGTAATAGTTTTCGAGATCAGTTTTGTTTCCAAATAAACCCTATTTTTAACATTAAGAATGTCTTTTGTAGACTCAAAATGTGAGAAAGCAAAGCAAACTGGAAGCCACAACTACGTGGTAGCTTGGAAGCCTAAACGCAACCAGACTGTTGGCCAGGTAACTTTGACGAAATAAACAACAAAACAATGCTCGGCTGCGGCAAAGAGCCGGCTTAGTGATACCCCTGGATAAATGTTAAGAGGGCATACCGAACTACCCAGGGTATCGGCATTTTGAGTTGAAAACTCGGGGAAAGTGTTTCATGCTCCTGAATTATGCGGAATAATCTGGAATAATCTTTATTTTTATAGTAAACTTATAATATTTTTATTAATCGCGCCTCCATTAATTTGCATACCGTAGAACTTTTACTGGTCTGTATATTATTCCAACAATTCTCCAAACAACATAGAGAGAAAAAGAAGAAGCACGATCAATTTTTATTGGCAATAGTCGACGCACAGACACAGTTTAGTGCAACGAAGATAATAAAAATGTATTCTAAACCATTTCTAGTTAATATCTGTGCAATTCTACAGAACTTTTCTTGGTTCTATCTATCCTGTTTTTAGCAATCCTCACAGAAACTCAGATAAATTGTTACCAGAACTTTCTCTTGAAAATCACATTTTTCAGCTAACATGGTTAGACATAACAGTCTTTAAAATAGACCCTGAGTAGTTGGGCATGCCTTTAACATACCATTTGGCGATCACAAAACTTTTCAGTTGAAACTCTCTTTTTTTATTTGCAAAGACGGTGCATATAAAGTTATGACTGCTTTAATGCCTTTTTTATTTTTCTTTAACAATAAATTCGAAAGATGTGTGTTACATAGCTTCAAATTATACCAGAAAAAATATCAAAAATATACTAAAATATAGTTTCTCCTGCGGAAATACCAAAAGTTTGTCGGTTGAGTATTTTCTTCTTTAATCTAATTTCATACCATCCCTCTTCAATGTTTTCTTCAATTTTTTTTCTTCAATTTTTTCTCAAGAAGATTTTATTACAGTGCGGCGACGCCAAATTTAGAATCAACAAGAGTTAGTAGAGATGTGTTTTCACAGGAAGTAATGGTTTGACAAGATTTACAACATTTCCGTTATTTAGTTCTGAAAGGCTTCCAAGTTCAATATATGTAATACCTAATATCAGTTTCTCGTTCTTAAATATGTTTTTTTTTCGACTACCACTCATTTTAATCTTTAATGTTGATGTCTTTATCAAATCTGCATCAACATCAGAAAACACGAATGGTGAAGGAATGTTGTCTGTCACTTTGAAGTAGTCAGTTCTTAACCACTTTCTATACTGCAGCTGCTGATTGAAGAGTTTGATACTCAATTTGATTTGATGTGGTCCACCGTGTTTTCTATGTTTGATGTCTCTTATACCATTGATATTGACAGAAAGTTGTTTACTTTCATCTTGGTAGATTAATTTCAATTCGAGTTTTATTCGTATTGCACTGTCTTCTATCGATGATGTGCTCATTCCAAAATTCCTGCTTCCTTGATCTTCGTGTTCGAAAGCACCTTCTTTTTCACTCTCATTGTTTTCATCTTTGGATTTCAAAACTGAATATTCTGATTTTTTTTGTCGCTTTACACACCAGTAAAATAAAAGCGGCGGGATAAAAACAGCTAACATGCATGCCACGATTATTAACGTCAAATTAACAACTGAAATGGAAAGGACAATAGCAATTGATTATAATTTCGGAAGGAGTCCAGCCAGTGATAATTGATTCCGAATAAGTGAAACTCCCCATTTACAATATCCCTGAAACAAATTGCTATTGTTTGCACTGATTAAACGTAGGATCATCATTAATAGTTTGACGATTCCTGGAACTCTGCTTTAGCTGCCTGCAGACCCATATCCTTTCGGGTAAATGGTCGGTTATATCGATCTATTGGTATCGGAGAAGATTTTCGACGAATAATGGGGAAAGCAGTTGCGAAGGTATTTAGGCAATATATGTTTTGAATATTACCCAATGTGAACAATTATGTGCTATATGTCAAGGCTAGTTGCAAAGCTGCTTTTCGTACTAGAGTTGTTTTAAGATGAAGGCCGAGACGAGTTTGTACAGCTTACAGTAAAACACAATTCAATACAGATAGCAAAAAAATATATAATGATGTTGACCTCAAAGAAAAACAACATTTCTATCATCAGTATTGAGAAAAGGAAAACACAAAATCCTTAAAACCTTAAGGAAACGCAACTGTACAAAGAAACTAACGAGCATCGTGTTATACCTCGCCGCTAAAATTTGGTTACATAATAAAAAAACATTATTTATCGGAAAGGTTATTGAGTTTCCTGATTAAAGAAATAAATAACACTCACTTTCGTTCTGCATCACCAGATAAGGCGAACTACTTCATGCAAAGTTTTCAGATACTTCAAGAGTATTCATACAAAGTCTTTTGCAAGTTTTAAAGCGTAAATGGGATAGATATTCTACGAAAAAAATATGCCACAAATATATGTGTCTGTTAAAACAATCAGTTAAAAAATCTATGTTTGAGATATATGGAGATAAAAAAAGAAATTTGATTCTGCAAAATAAACCTATACACAGAGGACAGAAGAGTTCTCAAGCACGTAAAAATACTTAGTACAATTAAAACTCTAGAGAATGCATGTCAACTACAAAACGATGTAATAGCACTAAAGCAATGGTCCAACAAATGGTCTAATAAGTGTCATGTACTGACTCTTGGAAAGCACGAAAATATTGCCCAGGCATATCGATACTCCCTAAACAACTTCGAGCTTGAATATGTCTGCGAAGAAAAAGGTCTGGGAGTAATTGTAGATTCAAACTTGTCTTTCGAAAAACACATCGCCATATCAAAGTCAATAAAATTAATTCAATAATCGGATTGATCAGACGTAGTTTCACTTATCTAGAGGGTAAACTTTTCAAAATTCTCTTTACATCATTCGCCCGTATGCATTTCGATACGCGCAAGCAGAGAAATATCAGTATGAGAGAGAAAGTCCAGCGGAGGGCCACCAAACTCGTTTACGGCTTTCAAAGCTTAAGCCATGATGAAAGACTTGTTCGAATTGACCTCCCAACACTTGCCTACAGAAAACTCAGAAATGATATGATTAAGGTTTATAAACACTTCCATGTGTACGACTTAAGCATCATCTCAAAATAATTCCAACACCAAACTCGACAAAGTAGACGGCATCAATATGAACTTGTACCAACTTGTACGAAATGGAATTAGAAGAGTACAACGAAACTCGTTCTACTTTTGATCGACGAAAGTATGGAAAGAATTACCCGTCTTAGTTGGGGAATCAAGAAACATTTATAAATTCAAAGTAAATCTTGACAAGGCATGGACAAACCATCAATTCAAATACAATCTGCAATTGTAAATAAGAGCGGTTCATAGAGGTACATTAGTGCCTGTGTACTTGCAAAAATTCTATAATAATAAAAAGCAAAAAGTTTGCGATATGAATTAGTAAGCCATTCGAATATGAAAAGAGAAGGTGGAGTCAGAAAAGATTGAGAGAGCAGATTCTGAGTAGCACTCATCGGAGCTAGATCATCCTCTTCATCTGTCTGTATCCTACGCTGCATCTTAGAGCTTTGTTTAAACATTGAATTGGTCTATTCAATGCACTTCTTGCATTAGGCCGATAGCGTCACCTCGCAAACATTATTATATCTTATTATATTTAGATACTTGCGATATGTCCCGTGAAACTGATCGCGTACCGCATATCAACTTAAAATCTTAAAAGACCATTATGCAAGGACTTCTGTATCTTTTTTAAGTTATCAATGAAATCGATGAAAGGTGTTGATAAAATTTTTGTAATCGTTATGGTTGTTATTTGTAGAAAAATTCAACGATTGATTTTTACATTCAATAATGAAAATTATACAATCCGCGAATTAAACACCGTGTTCTGACCTAGTCAACAAGTATGGCCTCGTTTTTACGATCTTAATCGCTTTTAATTATTCTACTGGGGAATTGAAATAATATGTGACTATTGCTTGGTAATAAGGCTATTAAATTCGTAAAACAACAAAATGCATAGAAACGAGGCGAAACTTGAAAGCTAAGCATTAACACGGTGTTTTAACAGAAGTTCGGGAAAGGTATATTGATGAAAAGCAGCAACATCTAATGTCTGCTTAGCTGTATTCATTTTCAATGATATTTTCAAAGCCACCCAATGATTCAGTAAATTCTTTGAATTATAAATAGCAATCGTTGAATATAAAATAATCATTCGTGAAACATATAAAAACCTTTGTTGAATGTAAAAATCAATTGTTAGATTTTGCTACAAATGAGCAACCACTGTCTGTGCGTAATATCTCCTGAAATTGTAAATGTGTCCAAAACGTCATTTAGAAAGTGACAATGTACTGTGGAGGACTACAGGATGACTGCTTTTTTCCCAAACTAAAAGCATATATGCAGAATTATTCGGACTTGTGGCATATAAAGCACATTCCCACATTTGGATAATTCTTGTTTTCAACTTTGTTGGTCCCTGAATTCTGAGTTTGATAAGGTGAGAAACGGTAAAGCGTTTCTTTAACGTTCAATAACGTTCGATAATTCACTTTGAAGAAATTTTGAGTGCAGATAATTTTGTCCCGCCAAAATAGCATGGGTTTGTCTTAAGGGAGCAGAAGACTACTCGTGCCTCTATTTTTACTTGATTTTTTTAATGGAGGCAGTAAACAGTATTTATGAATACACAATTATGAACAGTTTTAATAGATGTTTTAAACCATGAATACACGCTTTGTTTCATATGCAACATTTTTAAAGCGAAATGACTCGAAAAAACCCCAAGAAAACAAAACCAAAACCTGAATGAGGACAGAAAAGGAACATCTGGTTCTAAACGTGTAAACTAAAGAGACTTTAAACTCAACAACCAACAAATTAATCCACAAATTAGCTTGTAAAAGAGAGCAACTTTTGAGCATCACTTAAAATTTTGTGTTGTTTATCAAAAGAAAGTGTGAGCCAGTTTTTCATTCTTTTTTTTAATAATAACTTCAAAAAGATTCGTGATGAATAAAATATGACAGTTTCAAATATGAACGGGCAAAACTGCTGAAAATTTGACAATATTACATTACTCTCCATTTGTTAGTCTTTGAAGGTAATTTAATACCATTTACACGACATTCATTTTTTTCTCAAGAAACTTTTATACCGATGGTAATGACAAATGCAGAATCAACAAGAATTAGAAGAGCTCTGTTCCCACAGGAAGCAATGGTTTAATGAGATTAACAAGATTTCCGTTACTTAGTTTTGACAGGCTTCCAAGTTCAATATATATAACACCTAATATCAGTTTCTCGTTCATAAAAATGTTCTTTTTCCGTTTGCCACGCATTTTTATTTTCAATGTTGATGTCTTTATCAAATTTGCATCAACATCAGAAAACACGAATGGTGAAGGAATGTTGTCTGTCACTTTAAAGAAGTCAGTTCTTAACCACTTTCTATACAGCAGCTGCTGATTGAAGTGTTTGACACTCAATTTGATTTGATGTGGTCCACCGTGTTTTCTATGTTTGATGTCGCTTATACCATTGATATTGACAGAAAGTTGTTTACTCTCATCTTGGTAGATTAAATTCAATTCAAGTTTTGTTCGTATTGCACTGTCTTTTAACGACGACATACTGATTTTATGTTTCCTGCTTCTTTGATCAACTTGTTCCGTCGCGTGTGTAGCTTTTAGGTACTGTTCAAATACTGCTTCATTTTCACCATAATTTTCATATTCGGAAGCCTCTTCTTCTTTTTCCGTTTCAATGTCTTCATCGTCTGATTCAAAAACATTATATTCTGGTTTCTTCTTATACGTATGCGAAGTTGTTGTAGACATCGTTTTATACACCAGTAAACCAAAGGTGGGGGATGGGAACAGTTAACACGCATGCCACGATTATTAACGTCAAACCAACAACTGAAATGGAAAGGACAATAGCATTCGATGATATTTTTAGTGAGCTGGGTTAAGCTGTTTTCATTGATTCCCCGAATAAACTGAAAACTGTCCATAAGCCAGAAAAAAATATCTCCCATTGTTATTAAAAAAAGTTTAATAAAAAATGTAAGTGCTTTAAACTGTTTGCTTCTAAAAAATCAGCTGGCTAGTAAGACCCGCTGCATTCTATCAAATTTCATATATCCGGAACCGTTAATGGTATTGACTTAATAATTTAATAGGGATTAGAATTTTTAAGACAGTGTGTTGTTATAAATATAGCAAAATTTGACATCATGATGATCTCAGCACATGAACATGAACCATTACAACATGTGAGAGTCAAGAAAAGGAATTGTTGTATTGTTTGATCTTCATAAAAGTAGCACGTGAATTATCATTGTGCATAAATATAAGCTACTATTTTTGTTGCATTTAATGATGACTTTCATAGAAGTAACTGAAAGTTCTGCATCGGTAATGATGATGTCAGCATGAGGTGGTAACTCCGGTGGTATTTATAACAACGCATTACCTTTAATAAAATAATATTTTTTTTCTCCAACATTTTTGCTGACCTCAGCACTTTTTTGAGGTGCACCCATTTTCACCTAAACGTACTTCTTGGAAATCTGAGTCACGTTGTACCTATCATAACCCTTATATGCATCATAACTCTCCAGGATATTATTCTTTACATGTCAATCAATATTTTTATGTAACTATGACATTATCAATCGAATATGTGACGTCACAATATTCCAAAATATCTCTATTTTTCCAATATTTCAAAGATTGTCACACCATTTATGATATGAAAACTTTTGTTTAAGGAATTTGTATTTAGGTTCTATATTATTAGGTGTATTTTGTTTTCAAATTCGTTCCTCTGTTAATGTAAGAATCGTTCAAATTTGATAGAAATTCCATTGTTAATAAAGTGCTGACGTCAGCATATTTCCAACTGTTTTGGCTCAAAAGGTCTGAACATGTTACTTACAAACACAAAAAATATGAAAAATAAGTTGAAAACATAATAATCTGTAAACTTTAAGGCATGAAAAATTCTTGAAAATTTGGGTACCGAGTTACAATTGGTGACGTCAACAAAATTTAAATGGCAAACATGGACACAATTATTAGTGGACTAAATGCAGAAAATGTTGAATATGCTTTTCTACCAAGTTTCATTGCCCTATCATGAGTAGAATAGATTGTATAGGGATCGGGCCAATTAGGACCAAAGCGCTCAGGCCTGATAAGATTAATATTTGTGTTGAGGAGTTTTTGGAAAAGACTCAAAGATGAGGACGTGTTAAAAATGTTTTAAGACTAAAAAAATGAATAACACATACTGTCGGACTGCATCACAAGATAAAACGAACTTCTTATAAAAAGTTTTCTCATAAAATTTAAAGCGTAAAATAGATAAAAAAGTTTATCAATAATATGCGTACTAAAAATCCTTTGTCGTGTCTTATTATTTATGTGTATCAGTTTAAAAAATCTAACTTGGAGATAACAAACCAAACCACATGAGGTACAAATGAAAATCTGGTTCTGCAAAATATATAATGCCCGTGACACACTCATTTCCTTTTTCTTTCATTAACAATTTTCAAAATATGTCTTTTGAATGTAAAATATTAACCCTATAATAACTGTTTACTTAGGCGTATTCAGGGTCAGTCAAAAAAGTGGAGGAGTCCAACATTATGATGTCTTAAGTGTCGATTAGGTTACTTGCACGTTTTCCTTTTGTACTTTAAATGACTAAGCTCTCCTCCACAAATTTTGGCTGACCTCTAGCTACGCCTCTGGTTTAAGAGGGCAATACCGGAAAATATTGACAGACTTCAAAGTATTGCCCGAGTTTGCGATTCGATACGTTACATACGTTACATACATACACACATAGAAACATTAAATACATATATTAGATATTATCTAATCTAAATGAATTTTTTTCTATAATGCAAGTGCTTTTTTGTCTTTAAACTGTGAAAATTTGGTTGTTCGTTGTATTTCAAGCACAAAATGTTCTTTTGAAATCGGTTCTATGCATGATACAGTCGCTGTAATTTAATTTTCCTTGGCTATTTTGTCGAATAATTTGCAAACCTTCTTTCGGATTGTCGCACGACAGGCGCAGAAATAGAAATTTTATATCTCTGCGACACTTGTCGTGCAATACCTCAGTTTATCGCGCGATCGCTAAATTGTCACTGAACAATATGTTTCGAATGTATCGCAAAGCGTTTCCATTAACATAAACGATGTTGCACAGCAATCGTACGCTGCCTGATCCTGCGATGTCGTACAACATTTGTCGCACGATGAACTATTTCCGTTAAAATATTTAAGACAACTCCAAATGAAATTGAAAGCAATATGGCAAACAGACGACATCTTGAAGTCTGTTTTAGTAACGCTACATTGTGTCATGAAACAAAGACAAGCAACGAAACGGAAGCATCGATTTTGGTTTATTTCAACGGAGCATATTTCAACAGAGACAACAACTGGGAGAATATCATATTCCAGTTAATCAACTCCAATTACACGACAAAGCTACCTCAGAATTCCCCCTGATCGATTAGAACATTTGGTACCAACGTCTGCCTTGAAAAAACAAAAACAAAAATAATTGCAGAAATAATCAGCGAATCGAAGAATTTTTATGTTTATCCTGGGAAGTTCTTGCGCGATTGTTGTAAAGACAGAAAACTCCTAGACAAAATTTAGGTGTTCTGCATAAACTAGGGTTACGAGAACTTGTCTGAACTATAGGAAAAGTATATGGGAATTCTACAGGTACATAGTAAAAATTGGTAGCAGCCTTGTTAATACTGTATGGGGACGTTCTGAAAATCTCACTGCTGTTGAGAGGTTTGTTGAGAAATTCTCTCATCATCCTAGAATAATGAAAATTAAACAACACAGTCCTAACGACAAATGTTCCTTCAATCACGTTGAAGATGACTGTACCCATTTAAATTTATCGCCAATAAGATATGTGGCTCTTGTGAAAATTGACCAATTGATATTGCTGTTTTTCCGAATGAACTTGTGCTAGCCAAGGTATACCTGTGCACAAAGGAAACATATCCTTCATTTTTCCACCCCTCTCCAAAGTGTTTGAAAAGGTTGTTGCTAGACAGAATTTAATCTTTCATAGTAATTAATTTTCTCATTCTTTGTGTGGTCTTTGGGCAAAACATTGCGCTCAAGACACCCTTTTCAAATTCCTCAAGGAATGGCAAGCTACTGTAGATCCATCTGGTTTTGTTAGTACAGTTTTGATGGATTTGTCTTCTTCGTCAGATTTCTTGCGACTTATCAGAATTTTTTTTCTGGGTGCTCACAGACAACTAAAGTTGTGTCTACTTTTAATGACTGGGAACATGAGGTTCTTTAATCTTGCGCACAGCTCTGCAATGGTTCGATCAAAACCAGTTGGTTGCCAATCCAAATAACTTTCAGGTAATGGTTCTTGGGATGGTACAACATGAGTACAGGGATTTAAATAAATGCACAAATATATTACAATTTCTCCTTGGTACAACACACGTTTGTGATGATGAATACAGTATGACGATAAAGGGGATTTTCTCACAAAAGTCTCAAATCAAAAGAAAATCAGATCCCCACATTTGGCTAAATCTTGACGTGGATTTGAAGCACGGATTGAAACTTTGTTGCTCTGTGAATTAGACTGCTTCAGTGGAAAGATTTTGTGTTGTCTATACCGACAAGGTGAATATACTGGATAGCTAGGATTTCCATAATTTGAACATTCTTCTAAATGACCTGTCAAAAAAACGTACGAAGTAAAAAGATAATATTACTGTTTTTGACATTTTACAAGTTAACGTTCAAATATGTCTTTAAACTATAATTCACCTTAAAGGAAGAAATTCAGTAATTATGATTACTCATAATTTTGTCCTACCAAAATTGTACATGGGTTTGTTAGGGAAAAGGAAAGCTATTCCTACATCTATTCCACTTGCTTCTCATAATTAAGGCAGTAAAAAGTAGTAAGGGAAATAACAAGATTTAATAGAATGTTTTAAAATTGGAATGCACTTCTGTTTTTAGATAGATAGATAGATAGATAGAAGAATTTATTTCCAGCATATGCAAATAAATACATTTGGTTTTCCACCGAGAAATGCATATGATATAAGTGTTTGCATCGCGTCAACATAAAATTTAAAACAGTATAAAACGTATACGTTATGGCACAGTCGCGGATTCCAAGCTAAACAATTAGGTGCTGAGTTGAAATTAGACAAATAAGCTAAACCTTAATTATACCAGTGCTTGATTGACCATTTATTGTAAGCAGGATTCAAGAGTTGTGGTGTTTTTATAAGCAACACGAGGCTCAAATTTGTGAAGAAGAAAAACAAAGCAGGCCAATCTGAGGTGTCTTTGCCCTACAAGAAAAAAAGCATAAAGAAAACAAAACCAACAAAGCAAATGAAACGAAAAGAAGGGGCACAAAAGGAACATCTGGTTCTAAACGTACAAACAAAAAGACAGTTTAAAGTCAAGAACCAACACTGTAACCAACAAATGAGCCTGTAAAAGAGAGCAACTTTGAGCATCACTCAAAATTTTGCGTTCCTTATAAAATAATGTCTGTATAAGTTTTTGATGGTAAATAGCACAGCTTAAAATATTAACTGACAGAATTGCTGATAATAAAATAGCCAAAACGTTTGTCTCCTCGAAAATAATGAGAATTTGGTCTTTTAAGGTAATAATATTTGCATGGCATGCACTTTTTCTCAAGAAGATTTTATATCGATGGTGATGACAAATTCAGAATCAACAAGAGTTAGAAGAGCTCTGTTCCCACAGGAAGCAATGGTTTAACAAGATTTACAAGATTTCCGTTATTTAGTTTTGACAGGCTTCCAAGTTCAATATATATAGCACCTAATATCAGTTTCTCGTTCTTAAAAATGTTCTTTTTCCGACTACCACGCATTTTAATCTTCAATGTTGATGTCTTTATCAAATCTGCATCAACATCAGAAAACACGAATGGTGAAGGGATGTTGTCTGTCACTTTAAAGAAGTCAGTTCTTAACCACTTTCTATACTGGAGTTGCTGATTGAAGAGTTTGATACTCAGTTTGATTTGATGTGGTCCACCGTATTTTCTATGTTTGATGTCTCTTATACCATTGATATAGACAGAAAGTTGTTTACTTTCATCTTGGCAGATTAAATTCAATTCAAGTTTTGTTCGTATTGCACTGTCTTCTAACGATGACATACTGATTTTATGCTTCCTGCTTCCTTGATCGGCTTGCTCTGTTGCGTGAATTGTTTTTAAATACTGTTCATATACTGCTCTCTTTTCGCAGTTTCCCTTATGCCCGAAACCTACTTCGCTGTCACTATCAATAGCTTCATCATTGGATTGTACAACTTCATATTCCGTATTTTTCTTCATGTTTGTGGTTTTTGTAAGATATCGTTTTGAACACCAGTTTTCACCAAATTAAAGGAAAGATGATAGCTAACAGGCATGCCAAGAATATTATCACTGCTCTAACATCTAAAATGGAAAGGAAGGACTCTTTCGATGATACAGGTGATACATTTGCTACAAGAATAAATGCGAATGATGTCATCATTTTATGTTATGACGTCATCAATTGGTCTCCTTTCTGAATAATTTTGAAATTTACGTTACTTTTTGAAAAGCATTAATAGTAGGTAAAACAATTTTTTTTAGTGAAATTTTACATTATTCTGTATCTAAATACAACAATATGCCCAAATTTTGCATATTGTAAGAAATGTCGGGGGGGGTGGGGGGGGGGGGGGAGGGGGGGGGGGGGGTACAACCAACGTCGTGTGTCATTCTGTGTCTATTATGGCTTTATTGGCAAGTTCGAGTTGAAAAATGAAAAAAAATACTGGAAAAGGGATAAATATTCTTACAAAGGCCCATATGTTGTAGAGTCGTTTCCAAGAAGGATCTCTGTCCCAGTCCCAAATTTGCAACGTTTGACTTTTCAAACCGTACTTTGATCATCAGATGAGAAAACACCTGTTGTTCAGATTCCTGAAGAAAAAAATGCGTTCAAGCATGTTTTTCTGATCACCCTTCATCCATACAGGTAGCTATTTATACAAACAATGCTACTTCTTTCAAAATTTCTAAAAGCAATAGATAAAGAAAACATTCACAGATTATGATGAGCATGATCAATATGTTCAACGTTTGCAATGTTGAAATCAACACATCGAGTCCAATAATTTGAATTGAAAATCTGCTGATAATACGATCAGATTTGTCGAATTCGACAAATTTTGTTCGACAAGTTTGATCGTGTATCGCCCACCTTAAACAAAGGAAGAGCATCTTGTTGAAAACATAAGTCATAAAATAAAATAAAATGAGAAAGGAAATAAAAGTCCCTGGTCTGGACAATTTCAGTGATTTCAAGTGATAATCAAAATACAACTATATTCGTAGAGAATAATACTAAAGTAAGGGTAAAAGTAATGACTCTTCTATTAAAATCCAAACCCCATCGTTTTTCGAAACATCATTAGCTTATTTTTCATGACCCCTTATACTTTTTAAAAGTCGGGAAAACATTGTAAATAATTTTATGCAGCGGCGGATCTAAAGGGTAGTCGAATTTTGTAGAGGAGAATGTTAGCTATTAAAGTATAAAAGAAAAGCGTGCAAATAAGTCCATTGGTGATACAGATGGAAAACAGAAATTATGTTAATGTGCTCATCCACAAATTGCGACTACCCTCTAGATCTGCCGCTGTAATGTATTCGTAATCAGGAAACTTAATCTTCCCATATCAAAATGAGCTATGTTAAAAAAGCACATTTTTTTTTCTTCTTCATTTTTCTTCATCTATGTTCTATTTTTTTCTTAAAATTTACGAAAGCACAATACTCCAGTCGGAAATATCTTTCGAACAAGGGTAAATTTGTTGAAATTAATCAAGACAACACTGAAAAATATGCCAAGTGCACAAACTTTTGTGACAGACTTTAGTCAATTAATCTTCTCTCCTAGACACTAGTGTCGTGCTGATCACCAGGGATAACACAAACATTGTGTACACTATACTGATTTATATTGCTTCCAAAGGATCACTAGCGAAATTCTTAAACTTATCAGATCCTGACAGAGTTCTGACGTATTTTGCAATTGAAAAAAAAAAAATGAATGTGGATTAGCCTTTCGTATTTTTTGTGTTTTTAAAGGCATACCGAACTACCCAGGGTATCACGCATTTTGAGTTCGAACACTCAGGGAAAGTCTCAGCGTGCTTCATGCTCATGAATTATGCGGACTAGAAAATAATCTTCTTTTATTTTGAACTTACAATAATTTTTGTCACTTTTTAGTGCAACGAAGATAATAAAAATATTTCTAGTTATGCTCTGTGCAATTCTACAGAACTTCTCTTGGTTCTTTTTATCTTTCTTTGAGCAATCCTCAAGGACACTGGTAAACTTTTACCAGAACTTTCTCTTAAAAATATTCTCTTTATAATATTTGTCTCTAAATGGTTAGCCATAACAGCCATGATTATATAATATAAGCGTCACAGCCGGCACGTCCACGTTGTTTCAACGTTGAACATAAGTCAATGGTGATGTTGAAACGACGTCTAAGTTTGGTTGAAAATGAAACAATCGACAACGTCATTAATACGGCTGATATCGACGTCGATAAAACAACCTCAATAGAAAGTTGTTCCGACGGCACATCTATGTCATTTCAACGATAGGCGGACGTCGTCAGTGGCGTTGAAACAACGTTATAATTTGGTTGAAAATGAAACAATCGACGACCTCGTAAATAAGGCTAAATATCGACGCCGATAATGCAACCTCAAAACAAAGTTCTTCCGACGTCACATCTACGTCGTCTCAACGTTGAACGACAATATCAATGACATTGAATTCATGTTAAAATTTAGTTGAAAGTTAAACAATCGACGACGATATTAAACCAGACTGAATTACGACGTCAATAAAACAACTTCAAGACAACGTTTTTCCGTCCTTGTAGTGATGGAACTATGTTCAAACACGTGTTTATAAGTTAAGTATCTGAACAGATATAACTACTACTTAAATAACAACATTGTCAGTTGGAAAATCTCTTGGTTAAAATCAATTGTTAAAAACTAGTGTTTGTGAGTTTGTATTCAATGCATCTATAGTTCGGGGTTAATCAATTTCACCCAAAAATTTTTCGAATTGTTCCATTTGTATATCATATATCCACCATATACGTTCTGGTTTGATAAAATTAATGGCATGCTTTCCTCTTGTTCGACCATGGAATTTGTTCGAGATAGAAAATAGTTTGAGTGCTACAGAAATGTTTAAGGGACCGAGAAAATTGTTCGAGATAGAGAGAAGTTCGAGATAGAGGGTGTGGGGCTGTTTTTTTATTAATTGTCGGACGGAAAAATCGATAACTCTACAGCCGATAAAAAACGACTGATAGGTAATCAATGAGCCTGCATGCGTTTGCATGCGTTTAGTGAGTCATGTATAAGTCTATTTAGTTGGATTGTTTTGAAAGAAGGCAATACCAAACGCAGAAAAAGAAATATTTGTAGTTTTATTTTCATATCGGACGGAATCGATAAAAATTATGATTTTAAATTTTTTGATTCAGTATTTCATTTTATCGAAATTCCGGATAGAGACAAAGAAAAACTGAGATATATATATTGCTGGGTATTAACTTTATTTTGAACAATAATTTGGAACTTTTAAGTTTAACAAAGCTTTAATACTATCTAGTTATGATGACAGTACAATAAAATGTCGGACGGAATGTCGGACGGAACGAAACACGTTCGAGACACAGAGAGACCATTGTAGTTCTAATAAAATATCTTTTTACCTTTCACTTCATCTTTTCAATCAGCACCAGAGAAATGCTAATGTCGTCGAATAGCATAAGAATTAAGAAACAATTATGAGATAAACCTGTAAAGTAAGTCTCTGTTGCGATGGATTAAATAGGATTATTGTTTTAGTGAAACCACCAGATATAGAATAATGAAAAAAAAGTTTCTGCAATAAAGAATCCTTAAATTCTTTAAACCTTAAACCTATTGTCGTGAACAGCGGCGGATCTAAAGGGTAGTCGAAGTTTGTGGAGGAGAATGTTAGCTATTAAAGTATAAAAGAAAAGCGCGCAAATAAGTCCATTGGTGATACAGATGGAAAACAGAAATTATGTTTATGTGCTCCTCCACAAATTGCGACTACCCTCTAGATCCACCGCTGGTGAAAACGTTTAGGTTAGACTATATCTCTTAGTCTCTTAGTTCAGATTCCTTTATATATAATTCCAATTGTTTATATTGTTGCGCCTCTTATAATATTACAAAGGAAGTGATAAAAGCATTTCTTGCAAGTTCACATTTAACTAAATCCAATTGTAAATCCAATTGACAGTATCTCGCCCGAATAACAAACAAATTGGCTCACTTTCACTATCTAAATATCTGAATATTGTGTGTTGCAATAGCGGTGACGGTATTTGTGTGTTTGATGTGTGTTTTAACACTGAACTTTCTTTGGCCATCCAATGATTGCCCTCCACAAGGACACAATCAACAAGACCTTCCGATTCCGATTCTGGTCAAGTACCGTAATGCAACGAATAAACGCCCCCTTCTTTTAAACGCCCCCTCGAATAAACGCCCCCTAAAAAACTGAAATTATTTAATAAACGCCCCCTTCTATTAAACGCTCCCTCGAATGAACGCCCCTCCTAAAAGGAGGCGTTTATTTGAAACATTAATAATGAAAAGAGGCGTTTATTTGAGACAAGTTATGACGTATATTTCTTGATTTTTTAAATACAGGAAATTTTCTGTACAATCCTTTCTTTTTAAATTTTAGAGGGAATGTTGAAAAAGGTTTTTCCGCTTGAGGAGTTCCTTTTCAAGCACTTCTGCACAGGACTTTTGTTGAGTTTCGAAACTGAGTTTCGCAGGAACGACTAAACCAACTTCTCTGTGTCTTTTACCAGTGACAACAAATTTAATAAATGCCTCCCTCTTTTTAACGCCCCCTCGAATAAACGCCCCCTCAAATTTTTCAAAAATTTAATAAACGCCCCGGGCGTTTATTCGATGCATTACGGTATTTCATCAAGTTCACGAAAATCATCCTTCCATTCTTCACCGTGAGTCCATCTAACATTGATGCTTTGCAGTTGTAGCCTATGGAAGAAAAGGTATCGTAGGGGCGGAGTCCATTTGGAAGAACTGCAACTTGAGATTTGTTTTGTGTTTTCTTGTGATTGTTTGGTCATAACATCTTAGCGCGACGTCAGTCGTTCTTATTGCATTACTTACCCAAGAGGAGAACGCGCCGTTGAAAGGCTGTTTTCCGCGCGGTATCACTGAGCGTGTGCAGAAACAAAAACATTTAAATATTTTCGCGGGAATAAACTCTGATTTGACAACGGCCTTAAGACAAAAATATCTCGATAACCAAAGGCAATAGATTGGCCAGGGGGCTTCTGGCGAAAATGTTTGGGGAGTGGCGGTTTGATAAAAACGATATCTCATTAACGGTTCGTCGCCGCAAAGTATCCTGATATTCTTGTGACTTTGTTCACACAGGCTGCTAATTGATGTGACCACAAACAAAACATCCCTTAGTTACTGGGTTAATTCGTGTCCCAGATAACGACATAAAAAATTTCATAATAAAAACGAAAACCTATAAACATAAAGAACCGTCGCGTCATGAGTCTGATAAAAATCGTCCTTCGTCCTCCTTTTGTGAACGAAAGGCCCGCACAAAGCTTTGTCGGAGAAAATTTTCATTGGACAAATGTTTTCGTCGGCAAGAATTTTCATCACCTGATAATTTTCGTTAATGTCCCATAAAGGGCGCGGACTTCAATTTTTTTTTTTTTTTTTTTTACAGAATGTTTTAAATATTACATTTTTACATAAAAGAGAATAGGCTTCAGACACTACCCTCCCTTTTTATTCCTGCCCTATGATCATGGTCATAATTGTAGGTTTGTTTACATTTTAGTCTACCATCTTATGTTTTTGAGCGGGAAACGACAAAGTGAAATACAAAAGAACAATAACCTGGGAGCTTCAAAGGTGTTGCTGCTCTATATTTAAGGTAATAAGGTTTTTTTATTTTATTTTTGACATAGCTTTTTATGTTGCACCAAAAATGAAAAAGTTTCTCAAATCAAAGGTATTCGTTACAAAATTGATGAGATAAAACTGCTACTGGAAGAAACAAAACTAGACATTTTAGCTATTACTGAATTGTGGAAAAGTATAAATCCAAATAAATAAAAGTTAAAGTTCTAAACAGAATCGCATCTAAATAATGATATCAAGGATGGAGAGATCAGTATTTATGGGTACAACCTCATTAGAAAAGATCGTAACCATTATAACTCCTCCCCATCCACAGGTACCAACCTGTGGATGGGGAGGAGTTATAATCTATTACAAAGATACACTGAACGCATTTGAAAGCACCACCCTTGCAAACAACAAGGACTTAGAGATCACTGGACTAGAGATCATTTCTAAATCCCAAAGGATACTTGTATCGTGTATCTACCAACCTCCAAGAGATCTCAAAGCCTTTTTACCCAAATTTGAGGCTGCCATCAAAACTTTTTGTGTAAAGAGAACAAATGTTGTAATAGTAGGTGACTTTAATATCGATCTAACTGACACTAATCTTTCCAGCTACCATATCCGTGGAGAATTTCGCACTCTCTTACGGAGACTTGGCCTGCACAGTGCAGTCAATGAGTCTACTCGTATAACCAGCAGCTCAAATAGCCAGATCTACCACATCCTTGTCACCAGATCATGCCAAAACAAAGTCAAAATTTCTCATTCTATTGATCTTGGAATTTCGGATCACCATCTTATCTACTGTGGCATTGATCTCTTCACACCCAGCATCAAACCAGTATTTAAAACCGTCCCTAATTATAGAAATATTAACATTGACAAAATTAGGCACGAGCTAAGTGTTGTCCCCTGGCACATATGTGATGTTTTCGATGACGTTGATGATGTCGTGTATACCTGGGAGACATTATACAAAGGTGTACTAAATGAACACGTTAAACATCGAAAAGTCAAAGTGAGAGCCAAATCACACCCATGGATGAATGGTGTTATACGCAAAGAATTAAATAAACGTTTCAAACTGTTTAAAAAGGCCCAAAAGACTCCAAAAGGCTCAAACGAATGGGCTGAATACAAACATGCAAGGAACTACTGTACCAAACTCATGTGCCTTTCAGAAGCATCATACTGGAAGACTAAGTTTCAAGGTCTTTCATCTTCAACCAAAGAATTTTGGCAGACCATTAATGAGTGGTAAACATAAAGCCGCCAAAATCGGCCCACTGAAAGGCAAAAATGGAAATATTGTCAATACTGATCCTGAAAAATGTGACCTCTTGAATACGTATTTCGCAAACGTTGGCAAAATAAGTAAAATACCAGAAAATGCTGATCTAATGGAACATTTCTATCGTGTCACACCAACCATAAATGTTATTGATTATCATCTGGACAAATTACAGAAATGCTTCCACCAGGTGTTCAAAACAGGCAAAGCTGGTGGTCACGAAGGAATATCTTCAAAGGATGCAAGGTTAATTGGAAATGACTTGCTAAATGGCATACATTTTATTGCCAAGTCTAGCTTTTTATCATGCAAGTTTCCATCCAAGTACAAAGTTGCTAAAGTACATTGTATCCACAAAAAAGGTAGCAAACTTCAGTGTGAGAATTATCGACCTATCTCACTTCTCTGTTTACCTGCCAAGTTGTTGGAAGCAGTTGCTGCTATGGATATAGACAATCACATATACAAAAATAACCTCTTAACAGATCATCAATGGGGATTCCGTAAAGGAAGATCTCCAGAACTCCACCTTCTTAACATCACGAATCGGTGGAGCCAGCTCCTCAAAAATGGTAACATCATAGGAGTACTTATGATTGACTTCAGCAAAGCCTTTGACAGTGTGTGTCGCAAGACACTGGCTAAAGAGATGATGGCAATTGGGATATCAGGAAGTTCATTGGAATGGTGTGAAAATTACCTTTCAGAGCGTAAACAGTTCACTGTTATATCGAACAGCCAATCTGCATTAGCTCCTGTAGAGCAAGGTATACCTCAGGGCTCATTGATGGGCCCAAGGTTTTACAGTTACCACTCAAACGATCTACCAGATGTAGCTGAGGAGAACAATGAGGTAATTGAGATGTTCGCGGACGATACTACTGGTGACTGCTACGACGACACTATAGATGCTGTTACTGCTAAACTGCAAAAACTCTCTAACAACCTGAATGATTGGGCTAAAAAGAATGGTATGGTTATTCATCCTGGAAAAACCAAGATTATGCTGATATCCAGAAATAACCTTACAGGCCCACCCAAGACATAAAAATGGATGGACGCTCAATAGAAATAGTTAGCAGCCACAAGATTCTAGGAGTAGACATCGATAACAAGCTAAATTGGAAAAACCATGTCATGAAGGTTACAAAAAATATCAGCTCAAAAGTGAAAAAGCTGAAACAAATGCAAACATTGGGCAAAGAAACACTTTGCAAATTCTATTATACAGCAATTATACCATCAATTGTATACAACATATCTGTTTGGGGAAATGGTAACCTAGGCAAATTAGACAACCTAAACAGTCTACATGGAGAAGCAGCACGCATGATCTATCGACTACCAAATAAACTCTCCACTGATAAATGTCTTCAGCAGGCTAACTGGCATTCTTTGCACTACCTATACAAGCGACATTTGTTGTGTCTGATGCATAGGATATATTACAATGATATTGATGAATCAATCTACTCAAGATTTGAACATCAACCAGAGGCACGCAGATTGTCTCGACGTCAACATCAATTCAAAGTATCACCGATCAAATCGTTCAAAGACCAGAACTCGTTCTCGTATAGAGGAGTATATGGAATGCCAAGTGAATTCAAAGAAACCGTTAACTACGAAAAGTTTAGTAAGAAACTTGGTTGTTTCTCTGAGAAGATTTCTTCTTATTCATTTCAATATAATACTTTCAATATTCATAAGGACTTTATCTTTAATTGAATTTATGAAAATTTTTGATGAGCTTGTTACCCAGATTGTGATTGCAACAAATGTCACTTAATATTTTGCTATCAATACTCACATGCCATTTTGCTTTTGTACCGTTTGTGTTATGTTTTCTAATTTCTGTTCTCTAAACAACCTACCACTACACCCAGGTATATAGGTGGGAGTTTTATTTTTTTTATAATTCATATCTACAAGTATATATGTATATATATATGTGTGTGTGTGTGTGTATATTTGTGTGTATTATTGTGTATTATGTATATATTTTCTTCCTTTGGTGCAGGTCATTATGTTATGTTTTTATCTTATAAATCTTATCAATTTGTTACTTACATTTTGCCTTCTTACACCATAGACTTACTTGCTAACACCATGTAGGCTATTTGCTCGTTACTTCTGTTGTGCCAACTAACCTTTCTTACACGCACCTCACTTTCATACAACCTTGACCTTTAGTTCAAATTAGGGTCTTTTTATTATAAACGAATTTTAGTTTTTAATATCTTTTGTATTGTAGGTCCACATCAGCTTTATATGCTGCCTTTTGTAAACCTGCTTTACCAAATAAAATAGTAGTAGTAGTAGTAGGTGCATAGACAGTAGTGTCTTAATGTTTGTGGGTGAAACTTTACAAAGAGGGTATTATTAGGAAAAAAATAGAGTTTTGGTGGATTAACATTATTGTTGCTTTTTTTTTCAATAAGAGAAAATGGATTTTTAAAAAATTCTTTTACGATGAAAGTTTAGATATTTCAATAAATCTGCTTGTGTTGTTCTTCTCTGGAAAATTAAAATCCTGGATGTTTTAGCGATATTGGGTCATGTTACACAGAAGTTGTTAAATTTTTCAAACATATCGAACGTTGGTCATTATCATAGCCTGGTGCTAAAGGATTCGGTGAGGTCGACATGTTAGAGTCGGAACAACATTAAGAGTGCGAAAAATGTAGTGAGTGGCCCCTTAGTTGCAGTTCATTCCCGGAACTATTGAACCTGTAATGGTTTCAAAAAATGATTTGTTAATACGTTCAATTTTTTCGTCTTTAATAAGAACAGAGAAATAAAGAAAACTGACTAATTGTATGAGATTTCTGTCATAATTTTCCATTTTCTGAGGGCTTTCCCATGTTTTCCTTAAAAACATTCCACAAATACAGAGCAAATAAAAGAATGGAGTCTGAAACATGTGATCAAAATTAGCCTCTAGTCGAGGGTTCTTGTTTATTCAAACTATAGTTCATCTATAATTCTTTATTCACACAACACGGTAGCAAATTCAGTTAATATGTTGCTCAAAATACTCTTGCGAAATTTTGCGATTTTGAAAAACAAACTTGTTAGAGGTAAAAAAATTTCTGGGATTTTGGTATCGTCGAATTTGATTGTGGATCGCCTGCTTTAGATTGAGGTCAGCTACCACGACAAAATTCGTTATCAAAATGTGGTGTCACAGTTTCGGAAAGACACAAAACTTTGCTCAGAAAAATAATCATATGAAGCTGAAGTACATAAGCATATTATTAAAAAATTATTCGAAATACCAAGAGCAAATGACATCTTAATTTTGACGTTAATTCTTTGTTAATTTAAAAATAACAACAATTTAAACTGAATTTTTTTAATGAATATGATTTTAATCAAACAAACTAAAGTATATGTTGGTGCAATTTTAGGGAAGCTGGCACAAAACTGCAGGAAGGTTTTTCTACAGAGCTGCATCAAGTATATAAACAATGAGCTCAGAGACAGGAAACCCATCTATATTTAAAGGACAGCAATGTGTCAAGGAAAACATTAGAATGGATGATAGCAACAAAGAAAATAAAGGTTATCAAAAAAAGCGAAAAGAAAGAGACGATGATCATGATGAATATCAGTATTTAAATTTAATTTCGAAAATCATAAAAAATGGAAAGGTAAAAGGGGACAGAACAGGTTAGATATCTTTTTGTGATTGTTTTATTTGCTTATCATTATATTTAATTTTCAGCAACAAAATTTGTGTTGTACTACAAAACCTATTTTTAAGCATGTTTTCTATTGAAAGATGACTTTTTGGAGCCAGATGTCTTGGGTTTAATAGGCCATTATTAGTTTCCCAATTACTCGGCAAACATCATTTTCCCAAAAATTCTGGCTAGTGCCCTGTCATATAAACAGTAAAGTAAATGTTATGTAGCCCAACATGATAAGTCTTAGTAAATAATTATTTAAAAAAAAACTCATGCAGTTGATTACAGTTAGATGTCCAGGTGACATATTCTATACATATGTTATTGTTCTTTGCTTGATAATAAACAGATAGCGAGTATCAACAAATCTCTCATCAGTTATATGAAGCCCCTTAATTATTATCGAGAATTACTATAGAATATCTAAAATTATTTGATAAGCATTTTACGTCACAGATGTATGATAATTGCTGGATGTTTCAACAATGATTAAGTCATTTTGGTTCTCGTAAATTTGAATGGTCTTGAAAAATTTTCTGTTTATTTGATCAGCACATTTTGTTTGATTTTTAAAGTTTACACGCTATAGATTTTTCAATTCCTTCTTCTTATCTTTGCAGGAACTGGTACAATATCTATATTCGGTGCACAGATGAGATTTAACCTAAGAGAATCTTTTCCTCTGCTCACAACTAAACGTGTATTTTGGAGAGGAGTTGCTGAAGAACTTTTGTGGTTTATTAAGGGCTGCACAGATGCCGAAGAACTGTCTTCAAAGAATGTTCATATTTGGGATGCAAATGCTACTCGCGAATTTCTCAACAAACAAAGTATGAATTGTAGTCTCACTTTGTGTTTGTGCACTCAGCATCATGTCCGATATGACTTGGATTCTAGTGCAATACTGTAAAGGTTTCCGTTATGCAACAAAATAGAATGATTATAGAATTCTGTTCTAAATTAATCAATATTACAGTATGTTTATTCCAGAACTTGTTATTTCTTAGATTTACATCATCGAGAAGTTGGAGATTTAGGGCCAATATATGGATTCCAGTGGCGACATTTTGGTGCAAAGTACATTGATAGATACACCGATTATGAGGGCCAAGGTGTTGATCAACTAGCTAATATTATAAATACCATCAAAACGAACCCTAATGACCGAAGGATGATCATGTCAGCTTGGAATCCATCAGGTACTTTGTTTCTACATGTTTGTTGGGTCATACTGCTGTTTTGCATAATCTTGAATTTGCTTACCTGTAAGCAAAGTCATTAGTAACTTCCCTGGTATGGAAGTATATTGTGAAGTACTATTGCCAGTATTTTTAATTTAAACTATCTAACTAGTTTATTTTGCATTCACGTTGATCACATGATAGAAACTAATTTGACTGTGCATTGGTTGTAAGTATGTCGTGCGATCAAAGTGAATGGAGCATGATACAATTTTCAAATTTAAAAGATCAAAGATAAAAATGACCAATAAGTTGAAATAAGACCATAGGCTACTAATGACTACATGTTGTAACAGATGATAGGCTACCAATGACTACATGTTGTAACAGATGATAGGCTACTAATGACTACATGTTGTAACAGATGATAGGCTACTAATGACTACATGTTGTAACAGATGATTTAAACATGGAAGAATGAAGAAGTAGTTGTTAGGTTTGCGTTCATTAAGAGGCTTCTTTTTTTTTGTTTAGATTTGCCACAAATGGCATTACCTCCTTGCCACTCATTCTGTCAATTCTACGTGGCGGATGGTGAACTGTCTTGTCAAATGTATCAACGATCTTGTGACATGGTAGGACTTTGCTTCCACTGAAAAATTATTGGTGCGGCACCTCGTGTTTTGAGATCACGTGATTCGGGTCGTAGCCCCTCTGTACCAAAATTAAATGGGAAAATTTATAATTTGTAAAGCTTCTGCTCTATATCCTCCTTCCTTTTTTGATTTGATTGACGATGATTTTCAGATGAAGTCTTCATTTTTGTCTAGGGTCTTGGTGTACCATTCAACATTGCAAGTTATGCTTTACTGACATATATGGTGGCACATGTTTGCGACCTAAAGGTATTACATTCCTTTTTTTATTGAAAGTTTATTATACTTATGAACTGTTCGCCACGTGAAGAATAGAAGTATATTATGTGTAGATTTGCTGATTATGTTCTAGCCTGGTGATTTTATTCATTGTCTTGGAGATGCTCATGTGTATAGCAACCACGTGGAAGCGTTAGAAACACAGGTAGGAAATTATTTGATTCCCCATGTCTTGTAATTGACTGTATCGTGACTTATTAAACCAAATGATATTTTACTTCAAACAGTTTGCATTTTAATCTGAGGTTCCCATTATTCGGTTATCTCTGATATACTACATACAATTACAACTATATATATGAATGCTATATATTCCTAAAGGCGGATTTCCATAGAACCACCATTTTGTGTTGGGGCGTTAAAATAGCATGCGATCTCGCACAAAATGTGATCGTGATTTTATTGATAATCACAAAATTGTACCTGAGGGAATAATCTGAACAAACTAATGTAGAAGATTGAAAATTACGTAAACATTTAACTTTAAAGAAATCTGATTGGCTGTCACTCAAAAGCTCCGGAGCGACGTTGAATTTGCTTTCTCTCGCGCTACCTCACAAAAACCTCTGAAACCGCGGCCGTTAGTATCTGTTGTGCATGCACTACAAAAAATGCTGCTCTAGGGAAATCCACCTTAACTACAATTTCGGGACATTTAGGGCAAACCCCAAAGCGAGTATTTATAGCATTGCATCGTGGTAGTTGTATGTTTTCTTAAAGAGATATAACTGAAGAATGGGAAAGATCAATTTCGTTCATTGAATAGATTTTATTGTGATTTCCCAACTAGTTAACGCGACCACCTCGGCCGTTTCCCAATCTCTCAATCAAACGAAAAGTGACCAATATCGACGATTTCACGTTCGACGACTTTGAATTGACTGGCTATAATCCACATCCGAAAATCAAGATGGACATGGCAGTGTAGAAGGAAACTGTGCTTGAAATCTGCGATGGCAACAGACATTTTGAGGCAACTTCACAATCACAACGGGAAGCAGGCGAAGATAAACGATAATAAACTCGTCTTTCACCAACGTACCTTATGTTGCTAGCACTTGTAAATTACCTAATCAATTCTTGCATTAAATACACGCATTACTGGAAATGCGAAGGAAGGCGTGTCAATTTCTCAAGTCATTATATTTATAGAGTTTTGACTGTCAAGTTTCTTTCAAATTGTTACTTTAACCAGTCATTAGTATTTAAATAAAGTATAACCACTGAAATCGAGCACCTTCTAATCCCTAGGCTGTCCATCATAGATACAGCATTGACGCCTTATTACGCCGTTCTTTCCACGCCGGTCTTTATGGCGCTATTTTTCAAATTTCACGGTCAAACTTTTATAAATCTCTGTCAACAACAGCTACTTTTTGGATTGTCTTAAAATAGTTTTGTTCAAACGTACGAACCTGGAGAATTGGTGTTTTTTTAAAAAGATCATGCCAACCTCGCAAACTGCACACTTGTATGTCTGATGGCTGGCAATACGATTGAGATGGGGTTTAAAAGTATATACTGGTGAAATACTTTGTCTTTAATTAGATATTTCGGAGTAATCTGGCCACCCTGCGCGCCAGCAGACGATGGCAGGGAAAAATATATTACTTTCAACACAGGAATCTCAGGGAAAAGTCAAAAAGTCCAAGTGTGTTTCTGGGAGAAGTCGGAATTTTATTTTGAAAATCTTTTACGAACCGGTGTGATTTTTTTGGATAAAATTACATGCATTTTTAACTAAAAGATAAATAAAGAAACGAGTTAATAAGACATGATGATAAGGCTAAGGGAAATTCCTACTTAGTACGGAAAATGAAAAGATTTTGTCCCCGGAACATATTTAATTAAATTCAGAACAAGTACCCAACTGTGCTTCCTGCTTGCAACCTAGATCCCCCCGTCGGGAGGAAGTGGATGGATTTGTAAACAAGGGTGACAACTGAATAATCTAGGCGTTCTTGAACTGGCAACCATCTGAGACACATGACGTCTGCGACTCTTGGATATCTATTTAAAACAGCTTGCTGATGCATTAAGGTTTTTCTGAAGGCGAGATTTTTGGTAATGTGAAACATTATACAATAGCGTGTTTCCGTAGTCCAGTTTCGAAATGATTAGCGATTGAATTAGCTGTTTACGAGTTTGTAGCGGTGCATAATGATTGATCCTGCGTAATACATTTATTGTTCCAAAACATACATTTAAGAGTTGATCAATATGAGCATTCCAATCTAAGTGATCATCGAATATTATACCAAGTAACTTGAAAGTATGTACAGTTGTGATTTGTTTGTTTTCACATGATATAACAAGATTTGATGGTTGGTGTTTGCTTCGTTTCGATGTGAATAGCATGCACGTGGTCTTTGAGGTGTTCAAAACTAAATTTGAAGTTTTTGACCATTTTGATATTTCATTAAGATCATCTTCGATTTCTTTTTTTTGCTTTATGGATGGTCTCAGGCTTGCAGTGCCGGTATAAAGTCGAATCGTCAGCGTATTGAATGCTTTTTGAATTTTGGAGGATGTTATTCATATCTGCCACATACAAGTTGAAAAGCACTGCTCCTATAATAGAACCTTGTGGAACTCCAAATTCTATGTTCTTTAAACGAGATTGTTTGTCATTTGTACATAAGTGTATCGGTTGGTTAGATAGTCGGCGGTCCAGTAAAGGAATGATTTGGAAAAGTTCAGAGAATGCATTTTTGTTATTAAAGTTTCAAAGTCAAGAGTATCGAAAGCTTTTGAATAGTCGGTGAATATGGCCATGGTTAATTCTCCATGTTTCGACGCTCGCAGAATGTCGTCTCGGAATTTCATTAATAAACTGATTGTAGAGTGCTTTTTCCGAAAACCAGATTGCGTTTCATTGTGAACAATTTGATCTTCAATAAATTCTTGGAATTGGCTGAGTACTTATACGCTCATAGATTTTTGACAGATATGGTAATACTGAAACTGGGATTTGACAGTGATAATACCGTTTGAACGAGACTCATTCAATTTTCCAGGCGGATGGAAACGTTTGGCTACGAATAAAGTTATTGATGATGTAAGTAAGAGGGGATGCTATATAAGTATGCATAGGTTTCATGAGATGGGCTGGTATATTATCATAGCCTGCTGAACAGTCATGGCGAGTCTTCTTTAAAGCATCTAACGCGTTTTGTAGAGAAATTTGGTGTAGTTTGAATGAACTGCAGCTGCTTTTTGGTAAATTAAAAATGGTGGATTTAATTTCATTTCGAGATTTGGGTTATGCCAATGCGATACGAGTTGCTGTTGTGTTTAAGTGATTGTTTAGTTTATCGGGATTTTCTTTAATGGTTTTGAAATTGGGGTTTAAGATTCTGTGGAGAGTTTTCCATATTTCTTTCGGTCGTTTTGAAGATAATGTATTTTGTTAGAATGAGGTTTTGGCTCTCTTTATTGCTGATTTGATTTCGTTTCTTACAGATCGATAGCTTTTCCAGTTTTGGTCTGTTTTTAACATATGTGCTTCGTATCTTAGTTTATTTCTTTGCTGCTGAAGATGCATGGTCTCAAGATCTTTCATCCTTGGTGCGGGAGGTCTGGGGAGTTTTACACATTTTAGTGGTGCAATGTCAACGCATTGTTTGATAAGGTCGTTTAAAATATCAAGCTGTTCATTAGGGTCTTCTAGTGGATATACGATAGAGAATGGAAGTTGTGAGAAATCTTCAGTGTATTTTTCCATGTCAAATTTTTTGTAGTTTCGAATATAATTGGAGCGTGATTCGAAACGTTCTAAACGGATGTTAACAATCATATATCCTGCATCATGATCACTAATAGTAGGACATGGCAGGACGTCACAAAGAAGTACTTTATCTGGAATATTGGTAATTAAATGATCGATCAGTGTCAATGCTTACCTTGTTGGTTTCGAGAAAACGTTTTGGAGATCAAACTGGTCTAACATGTCCATGTATTTCCTCGATATCACATTCATTCTGCTTTGTGGTCTTATCTTTTACTTCTATCCATAGGTATTTCAATTCTTTATTCAAGTTCTTGATATCATGTCGTATTTTCTAATTTTTGATTCCATCTTTGATATAAATTCCTACGCCACCACCTTTCCTCACATTCCTATTTCGATATTGAAATTCGTATCCAGGTATGTTGACATAGTTAAGTAAGTTTTTGTCGTTAGCCAGGTCTCTGATAATGTTATAACGTCAAAGTTGTAGGTATTTAGCATATATTGGAATTCATCGAAAGACGATAGCATCGATTGTGTGTTTAGGTGAGCAATGCTCATGCAATTACTGTGTTGCTTCAGTTGATTGAGATGAGGGTCTTCAAAGAGTCTTATCAGATTTTCGAGAACATAGTACTCTGTTTTCCGTTTGTTATTCGGCACCTTTGATTTTTCGGGAGTAATAATATATACCATTTTTCAGCAGGACCCTGACAAGCGATTCAGAACTTTTGCAGCCACGTATATTATACTGATGAGGTCATCAGGGACGTGTTGCTGAATAGAATAGCCGACCTCAATATACGTCGTGATGCTCTTAGCTCGGACAACGTTAAGAAGAAGCCACTGATGGAGGTCATCGCCTTTGTAGCGAACAAAGAAACCGCAAGGAATGCCAACCCTGCAACCTCCGTATCCACCATGTCAGCCTACCGTCGTAACAAAGCCGTGTTCCTTGCGAAACTTTTTGGAAGAACAACAACCAACTAAACCGGTAACAACAAGGGGAATCGAGTTCGGTGAGTGCCACCTCATGGGACAACTTTGGTCAAGTATCCTCCATCGAAACCCACAAACCTCATGCTTCCCCAAGAGGCCATTCCAGACCGGAACCAAAGACTACGATACCTGTGGACCACCAGATATTCAGCAAGGGTGAGTGGAGGCGGACCCGTATGAAGGAACACCCAACAATCAATCTGAAGCTATCACTGGCGAAACAGTCAAAAACTGTGAATGTGAAGGGGATTGTCGATTCAGGTGCTCAGTCTAACCTTTGGTCCCTCAATCACTTCCTGCAAGCCAGATTCTAAATGTCTGACTTAATCCCTGCCAAACTATCATTAAAAGCCGCCAACAAGTCTCCGATCCGCATAGAGGGATTCTTTTACGCTCAGCTTACAGGACAGTCAAGATCAGGGGGCAGCGTCTCTTGCACCACCATGATCTATGTAAGTCGGGAAGCTAATGCGCTGTACCTATCCTACGAATCAATGCTGCAACTAGGCATTGTGGACAGTAACTTCCCTCCCATCGGGAAGTTCAACAATGTACCTTGTGAGACTGCCAGTGTAGAGTTCAACCAAGCTGCGACATCGGACGCGACATCAATATGTGGAGCAACAAAGGGCGATGGTAACCCATGCAACTGCCCCAAGAAAATGATTGTCCCGGATCGACCAAAGGAGCTCCCATTTCCTTGTACTCCCGACAACACCAGCAAGATGCGCGCTTGGCTTCTTGAAAGGTATGCCAGCTCCACATTCAATACGTGCCCGCATCAAAAACTCCCACGGATGGATGCCCCCCCTGTGGAAATACACCTCCGTGAAGACACGCAACCGGTAGCTTGCCACACTGCCATCCCTATACCGGTACACTGGCAGGAGAAGGTACACTCTGACCTGCGCCGGGACGAGAAGCTAGGAGTCCTGGAAAGACCACCCATAGGGGAACCCGTAACCTGGTGCCACAGAATGGTGGTGACACGCAAGCATGATGGCTCACCACGCAGAACCGTTGATCTCTTCCCTCTCAACAAACACTACCAAAGAGAGACACACAATGCCGAACTGCCATTCCACACCGTTCGCCGTATACCTCGGGGACTTGGAAGACCGTCACAGACGCATGGAACGGCTACCATAGCCTACTTCTCCGCAAATCCGACCGCCCCCTGACCACGTTCATCACACCGATTGGCAGATGGTGCTACAAAAGGGCCCCCCAAGGCTTCGTGTCCTCTGGTGACGGATAAATCGAAGGTTCGACGCGATACTTGCGGAGTTTCAGAAAAAGGAGCGCATCATCGATGACACTCTCCACTATGACCATGACTTAGAAGAACATTGGTGGCATACAATTGATTTGCTCACTCTCGTAGGGAATGCTGGCATTGTGTTAAACCCCCGAGAAATTCCAATTCGCCCAGAAAGAGGTTGAATTTTCCGGCTTTTGAATCACTGGAGATCGAATCGACCTATTGGACAAGTATTTCAGCACGATACGGGACTTCCCTACGCCAACTTCAACCACCGATATCCGCAGCTGGTTTGGTCTAGTGAACCAAGTAGCAAACTATGCTCAACTGCGTCAACATATGGAGCCATTCCGACCCTTTCTATCTCCATGTTGCCCCTTCAGGTGGGACGACGAGCTAGATACCGCATTCACGTCCTCCAAAGCTGCCATCATCGGCTCCATAAGGTCTGGTATCGAAATTTTCGATTTGAATAGACCTACCTGCCTAAGAACCGATTGGTCGAAGCAAGGGATCGGCTATTTTCTCCTACAGAAGCACTGCACCTGCCTGTCCAAAGTGCCTGACTGTTGCACGGATGGATGGCGCATCACCTTGGCTGGCTCTCGCTTCTTGTCATCAGCAGAAAAGCATTACGCACCAATCGAAGGTGAGGCCCTAGCAATAACGTGGGGTCTCGAGCAAACGAAATGGTTCACTCTTGGATGCCGTGACCTGATCGTAGCCACTGACCACAAACCACTGACTAAAGTGTTTGGTGACTGCTTGACGAGATATCGAACACATACGACTGTTTCGACTGAAACAAAGGACACTCCCCTGGTCATTCAAATCTATCCACCTCCCAGGAAAATCGAACCACGCAGCTGATGCCGCTTCACGTCACCCCTCGTATGTCCAGGATTCATCCTCAGCCTCTGACATGACTGAGTCACTGATGGCTGCGGCCATCCACCGAGACACCACCAGACTCACATCGATCACATGGGAGCAACTCGCGGCCGAAACCAAGAAAGATGCAGCTATGACTACACTCCTCACATCGGTACTTTGTAGTTTCCCAGAGGATACCCATAACCTCTCTGCTGTTGTCCCATTCTGGAAGTACCACGACAGTCTCCACGTATCCGACGGTGTGGTCGTCTACAAAAACCGAGCAGTTATCCCTCCCTCCCTACGCCCAGCTGTCCTGGAATCGAGACACTCAGCACACCAAGTAGCCTCGATGATGGGTTCACGCGCACGGGCCATAGTCTTTTGGCCAGGCATGACCCACGATATTGATATGACAAGAGCAAAATGCAGGGACTGCATCGTCAATGCTCCTTCCCAACCAGCTCCTCCGTCACCATCATCAGTCACACCATCGACACCTTTCGAGGAAGTGTTTGGTGATTATTTTGACTCGGCTGGCCAACACTACCTAATCGTCGGAGATCGTCTTTCCGGTTGGTCCGATGTCTTCACGTCACCGCACAGTTCCCCAAAGTCTGGCTCTGTTGGCCTAATATCCTGCTTTCGAAACTACTTCGCCCGGTTTGGCGTCCCAAAAGAACTTTCCAGTGACAGTGGGCCCGAGTTCATAGCCGAGGCAACCCAGAATTTTTTGCAGAGTTCGGGTGTGAAACACGGGCTGTCATCTGCTTACTACCCCCAATCAAATGACAGAGCGGGAGTGGCGGTCAAGTCGACCAAACGTCTCCTTTGTTCCAACACCGGCCCGTCAGGTTCCCTTGACACAGACAGGTTCCTGTGATGCAACTTCGCAACACACCGGACCCTGATTGCAACATCTCCCCGGCCCAGATCGATCGTCTTTGGCCACCCGATTAGAGACACATTTGCCTTCGCGAATCGCCTTGAGAAGTTTAGTAACCGCCAAATTCGCCCCCTCTGGAGAGAAGCATGGTTGCAGAAAGAGTCAGCACTGAGAGAACGCTTCCACCGCTCGGCTGAAAAGCTTCATGCAGGCTCACGCAGTCTGCCAGCTCTTGCGTTGGGTGATCGGTGCTATATCCAGAATCAAGTCGGAAATCATCCTAAGCGATGGGATTGGTCTGGCACCATCGTCAAGGACCACGGCCATCACAGCTACACCATCAAGGTTGACGGATCGGGTCACCTGACAACGCGGAATCGGAAACATTTTGGCAATTTCTTCCAGCATCAGATTTAGTCAACGACACCAAAGGCAACAGGAGTCAGTCACTACGTATTGCCGATACTACCTGCCCCTTCTACAGTGCTACCCATCAAACTCTCGCCTAGCAACGACTTGGCTGTGCCAACCTACCAACTCCCGACCTCCCAAGCAGAAACGCCACCAGCGGACGCGAGGAATAATCCAGATATGACCCCTGCCCAGGTTTCACAGCCGTCGTACGACCCCCCCCCCCCCGGTAACCAGCCTGCCCACTGGTGCAACTGTTCAGCCTGGAGAGACATTAGGACAATTAATCCCGAAGCCCATATCTGATACTCCTACACCACCCCCTCCAGTGAGACATTCTTCACGGGTTGCACGGCGCTCCTAAAGGTATGAACCAGAGACCGGCCAATGGGTATAATTCTTCACTGTGTTCAGAACTTGGAGGGGGGGGGGGGGTGGAGAGTAATGGACTATAAACGTACTATTTACTAGGGTTTTGTATCTCTTATTGTACTTATTTCTTATCGTTTTAGCCAAACATTCTATTAGTGACAGACTAAACAAGAATGACTTTTGTCCAATGGCTGTTGAAATGCAGAAAAAAGTTTCAAAGCCAGAAATGGGAAGAAGATTGAAAATATTTCACCAATTCAGAAGACAATAGCTGATGGATAAATATGCCTCAATATTCGTATTGGTGAATTTGTTTTACTGATTACACTATCAGTTATTTGCGAGAAAAAAAGATAGGGTAGGTAACGAGGCTAGAAAATTGATGACACAGCGCAGTACAGATATCAGCTTAATATTTTTCTTTTTCCTCTCATGCTTTTTCATTCATAATTATTTCCTACCAAGCAGGTGTAACAACAACTTAGTAGCTTCTCAAAATTGTGAAAGTAAGTTAATACAATTTTTCAGAGAAAATATTTTCTCCTTCCCTTGATATAATGAAAAATATACATTACATGGTGTATTTTTAGTGATCATGAGTGAATGGCTCAATCAACACCAAAGAAAGGGTATTTGCAGAAAGAAGGAGGAAATCAATCCAAAGTCGACTTTGTGGAGAGCAGAGGAACAACAATTATTTACTTAAGATATTTTCAGTTTCTGGAAAGCAGAAAAGATTGTCTATGAAAATTGTATGTACATGTGGAATCACCATAGAGGAGGATGACTATCTCCCTCATACAGTTTGTAAAAAGTGTTTGAGCCGTGTCGAGAACATGTTGACATTCATACAGTCCTGTCAACAAACACAGGTGACACTCAGGCAAAGCTTATCTACAAAAAGATTACCACCAACTAGTTTCCAATCACATGCAGTTTATGGAGAATGCTCCAGCATAAGTTCACATAAACAGTTACAATTTACAACACAAAATAGATAAACACAAAAAGGAATTAGCTACATGAAAAAGTAAAGCATAAAAGATCAGGTGAAATTGATCTATCACTTGCTCAAATCATTTATATGAATCTTCTAATTATGTAATATTCCAATAAACAAAACAATAACTATCATTCAAAGACAAATCAGCTGGGGTTTCTTTGCACCTTGTCATTATTATGCTTTACCTCAGACAATAAAGACTGTGGAATAAAAAAACAATATAGAATTTACAACTTCAGTTAAACCATAACTGCAAATAACTCAATGCAAATTGTGTTTGTCTACAAATTCTGAATCCTTATTTATTCCACTGTGTTTTTATGTATATATAAAGCTTTATTGCATATATGGAGCATATTTCTCTATGATATTATATATTAATTTTACATATAAATTATCCCAAATATTGAATGTATGCAAAAGATCTCTTGATGATATAACATGTTCAATGTTAGAAACGACATTTTCAATAATTTCATTGGATAACCTGAACACATGAACCATATATTCAGATTGTAATTTCTTGTGTTCTTCCATGTTGAACTGCAAATCAACCAACTTTTCACAAGTAATCTTTCGATTGTCCTGCGTCACCAGTCGAGAAGGTTTTTTTTTCAATATTTGTTTCGATTGATTTATATACACATAAATCTTCATTACAAACTGAACAGCACATGTCTTGTGAATCTCCATTAAAACCAAAGTATTCAAGCAGTTGCTTTCGCAAACAGGTAGATGACTTACAATACATCTTCATTGAATCAACCATATTTTTGTCGCTCAAATCATTGTTATTATAAAACAAAATAGCATTTGATTGTTGCCCAGATCTCCCTGCCCTTCCAATTTCTTGTGCATACGATTCAAGATTGTTGGGTGGATTCATATGTATTACTTGAGAAATACTAGGAGCATCTACACCCATTCCTAACGCAATAGTAGCAATAACAACACAATTTCGGTTGGTTTCGACCGGCCTGCAGGGCTTTCTTCGCCGCCATCCAGTACATTGAAATGGCAAGAAGCGCTGGGGACGAGGTTGATTTTTCATGTCCTCTCTTTCGCAGTTTTCTGCGGATACGTTTCAGTTGCCTTGGAAATGGCTTGTTTTTTACTCGGCTCCCGGAGATTTTTAAATTGAAATGTTTTCGTGATTTGTGGTGAAGTCCAAGTGAAGTCAAGTTGTTCGCTTTTTACTCAACTTTGTGGTGTGAAATTACTATGCACATTTTGAGAGTATGATTAAATGTGATAGAAGTGACTTCCTTAAAATTGCCAAATTAAATTTAAACTGGCCTCCCCCTGCAATAGACCATTGCCTGATGTATTTCAACACGAATCTTTACCAAAACGTGGAAAATTGGCTCACACTCTCCCCATTGCCCAATCCAATATCCTTGTAAACTATACCAAGTTTTTACAACATTTATTTTTGCAGCCTGCGACATTGGAAGGAAGGTTGGAACAGACCTGTCAATTGATCTCCCACCAATGAAGAGTGGTTGGCGGATGGACTCTCACACCCCCTCCCCCCGCCCCACACACACACCACTCACCGATGATCTTAATATAGTGTTTCCCTCTTCCTTTTGCTGATGTTTTATGAGCTTTTCTCATGATAGCATGCCAATAAATAAATCACAATTGTGGGTTCAATTCTCACTAACTGATTTTGACAGAAGGAATGATTTTTTACATGAAAATACAAAAAAGGGTCATATGAAGTCATTGAAATCTTTTGTTTTCAATGCGATTTGATAACTGAACATGAAAACACATGTTAAATAAATAAAAGACTGTTAACTTCTAAAGACACTGTCTGTCTCGAAAGCTAATTATCTTACACAGACACATAAAGTTTTATTCGGGCTATATACTGTATTATACCTCACAATCAAACACTCCAAGCTGAAAGATCTATGAGAGTACAATTATGCCTTGTGGAAGTAGATACATTTGGAAGTTCTTTGTTTACTACTTGAAACTTGATAAAGTCAGGCAGTGTCTTCAGCTTATAGAAATTTGTTTGAAAAGCTAGAAAATAATAGGCTGTGTGTCCAAGTATGTCCTCCCCACATGCACAAAAAAAGTTGACTTGATTACTCCTTTATTTTACTTTTAAAAAACAACAAAAATGATTGAATAGTACACGGCTGCTTAAAAAAACTACCAGGCACTTTGATATCTTTTTTAGAAATGCCTACTAGAATTGCTAGAAAACAGTCTCTATTTGATACTTTATATCAATGCTAATGAGAAAAGTTCCTTTTGTTCAAATTATGCGACAACTTGTGATAACTACTTTTCAACATTACCTTTCTGTTGCGATCTAATTTGCTTAACTCTAAACTTAAAACTCTGTTGACATATTGGACCAAATTTTGACATTATGCGGGGGAATATTACCCTTTTAGCTTGGGAAATCTGCTGCTGGCAAAATATTGTTCTACAGTAAAATTTGCTGGATTTTTAAGTTTAAAGATTGAAATCAACCCTTGTTGCTCTGTTTATTGGGGTGTTTCAGAGAACCGGAATCATATAGACATTCTCTGAAGAGGTGCAATAGTGATTATACTCAGCCTATCATATGCACACCTTGAGTTTGATGTGCATGTTTTATCTTTTCATTGATAATCATGTTGTGATAAGGCCATAATGTATATAATAGTTACAAAAACTTGTTATGTCTGTGACATAAAAGTTTTTGTGTAACTGGAGGTCTTAACTTCATATAAAGTAATATGTAGCTTATAAGTAATTTTGAAGCGAACCACATCACAGCATCGATACAATTATTGTTATTATGTTTTCGAATATTGGAATTATTGAACTATCAATTATTTATTAATAGAAAAACATGTATTGTATATATTATTCATAAAAAATGAAATTGGTTTTAATTTCTTCCAGATGCAAGTGTATTATATTCCATTATTTTTCAACAATACTGTTTGATTACCATTTTTCTTATAGTTGCCCTATAAAATTGCTCTCATATTTCTTATTGATTTCACAGCAGGCAGTTTCATTTGTGACATGTTCAATCTTTTATTTTTAATCTAAAGAAATGACAAAAAAGTTTGAATTGTATTCTGTGAGCCACAAGAAACTGCTAGTCATGCATGAGAATCTTTTGAAATTCATATGTTTAGGAAAGTGCTAAGTTTCATTAGAGCTGTAGCTATATCCAAAGGCTCCAATCATATTTCAAACAATTGTCTTTTCCAGTGTAATAATAATGAACACTCTCATACTGATGCAGATGTTATTTACTGTTCAACTTGCATAAAATGGATGTGCAGTTTTAGAAAAAGGTATGTTTTTGTCTTAAAACAACACTCTATGCTCATTTCTTGGAAAATCTTTTGATCCATAAATTATATACACGCAGACTATTCAAAAATCTTTTTTGGTTTGCTTAAATAAATATTAAAAGTTTGGCTCATTCGGTGACATATTTTCTCTCTCAAAAATTGTGTTTACATTTTTAGCTGATAAAGCAATTATTAATATAAGTATATGGCTCACATTTATGTTTAAGCTACTAACTGCCTTTAGAAAAGCATTTGTGATATACGGTCCTCAATCTGGCCCTAAAACTATGTCTTTCTTCCCAAATAGTAAAAGCCCCTCATAGCGGCTCACAGCTCCAAATGAGTAAAATGATTCAAACATAGTTTTTCATTTTCATTACTGGCTTTCATGCTGCTTTATTACTTCAATGATATTCAAGTGTCAGACTTGATTAGAATTTTGACACATTATTATGGCTTATCAGAACTGGACACTTTGATATCAACCGATTCAATTTTATGTAAGATTTTCAAAAACAATTAGCTGTCATTGTGAAACGTATGCTTTATACCTATTTTTAATTCATCACTCTCTCCTGTTCATGACAGATTATTCCATCTTCACTATATATATACGTATATGACAACTGATTAAGGCATGTGCAGAAATATATCTTCATGAATTAAAAATAATTTTTAAGTTATTTGGGTATTTTGTAAATTTAAAGAAAAATCAGATCTCAATGCAAAAATGCTGAAGAATATCCCAACTTCCAAAAGTACTTTCACAATAAGGTAATTTCATTATGTGTTACATTTAGGGAAAAGATACTGCCAAGCAACAGCAATGAATTCAAGAGAGAGCATAATTGCGAAAGCTGTTGCTAAAAAGCTGTAAGTAATTTCGAAGATAGGTGTGCCATTAACAATTCTCATAGTGAAAAAAATTATGTTTTCAGACACTTAATTCCTGAAGCAGTCTAATGCTCTTCAATACTTTTGAGAAAATGTTCATTATCGTTTTTCCATTTTCTCAACATAAAAGAAAACATAAAACATTAAACCTGCTATCTGTCTGTCTGTGAAAATTATTTTCAAACTTTAAGGATGGGTACTTTCAAACTTTAAGTTGCGGGTGCTTATAGGTAATTTAGGGCAGTAATCCATCAGTCAAAGCAGCCTGCCACATTTACCATGCTGAATAATAATGTCATTTGTGTTATTTGAATTATAATGATCTAATAACATTTTGATATCTGTCCAAATGACTTTCTTAAACAGTAAGTATAATGCCTGTCTTAAGCCGAATCTCCACTAAGCGGAAAAATGTTGAGCCGCGAAAGTAGAAACACTTTTCGCATGGCGACCTTTTCCACTTCCACATTTTGATTTGCCAATCAGGTTGCTAAAAGTTTCCACCGCAACTTTTTTTCTGTCTAGTGGAGATCCGGCTTAAAAGGGGATTTTCATTAGAAATATCGTTTTAAAGCCCTAAAACTATTAGGGAAAACTAAGTTTTACATATTCTTGAATTTCACTGGTGAGCTTTTAATGAGAGAGCAAAACTTAACGAACACAAATTGAAGCAGCTCAAAGCAGCAGTTGAATTTGTGCATTGAATTTTTTTTTTCATAATAATTATACTGGATATAGATATCAGTTTAGAATCTATTTATAATTCCTGTTCGAATAATAATATTAATAAAAAATAGAAAGATAATAAAACATAGTAATAATGTAAGTAAAAAACAAGTTGAAAGTGTTTGAAGTGTTTCAAGAAAAATTGAGCGTATCGGCGTTTCTTTTATTCAATAAATTCTATAAGAGTATCACTATAAAGGAAATGATCAATAGGATTATTTGTCAATACCCTCTGTTCTGACAGTATTATTGTTAAGTTAAACTTTGATGGTTTTCCCGCATAGTGATATAAAACAGAAGTTGTACTATGCATAAGATCAAATCAGTAAATTTTCACGTATTTTTTCATGATACCTTTTACCTTAAATTATTGAATGAATAGTTTTAACATTTACTAATGGTTTTGACGGTACACAGAAAGAAAACCTTACAGCTCTAAAACTTTACTTTTATAGATAGAGATTTTAATGTTAATTTGTTTTTGTCTAACTCACTAGGAAGAAGATGTTTTGATAATATAATAATCTTTTTGTGTGTCGTTAACAATGCTTGCCATTATAAATACTAAATTATGTGACCAACTATTACAACAGAAGAACTAATTTTTTTTCCTGAAAAAAATAAATAATTTACATTTTTATTGAACAAATTCTCATAAGAAGTTATTAACAGGATCGCTTCCTTTAAAATATGAATTTTTTCCCCACTTTTAGGTGGCACCATGCACCACTTTTACATTGACGTCACTACAGCTGGATGGGGGTTATCAATTTTACCAGTTGTCATTTCACAGTGAAACCCCCGCTTTCGTCTTCCCTCTATCCTGAGGTAGCATTTTTTTTAAAAAATATGATCTTTGGAAATGTTCTAAAACACTCAGGAAAACCCAAAAACATTTGTACTGCAGCACCTTTTTTTTGTTTTTGTTGAATTTATTTTACTTTCTCCAAATTCATACCCTGATATAATACATTATAATTTCACAAGTATTGTTGATGGGACCAGAAGTTTTCATATCAGCTTTCACAATATGTTTGTGTTTTTTTTCTTGTCTTGGTTAATATGCTGGTCAATATAATATACCCAAATTTAAAAAAAGAAAAAAAACACATTTTTGCATGTTTAATGTTTAATGAATCTCATTTTCCAACATTTCTGTTTGCAATAAAAATAAACTATAGTGAAAAAGTTAAAATCACTTACTTACTTTGAACCAAAACATCTGCTCATCTTATTAACTTCATTGCTAGTTTCATGATGGTGTTATAGTTGTTGATGCTACACAGGCACACTTTTACCAGCAGTAATCGATTCATATGAATACAATTCAATTTTCTTTTTCAGAGCATTGTTTTTTTTTTGAAAGAAGTTTACGATTTTTATAAAATGTTTGTGAGAAACATGAGTTAATTTATCTTGTTTAAACTTTTTTTTCTTCTTTTATTTTAGCAAAAAATACCTTGAGATTCAAAGGCGAGAGCAAAGTTTTGATTTGTCTGACCCTTATCAGAGGGGTACAAGTCCGAACATCAAGGTGATAGAGATATTTTACAGATACTTATTTCCTACACTACTTCTTCTTAAGACCTATAACAGATTTGCATTAGCCTGTCATATTTGATAGTATTTTTTTTGGTTAAATGGAAAACTGACTCTTTTGTTAAAGCATAAGAATGTAAAAACTTGTATAAATAACAATTTAGATTCGTTACAATAATTTCTTTCAAAATGACGATCTCAATGAAATCACCAAATCTAACGTCATCAAATATGAAATCAATAAGATCCAGTCATCAAAAAAGCTCTCTGGTCGAGAATCAGAACTCAAATTGAATATGGAGAGAGAAATGGCAAAACATGGAAGTCCATATAAAGTGTCGCCGTATTCTCAAAGTGCAAAAATTGGTGATAATAGTAAACGAAAACTGCAGAGGATAAGGTATGTACCATAAATTGTTTTTATTATCATGCTGGATATATTTTGGACCACAGTAATATTGATGGTAAACATGATTATTAGGTTGTTTGTCGCAAGATAATAATAGTTACCTACTCAGTGGGCAAAATCTTCAAAAGAGGAGGAGTGTTTTCTATAGGAATGGCAAGCAATATCGGCTGCTGTTTCAATAAAAAAACACTCTTCCACAGAGACTTTTTGAAGATTTTGCCCACTGGGTAGTTTCTTTCAAAGGAACTTATTGATTTAGGCTTAACACTTTTTTCTACTGGATTTTCAATAGGGTGTCGAGTGGTGGACGAGTTGGTAGAGGACAGAAAATCCTAAGGCGGGCTCCACCTCAAAAGATTACTCCAGAGGAAAGAGAGAGGATTGTTAACATGACCACCAAGCTTTTAGTGGCAACCGTAAGTTTCTTTGTTAAGAAAACCTAGCAAAACTTTATTTGGAGATTCCTTACTAATCATGACGCATGGTGGTCCTATGTTTTTAGGAAACCATAGCCTTGCCCCAAAACCGAAAGCAATCTCGTGAAAGTCAGACAAGCTCGGAGGTAATTCTACATTTTTACTTCAATTGATAAAGCGCCCTCCTCGAATAAGAGCAATCCCGCTCCAACCCCCGTCACTATCCCCGGCTCGAATAAGCTAGTTCAAGAAGAAAAAATGTTAATAAGTGCCCCTCCTCAAATAAAGTCCCTAGCCTAGAAGAGAAGACACATTTGAATTGGGAATAAATAGAAGACTACTTTTTCAAATCTTTTCTAATCAAAACAAAGAATATTTTTGACATTTTCTGCATGAATTTTCTCCCATAAAAGTGTTTGGAGAGTGAGGTGTAATCTGAATCAAAGCTGACCAAAACAGATTCACAAAGTTTACACCACAAAGTTAGTACATCTGGAAATGATATGTTAACTGTATGCTTAGTACAATATTGTTAAAGAAACAGTGGAGTCACTAATGGTTTTTAAAATCTGAATTTGACCAATCCAATGTAGTGGCGGAAACTTCAAGAGCAACCTGATATTCCGCTTGCAGTCTATATCAGCTTTAGTTTTTTTACTAAATTCCGCCAATAGTATCCAGTAGGATCCAGTTCAACTTTTCCGCCACGGAATATTCTACAAAACAATCAAATTGCTCAATTAGTGATGACATGGAGAAAACAATAGACTGAATATTCCGTCTAGTGGAAAACTGGCTCTACTCTCACTGACCCAAACAAATTTCACAAAGTTTACACCACAAAGCCAAAAGGTGTTTATTCACATCAAAATTTTAAGCTTCCAGATTCTTAAACCTTTCCCTTACTCGTAGTCGTATTCAAGGTCAGTAAAAAAAGTGGAGTCCAACTGTTTACAAACAAGTTATTTTATCAATTAGAATTGATCAAAAAGTGTTTTGTTTTTTAGGAAAGCTTCCCAGTAATACCTGCAGTAAAACGTGTGCAACAATTCCGACCAAAAAGTGCATTTTCAGGTGAAACAAAACAACCCCTTCTAATTTATGATGACTTCTTAAAATCCTGTTAGACAGTAAACTATTAGATATATTATGCTTATATAGTAGAAACATTTTTCCTACTATAGAAATTAATTTTTTATTCTTCATTGACATCAATCAAGTAATTTTTTGAATAATTTAGGTCACATAAACTATCCTGTAAACTAATCTATTTTAAGTAAGCTTTAAGCATAGTTTATTTAATAGATAACCGTCTTACAGGATGTTAAGGCAATTAAAAGTGTTTGAAAACTTTGCAGATATTATTTGACTAAGAAATGTAACAAAATAGAGAATTTCAAATCTTATTTATTCTTTTGTGAATAACGTGTTTATTTTGCCTGTTTGATTAAAACAAATAACAACCATGGAATGTGTACTGAAAAACATTGAAGTTTTATTTATTCAATACATATTTGTAAAATTTCACTGTAAAACTTGTAAAAGAAAATGAAGGTCTTCTTCTGTTCATGAAATAGATTTTTTTATTCTGTTTGTTGTAGCTTCATTATTTCAGGTAAACATTTTTATTTTATCCTTTCAGATCCTGGGCATACCATTCTTGAACCCGTAAGTATTTGTTATTTTAGTGAAATTAAGAAAACTTTCTTTCCAAACACTGATTGGAAATTGGACATTTTCCTTTATTCTCAAACTTCGACTTTTTGATCGACGGTGGTGGTTCCTCTCTCCTTCCCACCACCTAATTTTAACTCGTAACAGTGATTTCATAATTATCAATATTCTCTTGAAACATGTTGTAAAAGTGAAAACACTTGTTCATTCATTGCTATTTTTCCCTAGTCCTTGTTGAAAAGCAAAAGGATCAGATCTGCAGAACATAAAAGGTAGCCCCAGTTTTTGTCTGATATCTCTATGTTCGTTTGGACTCTCGTGGAAAGTTGACTAGATTTCAAGAGCTGTCAGTAGACTCTGCTTTGAAATGACTTTCATTTTAGAAACGAACTCGACGACTACCATCTCTTGAAGTATAGTCAAGGTTACATCGTCACCAAAAAACCTTCATCTTCTGTTACGAACAGTTCAACAAGGCCAAAAAGTGCTTTTAAATTACTCCCTAAACAAACAGAGGAAGGAGATACGACCAAGCGTTTGAGAAGTTCCGACGAGGACGACCACTACGATCATACCTCCAGTGAACTGTCTCTAAATTCAACGCCACGAACTGTATGGTCCGACGTCGCACACCAAAAGTCTGACATATCAACACAAACGGTGAAAAACTCTGGTAAGGTGGTGTGTATTTGATATTCGTGAAATTTCCGGCAATGAACTTGCGTGTTTTAATTTCATTCCGTTTAACTCTTTCAGGAACACAAACAAACCGTGAATCTCAGTTGTATGAAAAACCTCTGTTACTAAAGTGTGATACGTCCGAAGAGCTACTCAGTTCACGAACATCTTCGATAACTGACGAACTGTTTAACACCAACGATCACATCAATTGGGACAAATTTGAAGATATGTCTACGCAAACTCGAAAACGAAGCCTGGAACCTAAGGGTATCTAAGTCACGTTACAAATACACAGGGGGTTCCGAAGACCTTTCTCCGACTGCAATACATCTGTATTTCAATCACTGGTCGAAATATCTTAACAATCAAACTTTTGTGGATCGAACCTCTATAATTCTCCCTAATTCGAACTAAAGACTAATAAAAACTAATTTCCAACATTTTTAAAATCAAACCAATTTGTACCGTTCCTGGGATGTTCGAATTACAGAAAATCCAAAAAAGTGGAGGAGTCCAACGTTATGATATTTCTTTTCAGTCTTAACTGTCGATTAGGTTACTTGAACGTTTTTCTTTACTACTTTAAATGACGAAACTCTCCTCCACAAATCTCGACTTAGCTCTAGCTACGCCTCTGAAATCTACCATGTATATTGTTTTTCATCGTCTAATCATCTCAATCCTAATTATTTTTGCATCATCTATTTTTAGTAATCACGTATGAAGTTTATGTTGTCACTGGTAACAAGCTAGGTGCTAGTACCAAAGCCAATGTCAAAATAAATATATTCGGCGAATATGGTCACTCAGGTGAAAGGCGTCTACTGAAACCAAAATCACTGAAAACACCGTTTCAGCGAAACCAGGTAGACATTTGCCATTGACGAGTTTTTTCTGACTTATCTTATGTAATGACAACGAATTGACATAAAAGAAGTCGAACTCGTCCAAACGGTTTATCTGTTAAAACCACTTAAAGGAAAAGGAAGTGCTTCACAACATAATACAATGTACTGAAAGCTATACACGTTTTTTTTATAAGAAAATTCAACTTTGATGAAGCCTTTGAATGTTCTTAACTTTTCAACTTTGAAGCCCAAAAATAATACACCATTAAATATCTAAAGTTTGAATGGACATTTCCGATTTTAATGGAGTTGTTGTGTTGACACAGTTGTAAACGACATGATGGTAGTATTCTTGTGTTTGACTATTATAATGAAGTTTTCCTGTAAAATAGAAAAATATTTTCTTAAGAACTAACGTTCTAAAGTCTCGAATGTTCTTAGCATGTTCTTCACTTTTAGACCTTCGAAGCCTTATGTTCTTATATCCTTTGTTCTTATAACAAGGGAAACGTGCAGAGGAACCAGCATCTCTCAGTGAATGAGTTTATTGTTTTTATTAGAAAGTACTTCCAATCTTTCATAATGGTTTTAAAATGTTTGACGACTGTGACGTCATTCAGAACAACATTTCCATGACCAGCGTGTGCATGTGCGTGCTTCAATAAATGTTACTTTAATACGTTCAACTATTCAGCGAGATGTCATGCCGATTGATTCACTTTTAGATATTGTATACACATTGTTTTTTTTTTATTAGAACCTCGTTTATATGAACGTTGAGGCTGAGATTTGCCCAAAAATTAAGAACATCATAAGAACATCTTAAAGATAATGAACTGTTATAAAGATCGTGAGAACACTGAGTCAGCAGTTTTCTTCAAGGGAATCCCCACGAGAAAGCCAATCATTTGTTTACTTCGTTTGTTTGCCATTTTGATATAAGTCAGCTGCTCCTTTCAGACCAATTTCTTATTGTTTAAATGAGGGATCCTACTGCTGACATCAGCACACTGCAACCCTCAGTTCTATTTATAACAGTTCATCATCTTTAAAGAAGGAAATAAAAAGAGCTGCTAGAATTACTAAGAAACCTTTCTTTCCAAATAACAACAGTAAAATTCCTTTCGTAGTTGACACAAACATTTTCTTTTTCTTTCTTCCTTTGGGAATACAAGAAACTTCCGTACCCAAACAAGCAAACAAACAGTGTTTCGCATATATTTCTAATAAGTGTTTTACTCATTCGAGGCTGAAAAAGTTTGAAAAAATAGGCACATACAGACTCAGCAGAAAATTTAGACGTTGTTATATAAAAAAAACGTGTAGGCATCATGGCACATAAGTGACTTTATCTGATGAACGATTCTGATTGTTTCTCTTAACAGATTGATGTTTTTCACTTGGACAGCATGTTCCTTGGAAAATTACAACTTCTAAGGGTTGGACACGATGGTGCCAGTGTAGGTAAGTTAATCAACCATTTCTAAAGTCCGACCAAACAATATTTACTCATATAAAACACACTTGCTAATAATTAATGCTTGGAAACCTAATCAGTTCCCGTTATTTGCCTCCCTCTGTGACCCCACTTAATCATCTTCCGGTTGTTCGCGTCATTCAGATGTCATTCATTATTTCTTTCAGCTGATGGCTGGTACTTAGAGAAGGTAGTGATCAAGGAGGGCGTAAAAGCGACGAGGGCGTTTAGTTTTGTTTGTAAAAAGTAAGATGCGAAATTTAACTTTGAAACTTTGTAAATACATTTTCATTTCTTTCTGTTTTCAATTCTCTAACGAATTGTTGATGACTGCATTCGACATGTTTTTTACGTAGATGGTTGTCTGCAAAGGAGGACGATGGTCAAATTGTCAGAGACTTGACCTTAACGAAGCAAATATCAGGTATATTTTGTTGTTGCTGTTGTTTTTGTTGTTTTTGTAATTATTGTTACTGTTGTTGTTGTTGTTGTTGTTACTATTATAGTTGTTGTTATTTTGGTTGTTATTTTGAATAATTATCATACGGATTATGTTTCCTTTCTTTCAGTGTCCGATGTACCTTCTGTGCAAAATCAACCAAACGCCAAACATAGCAGCGAAACAACGAGGGTTTCCCGCGAAAGTTACGAGAAAAATCGATCAAGTCCTGTCAAGAAGAAAGATTCCCTAAAAACTATTAAGAACAACGAATCTAAAGAAACAGCGAAACCGAGGGAATATTTTAATGACGAAGATAAAACAGACTCTGCTAATGACACAGCGAGCATCCAGCGTCACATTCCTGTAAAGCTTCAACCCAAGAATTCTTCTTTTACGAAAAAAACAAAAAGTCCAGCCCAACGCAAGGACACAAGTTCCAACAGTTCTGAATCGTATTCTTCATCGTCTGACAGTGAAATAGAAAGGGAAAAACTTGAAGTTGAGAAACAGAAAAGACGGGAGAAACGAAGAAGCAAAGAAAATGTCCAGGAGAAACCCCAAGCCAATCTAGGTGGAGTTATAAACAGTGTTGTGCAGACTGCCAAAACGAGATCGGTTAATAGGCGTTCGTCTAGTGACAGTTCGCGTAGTTCCCGCAAAGGATCTGGTCGGGAAACGCCAACAAAAAGGAATTCAAAAACGCTTCCCATTATTACTCCTAAACAACCAACATCACAGTCGGAGCCACCGAAAGCAGCACCACAACCACCACCGCCAAAGGAGCAATCAAGTAAGTTGCCATCTCCTGCAATAGTTGCAGAGGAGAAGCCTAAGGCTGCTAGCAGTGTCAGCAGTGTCACATCTTCATCTGCGAGCTCATCGGATGATGAGAAAGAGGGGAAAAAAGAACTAGTTCCGTCTGAAAATAGACAAAAAACTGTCGCTGTTGATGACGGGGATGATGACGACAAAGTCGAGTTTTCAAACAAAATCACTGAAAAAAAGGTTTGCCTTTATGATATTTATGATTTCTATAGAGGCGTTCATGCACATCGGTAAAGACTTTGTCGGCCAAAAAAATGACCAAAAAATGTTTACGGACCAAAATATTAACCGACACAAATTTTTCCTGACCAAAATATTAACCGACACAAATTTTTCCCGACGAAGTTTTCAGCTTAACGGTATGATCGTTGCACCTGATCGTTCAGAGTTGTTAAAAAAAGATAGAAAAGGAAGGAGCTACCTGTATGGTTTATTTTTTATCTTCAGTATTCCGAATCGTCCGATGACATGTATATGGCTGGATTTATCGCCGGTATCAAAGCAAACCAAGACAAAAAGGGTTTAAAGGAAAAGGAATCCGAAGAGAAATTAGCGTTTGAAGAGAAACTGAAGCAGGGTGCGTATATCATTGGAGGACAGCTTTAAAGTAGCTAAAACGTCTATGAAGAAAGTCGCATTCCCCTTTTAGAGAGGTAATTTGATTGGCTGATTCGTTTCATACTGTGTAATTTCTATTCTATGTTTAGGATCGACCATCCATCAGGCATGCGAAGTTGGTGATTTGGATCGAGTTAAGGAGCTGATCCAACTCGTGCCCGAATTGAAAAATAAGGCCGACGAGAGGGGTTGGGCACCGATTCATATCAGTTGTGCATTTGGACATTTGGATCTTGTCAAATGGTTTTCTGTTTGTGGTGTGGAGTTGACAACTGAAACGCCCACAGGATACACCGCCATTCATTTGGCCGCCATGAACGGACACGTCAATTGTATTATGGTGAGTATAACTATATTTTTAAAAAAAACTAACGACCCTACCAACTATAGTGAGACCTCCATGTATACCCACACCAAAAATAATAGGTGTTATTAATTCTATCTTTCAGATTCTGGCGGCGATGGGATGTCCCATAAGTTCCCGAACTGTTGATGATTTTACACCCTTGCATTTAGCAGCGATGAGGTTTGTTAACATCACGCAACGAAGATACCTGTCCCTTTCCAAACTGTCTCTTATAAGTACGATTGTTCGCTTGTTCTTCTAGCGGTCATATCGAATGTGTCAAATGGCTTCTATCAAATCGAGCTAAAATCGATGTGAAAGATGTGAATGGCCGGACCCCGTTGGATCTTGCCGTTGAATACCGGCACGAAGAATGCATGAAGTTACTTAAAGTGATGAGTACGAAGCTTCTCTTCCGTTTATTTCTTTGCACTTACTTCTTTTCGTTGCCAGCTACGAGTTTAGCATATCCAACTAAACGTGTGCCCAACTAATCTTTCACACGCTTCTCTTTCGGACACCATTGTTTTATTTGTTTTTAGAGAAAGAGTTGAGCCGTAAAGACAGCGTAATGAAAATGTTGAGGGATCCAAATGCTTTAAGAAGAACGAGGTAAAAAAAAGGAAAAAAAGAAAAAGAACACTTGTATCCAGGAGACAAACAACGTTGTTTGAACAATATGTGACGTCCCTCGTTAGAACGACATTGTCTGCCTGCTGTATAAGTCTTCTCATATTTTCATTGTATTGCCAGCGGGGGATTTAGGGTTAGTCATAGAAAGTGAGGAGTACAGAGTAATGAATTTTCTGTAAAAACGTGTTGATTAGGTTATTTGCACGTTTTTCTTCTGTACGCTTAATGACTGTGCTCTCCTTTATAAATTTCGACTAGGTTCTAGATCCCCCTCTATTGCTTTGGAACGTATGATGCAAAACAATTGAGAATAGGTTATGCAGTCACAGCAATCGCGAACATTTTACTTGGTAAAATGAGAGATCCAGATAGCGGGAGTTTCCTCTGTAGTAACCAGTTCTCTCAAAGCCTCTCAAAACTGTTGACAGTGGGAATCTCATAATGAAGTGGATGTTCTTCTTTTCAATAGTGCTATTGATGCGCCGCATCAGACATCAAAAGGAGCTGACAGTGGAGTTGGTGCTGAAAGTAACGAAGAAGAGGAATGGGTCAGCGATACTGAGGTCTGGGTCATTTTTCTCTCTTTCTTTTCCATGTGTGCATGTTAATTCGATAATATAGAAGTTAAAGACAATGGTGCTGTTATGAATGTAACACAATCAGACACTCAAAATGCCAGCACTGTAAAAAAACGGGTCATAAAGACAAACTACTGCATCGGTAATCATGATTCAGGGCTTTAGTTGCTATGGTTATAGTACTTCCCCTTTTTTTATAAGTACAAAGGATATAACATGAAGTAAGTAAGTAAAACTTTATTTAGAGTTGGAAAGAGGAACTTAGTTACAAGAATAACTAATTCCAAACATTAAGAACACGCTAAGAACATTCGTTGCTTAGGAACCGCAGGAGCTCTAAGATCACTTATAATGACAGATCTTTATAGCGGACACCTCTCAATAACTGCCACTTTTTCCAGGAACGGATACCTTTTGTCCTTGAAGTCCAAACGTTTACTGAACGGATACCTCTTTATAACGGACAATTTTTTGGGTCTCGATGGTGTCCGCTGTACAGACGTTCGACCCGTAGTTAAAGCATAAGAATATTAACATCATGTTGTTTACAACAGTATCGACTCCCTTAGGAAACGAATTTCGAATTTTAGATATTCAATAGTGTATAACTTAAAGAACACATATAAGGAACATTTTTAGGCTTCGTCAGAGTTGAGAAGTTAAGAACGTTGGAAGGCTTCATCAGAGTTGAGTGTTCTTATGAAGAAAACGTGTTGTGGAAGTTCAGATAGAAGGTGTTTATAATAACACAAAAAGTTAATAATTCATTATGTTATTTTCTTTGAAAATCAGGAAACTAGCGATGTAATTGGTCGAGGAGGGGACGATCGCTCCGCAGCTATTCGTCGGACATCTGTCCAAGGAAGGAAGCAGTCTGTTGCTAGGAAACCAAGTAATACCGTCGTTCCACCACCGCAAAGAAGAATGTCCAAGCAAGAAATCCGTCAAGTCGAACAATTGGAGGTGAATTGTTAACGATAGAATTACGCGGCGGGGACTTTCCCCAGACACGATTCAAGCAAATACATGTCATTTGTCCAATATTATTAGTGATTTTAATCTGTCCATGTTATTCCTATTTACACCGGGATCACTTTCAGCGATCCATTTTTTTTTTATTTATATCTGAAAATGTGAGGTCTTCTTCTAAAGAAGCGGGGAAATCCTTCATATTTTTGTTGTTTATTTATTTGTTTTGTTTGTTTAGGAGAAGAAGAAACACTATGAAGCACAACAGAAACAGTTAAAATCAAGGAAAACGTCATTTTTGGATAGTATACGACAAGAGATCGATGACGGAAGCGACGGACTGAATTTTTAGGCGACGCCAACAAATGGATAACGATGCAGTTGTTCGTGTTTTTTTAACAATCCATCTCTGAAAAAAAAGAAGATGTTGTCAGATGTTTCGTTAAAATGAGATGGACGAAAAATATGGGCAGGCTTATGACAAGTAGACAAGTAGACAAGATGATGTGCTACATTCATTCAAGGATTTTTTTGCAAAAAAATGTTTTCTGGGAGGTTTTCGTGTAATACTCGGAAACACCTCCTATTTGGAATACAGACCTTATTCTATGGGTACGCAAAAGTAATTTGGGGATATGTGTTCTTGCTTCATCTAACATGAAACGTCTTTTTAGCTTAATATATACTTTTCATTCAATGTTTTTATGAACCGTACACGTTATTTATAACTGTTTTTATTTTTTCTCGATTGATGATTAAGCCGGATTGCCATTTAACAAATTTGTGCGAGCAGACGGGATATAAGCGCCGAGCGAAAACATGTCGATCGCTATTTCTGTAATTTCCCATTCAAGGAGCGCGAAATTTAAAACGTTGGCAGCACAAGCAAATAGGAGAGCAATTTCTATAAATTCTCTAAAATGATTGGGTAATAATTTTGAGGGCAAAAAGAAAGTGAGAATTTTAAAACTTTCTTGAGCGTTGGTTTTTTGCGCCTATGAAATCCATGTCCGCTCGGTTTTGGAATGTTTTGATTTAGTACGCATGCGTATGACATCCTCGACGTTGCTTTTCCCGTCCGCTCGCACAAATTTGTTGCCTGGAAATCCGGCTGTTCAACTTTAATTCGCGGATGGTATATGAGATGCAACTTATAAAAGGCCATTTGTATGTGACACTAGGCTAAAAAAAGGTTAATTTTTCCAAAAGGCAAATTATAATAAGGTGTACACCTGAAATTCTCTTTCCAAATATGGCCTGAGGTACACGACGGCACATTGCCTCTCTTCTTTACCCCTTCTTTATTTATGGCAATTTTATTTTGATGGCAAAGTTTTTTTCTTCGGACGAAAGAGATTTGGGCTGTATATATATATACATCTTATGTGATGGACCAATTATTATAAAGTTACAAATTTTAACTTATTATTTGTGCTCTGCTGTAAATTTATTTAAAAATAAAAGGGAGAATTCTTAAAATGTTTGCGTTTTAATGGGCCCCCGTTGAACTGAAAAATTTAGCAACAACACTTGTAGTGGCACAAACATGGCTGCCGGCGATAATGAGATGGGGGGGGGGGGGGGGGGGGGGGAATAGATCAAGTGTTGGCATTTTTCCAAAAATGTGATACGTCGGCCCTGTGTGTGACGTGATTTCCACTTGCGATTTTCAGACGATTAAGATAACAGACTAGATGATGGACCAGAACGAAGCCTAGGGAAAACTCGTGTTGTCACAAATCGAGACAAACCACGCGATGTAATTTTGCAGGTTGCAGGAGGAATCCATCAATACTTCAAAGTTCCGGTGAAAGAGATTGGACAATGAGTCCGACTTAATGCACACAGTCAGTTTTTTTAATTGAGAGGGACTAAGGCATGGTTGAGTCAGAGCATCTGCATTTCGCTCCAATGAACAATGATAGATCACCGAGTTTCTAAACCTCAGCTGTCGTCCTCTCGTCTCCTGCTTCCTCTGTCTGGGCTATCTATAAAGAAGGTCTAGTTTAGTCTAGTTATAATTGTGTAGTGAGAAGCCACATTAATTCATAGTTGATGTATGTTTTGTAAGTCAATTCTCTCTTACAATAATATTACTATTACTAATTATACATCACATATTTACGTTACATCAAATTACATTGATCATAAAATGGCTGAAGTGTAGTTTGAGCATTGAGATAGCAAAAATGAGGCAAATTGTCTCAATTTTTCTTATTTAATACACAGATGGAGCATTTTTTAAACAGAACAATAGAATTCCCAAAGGAAACACTTATAGAGATGATATTTAACGAAAAAACACCCCCTATTCATAATCTGCTGTCAAAACGGGGATTTAAAAGTCATGATTTCCATTCCAGTAATAAACAAGATGTGGCGATAAATGCATGCATGAATATCAACAACTTCATTTCATTCGTGTTTTTGTTTTTTGATTTGTTTAATTGGGGTTTAAGACTCCTCTTGAATCTACCCCCAATTATTAAGCGATATTTCAAATTTAAACTGTTGGGTCAACATTACTTACTGTGAGCTTCCATTTTAGTTCTTCAATTTTTTTCATTGATTAATTGTTTCAATTTTAATGTAGTGGCGAGAATATATCCTGTCACAGGCCTGGTCAGGAAAGGCTTGCGATCACACTCGCACGCCTCCACACACGCCCAAACACGAAATGGCGAATATTTGTCTGTACGCCCGTTAGATCAACTATCACACATCTGAATTTTAAATTCCTTTAAAAGTTAAAAAACCTTGTGTTTTCATTTAATATTAATCGTTTGATATTAATTGTTTGCGTTTTCGTACGTTTTTAAGATACTTAGAGATCGTCTCAAAATGTTCGTCTTAATTCGGTGTTTTTATTTTCGTCCTTAATTCGCTCCAAATCGTCCTTGAATGTGCTTGTATTTGAAAATATTTGACCTGAAAGTGTAGCAAAATCGACCTAAATTTGACCTTATAATCATTCCTTAAACAACTACGAATTTCTTACTAAATATAGCTTTAAACTCGCTTGTGTATGAAGAAAAAATATTTCAATGGAAAACCTGTCTTTGGTTCAGAACATGTGCTCTGTGTAATGAGTTGAAACAAAACGAGTTAAAGATATTTAATAGTGCCTCTTGCATTGTTAGCGTGAATCAATTTTTAATACACAAGCGATTTAAGAGTTATTCCTTTTCAAAATCGACCACCTGTAGAATGTGAATCTGTAAAATGTTCGCTTAACTGTAAGCTGGGGTAAATAGAAGAAATCCATTATGACGTATGCTGTATGTGTCTCGATGATTAGATATCAAATATGTAATTTTCGTTGTTAAAGTATTCTATTATCAAGGCTAAGTTGTTCTTCACTGCACGCTTTCCTGCTAGCATAAACTTTGCCATTAGTAATAATGGGGCGATTAGTTTGTATAATAAAAACTTCAAAACAGGAAAATTGCCAAGGGGTCTTTTAAAGCAAATATTGATGGTGTAAAAGTGGTTGAATGGCATATATAAACATGTGATTCATCTATCATCTTCTATAATCATGTCTTTGGGAGTGTTACGCTTTGTCTACTACTCTATCTTTTCTTCTAGAAATCAGAATGAAGAAACTCCTTTTTTTTGTACAATAAATCTTGAAACAAAAGTTACGCACGAGATCAAGCTTTTGATTGGTGAAAACTGTAAAGTGATTTCATACGTATATTTACTTTTGGGAAAGGAAAGAAAAAATGAAAAAATTGAAAAATCGTTCTGAAAAAAAACAAAATTATATAAAATATTTTTTTCATAACACAATTACTTCTGCACACTTGTTATCTCCTATTCAATTTTCATAATTTTCATAATTTTCAAATGCTATGTGCTAAATTACCATGACTACAAGATAGTTTAGATTTTATTTTTTCATCAGTTTTCATTGATTTATCATAATCATAGAGCTTCATCAAAAGGTGTTTTGTTGCTTGAAAGGGAATAGTTCGATCCCCCTATCTTCATGTTGTGCTACGAACACGTGAGGAGCCGGTGTATGTTAGTGCTAGTGAGTCTAGCCTTTGTTATTTTGTTAGCGAGTAAAAAACTCTAGTGTTTTTCTTTACCGAGCAGTTACAACAACTATTATTCCTTATAATCCAAATGAAGGTTTTGAAAAAGTATCCCGGGCTGTTTTGTCAGTTTTTAGGTCAGGGTGAGGTTTAGGGTTTTCTTTCTTCAGCTTTTTGGCCATTCCTTTTGAACTAGTTGTACAAAGTTGAAGGCTTATATATTATAGATATTATATATTAAACATTCTTTCTCATTTCTTTATAACTAGACATAAAACAGTATCAAGCCTTGATAAAATTGTTCATAGAAAGTTCCCTATTAACTAATAATAATAAATTATGTTTTTGCAGAACATAAAAAATAAGAAAACATCAAAATGGTTTTTGATCTTCACAGATTGTTTATTTGTATCCTGATTTTCTGGACAGAGTTCCGCTGTATACTCTCTAAGAACAAGATCGATGTTGATCCAAATGGGTATATTCTATATTGTCCTTGCATGGGTAAGTTTGATGGCCAATTTCGGAACTATTATTTTGCTTTTTAACCCATGCCTTGCTTTTTAACCGATGATAATAATAATACAAAGTATATAATTTCAATTTCGTAGGTCGATTTGGTAATCAAGCCGAACAATTTATTGGCTCGCTTTCGTTTGCACAAAATTTGAATCGGACGTTGGTGCTACCTGCTTGGATAGTTTATCCTGAGGATCGTCCATTTCAATCTGTACGTTAAAATAGGTTCATCGAAACTTCTGAAGAGACCTGGCAAAATGTCAAATTTATGTATATGATACAAACAAAATCATTTTACATATTTTACGCCATTGATGAACATGCAAGGAATTTCTTATCAAGACATCAGTGCCTTTTTACTAAGAAAAATTGGCTAATGATTGATTGATTGATTGATTGATTGTTTTTACAGTTACAGATACCGTTTCATGATTGGTTTAAAGTGGAACCACTCAAAGCTTATTATAAGAAAGTTCTAACAATGGAACATTTCATGGACAAACTAGCACCAACTGTTTGGCCAGTGGGAGAAAGGAAAGGTTAGGCCTTTTATTCTGCTTTAACCAGAAGCTCTAACTAAAGGTAACACATGGATAGTGCAATTTAGTTTCGCTCCCAATGTCCCACTGGAAAACATGGGGGACCACAATAATGGGGCCCTTATTGGGGTACCTGTATAAAATGGAGACTCAGACATAATAAACAGACTTCTTTCAAACATCTGTATTTTTCTTATTTTATGCGCTGTGTTCATATTATGTCTAAATGGCACTTCACACAAACATTAAACCTGGTTTCTATTACAAAAGGGATTTGCTTTTATATATTATATTATTTTATCTTTTTCACCACAGTGAATTCTCTTACATTAATTTTTGTTTTATTCAGCGTTATTCTTTTTTAAAAAGTGGGGGAATTTTTCAAATAAAACATTGCGTGAATAGACCAAGCAACAATAAGAACGGAACAATTACTTCTCTAGTCACAAAGAAAGGCACTGATATCTGTTCCTGTCCAGCGTGAGTGCTCTAAATCCTATTTACCCGGAATCAGATCTGCAAAATTTACATGATTTTAGTTCGTATAGAAAACAAACATGGTGGCTAATAAAAAGTAGATCTCTTATGGTTTATATATCTCTAAAGGCAGAAATAATTTTGATGAAAGGAGCTGGCTTCTGAAATATTAGCGCAATTACAAGAAAATTACTAGTAAATGCCATAAGTTTAAAATCTCAATGTTGGTGCTTTTTTAGGGTATTTTCAGTCCACCCCATGTTATCCAGAAACCCCAATTTACCGGAGGTTTTTATGTGTGTAGATATCATTTTAAACTTATTTTTGATTTCGATGCTGACAAAGCAATTCTATAAAAGGAATCTTCGTTGGCAGGTTTCTGTTACAAATTCAGAAATGGTGAAAATGGTTGTGCGATGAAAGAAGGAAATCCATTTGGTCCATTCTGGGACAACTATCACGTTAATTTCGATGGATATGTGGAACACACAGGCTTGTTATGGCATTCACACCATGAGCCAACTAGAAACGATTGGTGGATGAGGTATTTACTTTCACAGTGTTACTTGCAGGGTTATTGCTACTGCATTGAGTGTCCGTTTGATAGGTTTTTCCCAATTAAAACAAGCAAAGAATTTTCCTAATTGACCTTGTGAAGAAAGGACACTTTGATTACTTTGTGTGAAGTCACTCCCAAAGGACCCTAAAAGAAATCTGCTTCAAATTTGCCTCCAGGAAATCTGTAATTTCCTTATCACAGACTATCTTCAATTGTTTGACATTCTATCTATCTACCATATAATGCATGCAATGTAGGACTTCAATATTAATGTTGATTTTATTTTTAGGTTTCCTGGTTATGACTATCCCGTTATGGCATTTCAAGGTGCACCTGGAGATTTCCCTTCGCTGAAAATTAACCAGCATATCCACAAATATTTGGAGTTCTCAGATAGGATTTTGGCAAAGGCACAAAAATATATAAAGAAAGAGTTTGGCGGAAAGAAATATGTCGCAATTCATCTCCGAAATGGTATTGATATTGTGAGTGAGATCTTCAATGACCTATCATGTACATAAATAAAACCAGCTTGATAAGGCTTTAAACGTGTTACCTTTCATATAAGACAAGCTACATGTTGTCTGGTATTGCCTTGGCTTGATTGAATTAATTTAATAATCTGTTCTTGGCAATTGTATATCTGTTTTATCATACACTTATTTTTCTTTCTGTTTTGATTTTTGTGAATAGCTGTATACTTTCGAATGCACGCAATATCAAAGTTAAATAAGCCTGGTTTCCACTTTACTTTCCACTCAAATAATTGTCTTTTGTTGTCGGATAATAGCATTATCCGATAGCGCTACGGAAAATACTATGACTTATCTGCGCTGTAAAGTATATGATAATTAGTTTTTGATAAAATATAAACTCTGTTTTGAATGATACTATTTATACAATAGACACGGGTATGTGATGAACTGGACAAGTATCCATCCTTATTCGCTTCAAAACAATGCACAGACCACACCAAAGATCAAGTGTTAACCTATCAGATGTGCAACCCTTCCAAACAAGAAATCATTAAGAAAGTCAAGAAATACATCAGACAAGTCCAAGCGACTGCCCTTTTTGTTGCTACTGATAACGATGCCATGGTTGATGTATTCAATAAGGAGCTCAAAAGAATGAAGGTGTGTATATGTGTTATTATATAAACGTGTAATCAGATTTTTTGGTTATGAGAATAATGGCGTCAATTCAAGGTTCACCTGGAGATTGCCCTATGCCGAAATTATTGGGTATTTTTAAACAAATTTTGTTCTTGTTCAAGATTTATAATTATAACAGATTATTATTGGCTTCCATATTGTTTAAGTTTCATTTCGTCATTTACCTCTGACTTATCCCTGTCCTGATACATTTGTACACAAAGAGGATTTATAAAAGCATTTTGTATTATGTTTCAGGTCAGTGTTCACCATCGAAGTACGACAAACAATGTCGAAGATCCTATCACTGATATTGCCATAATGTCAACATCAGATTTCTTCATCGGGAATTGTGTATCCACCTTTTCTGCCTTTGTACGGAGACAACGAGAGTCCCGAAACTTACCTTTGGGTTTTTTCGGTATTGAATATCCACAGAAAATCAAACACACAGAGCTATAAAACATTGAATGTGCAAGTTCATTGAACAATTCTTGCATATTACCTAGGATTTCTCGTTGAAGACAGATATCATCACTTTGCAAACAGAACTGTAGATATTTTATCAACAAGTATGTTGGGTAAAATAAATACATTAAGTCTATTAAGAGTACAGGAGGATATTCTTTGAAGCTATAAAAAAGAAACCTATTAAAGGATTTTTAGATTTAGTAGTGATTTTAACTAGAATTATGCAAAGATACCCGAATTATATGAAATTAGGGAAAAATTCAAAAATTTTGTATTATTCTCTTTTGTTGTTTATGGAGTTAAGGTACTGGTACGATTTTCTTCAAATTTCATCTCAAAAGAACCTTAGATTTTAAAATAAATAATTCTCCTTTCGTCAGCCATGCTTGAATAATTGCCCACTGGTAAAAGTTTGGTTTTTAATAAACACCCAGGTTGTTGCATAATCAGTCATTTACACTACCTCACTTCAAGAGTTACTGAGATGTAAATCTCTGGAAAATATTAAAAAATTTCATTTTTTCTTTCCCTTTTTATTTATCATGTGTTTTTCATATCTGCCATTTTAGATTTTACCGTTTATGTAGTTGTCGCTGTTGCTTTTTCGTCGAAATTTTTTAAAACATTGGATATTTATCGGCTAGCCTTACTTATTGTTGTCTCGCTGCCTGCAGTTTTATTTATACATGTTTATGCATTTGATTTTGGAAATTTCAGTGGAAAACATAAACTCAAACAATTTCATGTTGTTATTTTTCCAAATATTTTTGATCAATTGGTTCAGATCTTACAATTTGTTTTTCACATTTTCATGTCTGTAATATTTTGCAAAAAGAACTTACTTGCTCCAGTCATTAAAACCACATTGTCAAACAGTTAATATGTTTCTTATCCAGACTTCCCTGGGTGCATTCTTAATATGCAGCAATAGTATAATTATTTACCCAGGGTGGCCTCTTCAGCTGATGTTACTCAGGAATTGTTTACATTTTGCATCAATGTGATTTTGTTTTAAATTAAATGCTATGCATTGTTGTTTTTACTTGAGAACGTAATCCAACTAACTTATGTTCAGTTTGATAATGAGCTGGAAACATGTAGTTGTCTTTCTTTGCTGTTCAACGCTGCACATATTCACAAGTTTCCCAGATGAATATGGGTACATTTTGTACTGCCCATGCATAGGTATGTCTCGCTAATTTTTATGGAATTTTCAAAAAGATGTGTATTTAATTCCTAGCGACAGTATTCTTTTCTATGAGAGAAAAAATCACTAGTTTTACGGCTCATCAATTTCTTTTCAGGTGAATTTGGTAACCAGGCACAGCATTTACTTGATGCTCTTGCATTTGCAAAAGGGCTCAATAGAACTTTGGTTGTCCCTCCATGGGTTATTTATACAAAGCCCAATGTATCGGTATGTGTAATAGTTATCAATACTTATGATTTGTTTACTCAAAACTGTTGTATCTAGAATTACCCTAATTAATTAAAAACGATGTGGTCATAAAAGATACATCTTCAAACGTTTCCTTGACGATTACAATTAAAATTTCCCTTTTCTTTGATACTAAAGAAGAAGCTATATTACAATACCGAGAAGCGCTTTATTTGAATAAATCAATGAAAGTTGAGGAGCCAATTAAGGAGATGCAATGTAAGTACTATATACAGAGGCGGATCTAGAGGGTCGAAATGTCGAAATTTGTGGAGGAGAATGTTAGCTATTAAACAATAAAAGAAAAACGTGCAAGTAATCCCATTGGATTTTTTAAGTATCTTGGAAACGTGTTTAGTCGGAATTATTACGTCTTAACTTTGGACGTCTTTCAAGTTTGTATAAGCAGTAATAAAACTAGAAGGTAAAATATATGCAGAGGTTTTTTTTAATAAAAGGTCGTTTCGACAATCATTAGTATCGGCGGCTTGTTCATGCCATGCTATTATGTCAGAGTAATTAAGTGGAACTCAGTTTGACATTCTACGTCATCATTCGAATTTTATTATTTTTTACTCGTATCCAAATAAATAGATAAAGGTCATTAAATTTCTTTTGTTAACGTTTTAATATGTTGCTTTGATATGCAGTAACACAATTTCTTCTTAATAATTAAGTTTATAAAACTTAAAACTTGCCCGATTGCCTGAGGGAACTAATAATGTTTGGCAAAAATTTATTATTTTGAAAAAATATTATAAAGAAAAAGTTGATTTGAGCTTGTTATCACCTTGAATACGTCATTACATCATCTTTTTTACAACCATGACTTTTATTACAATGAACTTTAGTTAAAATAATCGGGTGAGTGAAAATATCAAGTGGAAATCTGGGAAGTTTTATCCCTGTCAGGGGGTAACTTTGAAAAGACATCATTTTTGCCAAGTGTGGGTGTGGATATTGAAAATTGATATTGATTCCATTTTAGATTCTTATTCCCTACGAGACTTGGTTTTGTTTACGACACCTACAAAACCTTCATAAAGTAGTGTCGATGGAATACTTCATGAAAGAGATTGCAGCTCAACTTTGGCCAGAACATAACCGAACCGGTATGGGTTTTTAAAAGAAAATCTTTGAGGAAAAAAAAGAAAAACGTTATTTGTTTACATTAATTTTATTACTTATTATTGTTGTTGTTGTTATTGTTGTTGTTGTTGTTATTGTTGTTAACCACTGCTTGTTAACCACTAAATTTATGTTGTAGGGTACTGTCGTTTCTTTGATGAGAACAGTGAGAACAAATGCGAAATGGACAAAGGGAACCCAATTGGGACATTTTGGTTGGATCAAAATATAACTTTTACAGAGTATAAACTGCACCCACTTGATGGTTGGGACACCGTCAACAATTTAATAGCACGACATAGGTGGCAAACACAGTATGTTTTCACAATTGAACTCATATAGTTTCAAACCCTTCTTAGAATTAAGATGGTACAAAGTTGATTTGCTAGAGAGTTTATAATTGATTTTTCTTTCCAGCTATCCACCATCTAATGACTCAGTTCTTGCGTTCAGAAGACCGCCTGGCCGAAACATCCGGTCAACAAGTGAGATCGAGAAAAGCCAACAGTCAATGAGGTTTTCATCCGAACTTTTAAAGCAAGCTGACAAGAAGCGACAAAGACTCAATATGCCTTTTAGGAATTTAGTGGCTGTGCAGATTTTGTCAAAAACATATCTGGTTAGTAGTATTTCATTAAATATTTCTACGTCAAAATGAAACTAATGCAAAGCGACTCAAATCAAAAGCAAGGTTTAGGGAAAATTATCTCGAGAGCCAATAGGGATAACTGACGTTTTTAGGGGTCCGGGACATTGGCGATGAGATGACAAAAGAATTTGGGGAAATTTTTGGGATGGACGCTGTGACGTCATTAAAATCTTTGATCAAGGATATCTCTCTAACGGTTCGTCGTAGACATATGATCCTATGTACAATCTAGGCGTTATGATGAAAAATCAATCAAAATGATTTCCTTCTAAAGCATTACCTGAATTTCCCATTATCTGCATTATCAGCAGCATAGAAATTTTCATATGCTGAGTCCGTAAAAATTTTATTTTAATCTTCATTTTTAGGATTACATTTGCAGTTTCAACACATCTTATAACCACGGGGAGTTTTTCTCTGTATCACAATGTACTGGATTGAATAGCGCAGTCAAGAATCGTTTGAAATTTACTTACAAAGCATGCAATCCAGATGCCGACATTATCATTGATCATATATCTGTTGTGATAAATGAGACAAATTCTACAGGTGTTTTCGTTTCAACCGATAATGTTGATTATCACGTACTTCAAGTTAAGAGCAAGTTAGAAGTGTTGTTCGACAATAAGGTACACTGCATGTGCTTTTATTATATCAACCTGGTACAGATAATTTCAAGCTGGTTTTGTCACTCACTGTTCTTCTGTAAAATCAGTTTGGACACTTTTCCTGCCAACCACAAGTTATGTTGTGTAATAACTTTTCAAAATGGCATGGCATTGAAAGATCGGATTTCAAAAAAATAATGGCGGCAGAGCGAATGTGTTGAAAAAAATCACTTCTTCCATCAAATATTATACATTATTACATCATTATGAGAGATTTCAATCGTTTATGTTGGCACATCAGTGTTTCTCTGAGTAATGAAAAAATAATTCTCTTTCCTATTAATGCTATCATGTTCCTTCTTTTCTTTTATGCAGGTCGAAATCTTTGTGCAGCAGAGCTATGGCTACGGAGAACACGAGGAGTTAATGACAGATCTTGTCATAATGAGCCAGGCCAATTTCTTTATTGGTAACTGTATTGATGCCTACTCGTCCTTCATTCGACGGGAGAGACAAATCTGGAATAGGCCATTCAGTTTTTTCGGAAATGATACTTTATCACGGTTAGAAGAGGGGTGAATGGAATGACTTTGTAACCTGTCCGTTCATCCAGAACTATTGTGACGAAGTAGAGAAACAAACACACGAAGGAGAAACAAACACAGGGTAGTTTATATAAACAGATTTATTAGAATGTGTTTTGCTTTGTTTTATCAACCCTTTAGACAAGATACTGTCATAAATTAAATAAGACCTGTGGGAAGTAATGACAACACAGTATGTACATTCTAATTTCAGTTTAAGGTTCAAAACAAAACTTAGGATTGCGTCAAAATGATTTTATTTATATAGAACCTCTGAAGCTAAATCTGAAAATAGGGTTCTTATTTGGAGGGTTGGAAAGAACAGAATAAGAACAATGAGCCTCAAAATGAAATTGGAAGAACAGCCAAGATCAGCTCCAAATTTACAGGTTCTTATAACATTGTTCTTATAAAAAAAAAGTTTTCTTTTTTTTTCAAGTTTTCAACTGTTCAAAATTTCAAAACATATTTTATAATTCATTAAGTTTTGCGTTCCAAAATAGATTTTGGGTTGTTTTTCACAATTTTTATTTTGCATTTTTATTTTCTACTTACGTATTCCTTGTTCCTCGTTTTTATTTCTTTACACCTTTTGTTTTTATTTTTTCCCCAAATTTCTATTTTGAGGGGCCAAGTAGTTTTATCAAGAGTTTTAGATTTTTTATCAAGGGATTTATCTAGTTCCACTATTTTATCAAGAGTACTTTTTATTGTTAAATTTTTAAAAAAACCTAAACTGAAAGTATATAAAAAATCTTATAAAAGAAAGGTCTTATAAAAAAGGTTATATTTATGAGCTGTTTATGATATTTATACTGAGATTTTATATTTATTATACTGAAAAAGAGGTAAAAAGAGGTATATTTATGAGCCGTTTATAATATTTATACTGAGATTTTATATTTATTAAACCGAAAAAGAGGTAACGTCTCATTTATTATGGAATTTAGAGAATGTCCATTTTTGTTTAATGTTAAACCAGCTTGAATGATAGTCTCCACAGGGACATAAACAATACATTGAATTGTCAAATTATATGGTCACCCTGTGCTGATAGTTCTGTTAAGATTTCTGTTAAGATTTTCATTTTGCAGGTTTTATATATTCTTTTTTTCTTATTGTAAAATGTTTTTTTTCCAGGATATGTGTTACATTTGTAGTTTGAAGAAGAAGTTTTTTGTTGTGGTTTTTATGAATCTTTTTTTTCTTTCCTATGATTTCAATCATTCCTATCTTCTTCAAATTCATCATCGGTATTAGAGTCCTTAATAATACCAAAATAATTAAAGTCTATTTTAAATTGACTAAAGGTCAAGCAATCATAGAAAGGGTGCACATAATTTTACATACTTTAATTCATTACAAACTTTTGATATTCCTTATTATGCCTGCAGTTTATTTCTACATCATAAGGGTAAGGGTACCATGATGACACAAATTGGCTGTTTCAACTTGACTGTTAATCGCCATCGATTTGGCTGGTGGTGAAGTTAGTGGTGGGTATCCCCTGAAATGTGGTAAACTTCTGCACTGAATAAATTTCAATCGTCACTTTTGTGACACTACCCGGGGTACTTTGTAAACTCTTGTAAATCCAAGTTTCTGTGACTGGATTGTTAAAGGATTTTTGAAGATCTGATTGTTGTACACCAAAGCAAACAATATGGAAATGGAAATTGCTATGTAAATGGAATGTGAATTCTTCTTGTTTTAGTCTTCACAATGAAATAATTTGAGAATAAAAAAAGCAGAGCAAGATAATCTTCTGAACAGTTATAAGATGGCCGGTGAAGTGAAAGGGTTTTTATACACATGGGCAGGCAAGCAACATAAAGTGCGACCTGATTTTCAACTGCTGCCTGTTGGACCTCAACGATTCAATTATCAGGTCTGAACCACACACTCCTTGAAATGTTAAGTTTTGGAATCGAGCTCTTTGTTATCATCATTTTGATAAACATCATATTTTTCCACTCTTAAGGTAATTATATCCGGCATTAACTATGTTGGTACTGGTGGGGGTAATAACAAAAAGGATGGAGAAGCTGCAGCTGCCCGTGATATGCTGAAGTTTCTTGTGCAAAATGGTTTCATAGCAGAAAACGCTGTTCCACCTAACATGCTGGTTAGTAAATGGTTTCTAATAATTTTGTTGAGACCGGAAATCTCATGTTTAATCCTTGCTCATCAACTCACTGCATTACTAGAGTCTCTGGGTTTCTACTTTTTGGGCAGTTTCGAGAAATCATATTTTTTTTCTACTCTAAATCCTGTTTTGTTTTGTTTTGTTTTGTTTCTATTCCCACTGCCTTCTTTTGTTAGTTATTTCCTACCCTAATCTTCCCATTCTGCTCACACGGTTGTATTGTATACCAGTGCTTGATATTTATTATAGAGTGGTCAATCATTTTCATTCAAAGTTCCATCAGCTCAGTTGCAACCTTCTCAACCCAATTGTACAGTTGATGTTAAACCAATTGGTAACTTGCCCAGAGCGCCGCACGAGTTAGCTGCTATACAGAAGGCACAGAATCAAATTCAGCACATGCAATTATCTGGCACCAGTGCAGAGGGTTTGATGGATAAACCAGGTAAAGACTTACGCCAAGGCACTATTTCATTTTATTAACCTGGACAGAGAAATTCCTATTAATTTTCTTCTTTCTCTATTACGAACTTTGAACTTGATATAAGAATGTTTTTTATCTGTAGTTATTAAAACCATTCGTCATTTTCTTGGTTTTAGTTTTACCGCCTCCACTTCAAAAAGATATGGGTGAACGTAATTATCATTACAGCATGTATGACAACAAACGAAAATTAGAGGAGGTACACATTATGTGGCTTGTGGCACCACCCTTCGACCACCACCAACCTCCTACCTATATTAATTTATCCAAATTTGATGGAATTGTTTTCCCCTTTCATCTTCTTGACATTTTTTTTGTTCAAATAGGCAGAGGAAGTTGACACAAATGCACACTTACATGGCAACTGGACCATTGCGAATGCTAAGTCACGTCTTCACCAATTCTTACAGCAACGAAAAATTCCTGCCAATTTCAGTTATTACTCAGAAGGTCCGGATCATGCCAGGTGTGTTAATTATTAATCACATTAGGTCTGATGACGTTTTTACATGATGTGTGTCGGAGAACAATAATTTTGAAGATTATTTTAATCACAGTATGTACAATTGAAGTTTTCATGTTAATGTCTGAATTGACGATTTTTTGCAGATTTTTTCGTGCTGAATTAAGTTTCTGGGTGAATGAAGCACGTCGCATGCTGAATGGAAAAGGTAGTGCAGCAACCAAAAAACTTGCTGCCCAGAATTGCTCACTGAGTCTGGTGAGGCAACTCTATCACATGGGAGTCATAGAAATAGCAGAAGCAGGTCAAGTGCAATGTAAAAAGAGAAAGGTGGAAGAAGTAAGACAAGAACAGTTTTTGTTGTTGTTGTTGTTGTTGTTTTTCTCGTTTGTTTATGTTAATTGTGGCTACCATGTTTATTTTGAATTTTGAAAAACTATTTCTTGTAATAAAAAACAAAACACAAGTGTTGATCAATGTCATGAAAATGAAAAAAGAATTGGTTTGGCATTTTTATGTTCCCTTTGCTATGATTTGTGACATATATGTATGTGATTGCATAGCTACAACCACAAAAAAAACTGTAATTCACATGTTTTAGGTCCATTAGAGATAGTCTTCTGTTTTTTAAGAGAACATCTTATTTGCAAATGTTCATTATACAGGACTATTTCCATTCTAGATTCCTTATGAAGTAAGTCTCCAACCAGAAGCTTTTCATAAACTTCAGGAGGTGCTGAACATGAAGCAGATAATGCCTGTTCCTGAGGTGAGCCATTTAATGTGGCTAAGAAAGCCACAAAGATTTTTTTTTCCTTTTTAACTTTGACATGGGCTCTCCTTATAAACTAGTATTTGGATGTTTGCATCTAAGAATGTTTTTTCTACTGTTTCTCCTGACTGTTTCTTTTGTTGGCACCGAAAATCACCAGCTATGAAGCGAACTCAGAGAAGTGGTATTTGTGGAGATAATACCGTTTGTGTCTTATCTTAAAGGATGCATGGTAGATTTTTGTGTTGTGCTTATATACCATACAATGCAATAATAAGACTGAGGTTGCCAATAGAAGATAATTTCAATAGTTTTGTTGAAAGAAACTGAACCATTGAAGGATGGAAAATGCTCAAAGTGCTAAAGACCAAAACATGTTATTGGGATTATTATGGTTGTAGCACAGGTGTAGTTTTAACCTCGAAAAGCTATAGCTGTTGTTGTGAGACGAGACATTCCTTCACACTTCTTGCTGGAGGCTATAAACAATGATGAATGAATAAACAACTTTTTTTACAAATCAAAAGTCTACCATGCCTCTTGAAGACCAAAAGCAAAAGCACCATTCTCGTTCTGCACATGAAATAATAAGAAAAAAAAACATAGAGGAAGCGTTTTGGTTAATTTATTTCTCTGCTTTTATTGCAGAACTTGAATGGTGTTTTCCAGCTTTGCTGTTTCAAGTTTATGATGTTCATTGTCTGAGTTTGCTTCAACAAGTTATGGCTGATGAAAATAACAAAAGGACAAAGGTAGATGTTCGTGTTGATTTATATTTATTTAAAAATGATTCAATTATTTTGAGGTTTTTATTTGTGTTTTTTTGTTTTGTTTTTTGCAATATTTAAACGTTGTTCTTATGTAATTGCAAAAATTCGGATTTTTACGATTTTTAAAGCCCAAACCAGGCCAGCAAGTAAATCTGCGACTTCCCCCGGCACCTGCTCAATTTGACTCCATTCCAGAAGACGATGGGAATCAGGTGGTGCACTGGGAACTGCCCACTTCCAACTGGCATCCTTGGATAAGCCAGCCACTTATCTTTGAAGGTGCTGAGGAGTACATGGTAGGTGATGCATTATTCAGTAAATAGAAACATGTTGTTTTCTTCTCATCAAACGTTTTGGTGCTCAGAAAAAAATTTTGTTCAATATTATTATGCAGAAATAATTAATAATTATGTACTAATGCAGACTCTAAGATAATGACAATGCAGTTTATATATTGTTGGTCCTCCAAATAGTTTTTCCTGTGACTGGTGGCAATTTCCACTGTAGAAACAACGGCTTCTGCTTGTAACTAATGAATGTAAGTAAGTAAGTTAGTAACCCAGTGATGTTGGGCTTCCATCCGTATCGGTTGATTCTCCTTCCCGCTGACTTGCAACTGGATAGTTGATTTCACTCCCAGAGATATGTATAACCCGCAGGCCAGCTTGCAGTCAGTTGATAGCTCTAAATGAACTGATACGTTGCTTTTAAAGCGCGTCAAAGGGAAGTATCAAGATACGATAGGACTGAGACTCAAACACAATGTATTTAATGGACTCCAATACCTTATCAGAATGGCTCATCTGTTTAGGAAAGTGCTCCGAGCTGTACCGACTTGTATAACGAGTTCCAGGCAAAATTTCATGATGAGAATTTCAAGGAATTGTTAGAAAAGAGAAAAGCATTACCCGTTTACCAACACAAGCCGGAAATTGTGGAGTTAATCGAACGAAATAGTGTTGTTATTGTTTGTGGTGCAACGGGTTGTGGTAAAACTACCCAGGTACACAAAAGAGTGTGTCGAGTGTTGTTGTTATTATTCAGACGGTTTTGTTTAGTTTACACGATAACGTCTTTTCCCTGTCATATGTATTATCAAACTTTTTGACCTACATCTGCATGACATCAAGTTAGTCCTTTAATCACAAGTCAATTGTTACATTGTACCCAATGGGAGAATTTGTGTAGTATAAATTCTGATTTCTCTTCCTTCTGTCAAAACATTTATACATAAATTTAGTTTGGCCGAGGGAACACATTTCTTTGATAATCAAAATGTCCTGTGCTGCATGCTCGTTAATAAATAATGTACTTTTGTGTTGTTGTTCGCCACAGGTGCCACAGTATGTGTTGGACCATTTTATTATGAACAAGCAAGGTGACCAGTGTAATGTTGTGGTCACTCAGGTAATATTTCATCTGAATTATGTCAACAAATTATGATATCAGCTGAGCAGTCTCTTGGTGAATTTCACTTAGTCCTCTTTCTGTGAAGCCTCGTCGTATCAGCGCAATAAGTGTTGCAGAGCGTGTCGCCACTGAGAGGTCGGAGCCGTTGGGAAGTAGCATTGGATACTCCGTACGATTTGATTCTGTTTTGCCTCGAAGTCATGCATCGATACTGTTCTGCACAGTCGGTAAGGTAGTATGGAATGTTAGATCTTACGGCATTTTGTATTAATTAAGCCTGGTATGTATGTCGAGGCTTAATGAAGTTGTCTCCTCAAAAACTTCCAGTATTTTTCTTTGGATAATTTAGGTGTGCTGCTTCGTAAGTTGGAAAACGGATTAGCAGGGGTATCGCACGTAATTGTTGACGAAATTCACGAGAGAGATATCAATGTAAGCCTTTGTTTATCTATCTTAAGATCATTTCATTTACCTTAACTTGCTAATACCTCCTTGACTGCTATTAGGACTGTGTTCGTTCGTGATTACATGCTATAACAAAAGCCAGATTTCCATTCAACAAATTTGTGCGATATATGCGCCGAGTGGAAATATATGGAGTGCTATTTCTGCATTTCCATTCAAGGAGTGCGAAGTTCAAAACGTTGGCAACACAAGCAAATACGATTGCTTTGTCAGCAATTTTTTATAAATTCTCTAAATTGATTGGCTAATAATTTTGAGCGCAAGAAGTAAGTTAGATTTTTCAAACTTTCTCGAGCGTTGATTTTGCGCTCGGTTTGTCCGTTCGGTTTTGGAATGTTTTGATTTAGAATGCATGCGCATAACATCATACGATGTTGCTTTTCCCGACCGCTCGTGCAAATTTTCTCTTTCAAAACAAAAAGAAGTTATTGTTGTTCAGAAATAAATTAATTATTACAAAGTTTTCTAAAATTTGATTGGTTGATAGTGATGGGCGGAATAAAAGAGATCAAACATTTTAGATGTGCACGAGCGTTGATTTTTCCGACTGCATCCGCCGGCTCGAACATAATTCCAACTCCATTGCGCATGTGCTGACGTCGGTAACGTTGTTTTTTCCAAGCGAGCGGGCGAAACTGCTGAATGGAAACTGACTTAAGAAGTGGCTTCCACGAAAATACCTTTAGGATTTGCACAAGAGTTCTTTTCTATTTGCAAGTCAATGAGTTGTTGATATCAACCTCTTTCTCTTCAATTCCTGACCAATGGAATTTTGTGTTTCTTATTTCAGTCGGACTTCTTACTTGTGATTCTTCGAGATATGGTTTATTTCTACCCTGATCTACGTGTCATTCTCATGAGTGCTACAATCGATACTAAACTAATTTCCGATTATTTTGACGGTTGTCCAGTTATCCAATTAGAAGGACGCACCCATTCCGTACAAGGTACAACTTGTCACGAATTTCCATCCCGTTTTTCCCGATTTTGCTGCTGCTGCAGCTGGGTGATATATTGGTCCATTGTGTTTTTTGTTTTAGAATATTACCTGGAGGATGTGATTCAGATGCTTGGTTTTGTGCCTCCACTGAAAGAGAGGAAGAGGAGGCAGGACGTGGATGTGGATGCAGAGGAAGAAGAAGATATGAACAAGGTCTGCAGTGCCGATTATTCTTTGCAAACGAAAAACTCCATGAGTCAACTCAGTGAAAGGGAGATGTCTTTTGAACTTGTCGAGGTAAGCAAGCAGAAATTTTGAGAACTGAATTCTTGTAATCTTGCTACATGTGAAACAGTATGGAAGATGATTCTTAACACCTTCTACTGGCCCATTTTACGCCCTTAATGGCGTTAATTTCATGACTTGGCGTTAGATGTTTGTCTGTGAGAGTTTGACTTCTCAAATTCTATTTGTTTCCAGGCACTTCTATCATACATAGCAACGCTTGAGGTACCTGGTGCAGTACTGGTATTTTTACCGGGGTGGAATCTGATTTTCTTATTACGGAAGCATCTACAAAACCATCACGAGTTCGGTCAGTATAATGTTCGTCATTGACATCCTTTCTCGAAACAATTTTTAGGAATTACCTGCAGAATGGAGGAATATTTTGTTTTATTATTCCAATGCCTTGCCAAATTAATCAATTAATCTTTCAGGAACTTCTAAATACATGTTGCTACCGTTACATTCGCAAATCCCTCGAGAGGATCAAAGGAGGGTTTTTCAACCTGTTTCTGATGGAGTTCGAAAGGTTTGTGGACTTATTTACGACTTATAACTAGTATTAGATGAGTCCTCTCATTGTACGAAACGATAACGGTCGATGCAAGTCGAAATCTAGCCGCTACAGCTAGTATCGGACCATTCCTCTAAAAAAAACAGCCGTTGCGATAAGAAATCGAGCCGCTAATAATACTTAAAGATTTTCTCCAAACTAGAATAAAACGAAAACTTACATTGCACAGTGAACACCAGGTCTTATTAATATTGTTAATATTTTCGTGTGGGGAACGGCCTTTAAAAAAGACAGCTGCAATCTTGCAAGTATGTTCTTTTTGGACGATGTTTGGTAAAACGAATGCAGAATATTCACTTCATGTTTTAGATCATTCTTGCTACGAATATTGCGGAGACGAGTATAACGATTGATGATGTTGTCTTTGTTATTGATTCATGCAAGTACGTTTTACCATATGGAGGCTCTAATCGGTCAAGAACTGACGCAGTGTTTGTCAAAAGTATACATAACTGTTAGTTGGTTTTAACCGGGCTTCTTGTGTTTTTTCAGAGCGAAAATTAAATTGTTCACGTCCCATAATAACATGACAAACTACGCCACAGTTTGGGCGTCCAAGACAAACATAGAGCAAAGACGGGGTCGAGCTGGTCGTGTGCGCCCTGGTTTTGCTTTTCATTTGTGCTCCAGAGCAAGATTCGAAACGTAAGAAAATATTCTGGAAATGTTACTTTGAAATTCTAAATTGCTTGTTCGTTTACCGTGGATGGAGCGCCGTTTTAATGTCATCGTATTTGCGTTTAGATTAGCGCAGCATTCTACACCAGAAATCTTGAGGACACCGCTACACGAGCTGGCATTAAAAATAAAACTGTTAAAGTTAGGCCAGATCAAAAACTTTTTAAACAAAGCGTTGGAGCCGCCTCCAATGGATGCTGTCGTTGAATCGATCGCTTTGCTACAAGAAATGGAAGCATTTGACGCACAAGAGCGGCTCACACCGTTAGGATTTATTCTTGCCAAACTCCCACTTGAACCAAGACTAGGGAAAATGATTATCCTGGGATGTGCTTTTAAGTATGGTGGCTTCATATTTGTAGTAGACCTTATAAATGAGATACTGACAGTTTGTTTTGTTTGTTTTTTATATTCTGTGTTTTAAGATGTTGACTCTAATTAGGAAGGGAACAGTGTTTTTGGGCCTGATAAAAATAATTTTTGTACTTTTGGACCTGTTACTAGGACCTGTTACTGGTTTCCTCTATTATTTTCTTTGTTTTCGCAAGGAGGGAGCGTATAAATGGTTTTCTTGCTCCATAGCTTCACCCGTTCGGTGATTCGATTGATAGAATCTTATTGGATTGACTAGAGTAGAATGTTGTTACCTCATAGTGTAGGAGATGCCGTGTGTACAATCGCTGCGAGCACCTGTTTCCCAGAACCGTTCGAAACGCCCACAGATCGAAAGCGATTGGGGTGGATCCACAAGAAGTTTTCTGGAAATCGAAACAGTGACCACGTGGCTATGCTATGGGCGTATCAGCAATGGCAAGACGCAAGGTAAAACAGGAGCACGCGCATGCACTGAAAAATAGATTTTCATTGGCTAAGGTCCGTTAAGAGTTCATAGCGTAGCAAAATTTGCAATAGAAAGTACTTGCACAATGTATTATTAGGTGTAGCAGCTGTGATTACGCATCGTTGCAGTTGCAATGTGTCTATCTAACATATTGATATCTCATCGTTGAAGTTGCAGCATAACTTGTCCAAGTTGAATTTTTTTTTTAATAATTTTCAAAAATCGACGGTTTGCAAAAGCGAAGTGATCTTACAAACAAAACTTAAAACAAAATGACAACATATGTGTTGTTTGCTATTGCAAGTTTTGCTACGTGTACCGGACTCATAATGGTCCAGGGTGGCCAACACTCCTAAAAACTCCTAAAAACTCCTTAATTTATGTCTTCCTCCTAAAATCTCCTAAAAACTCTAAAATTTAACTACCAGATGCCTCATTTATTTCCAGTCATGTGGAGAGTAAAATCCTGTCTGAATGAAAACTGGTAAACCTAACTATCTCTTATACTTCGCTAACATGTAGCAATATAATATTGTATTGTGAGCATGAGAATGACCAAATTTGTTCTCCTTTGTGTATTTAAGTTGTGTAGTACAACAATAAGTTTTTTCACTTCGATAATTTGTTAGGGTGTATAACTCGGGTTCTGCTTCAAATCTTCTTAATATTTTAGGAAATTTAGGTCGAAATTACACAATTTCTCCTTAACAATAATGGAAAAATTCTCCTAAAATCTCCCCATTTTTCATGTCTGACTTTGAGTGGCCACCTTGTGGTCCCTTTAATCAACAATGGGGTCGTGATTCTGTTATATACTCTCTTCATGAGAATTTAACTGTTTGTATGGTAGGGCCGTCGATGAGAGCACAGAAGAACATTTCTGCAACACTCACGAGTTAAATTTGTCTATTCTACGTATGACTGGCGATGCTGTTATGCAGTTAAAAGATTTGCTGTGTAACATCGGCTTCCCGGAAGAATCTTTGTATCCGTCACCGTTCAATTATCGGGGTTTAGATGAGCAGTTGGATCTCGTAAGTGAAATAGGCACGGTGAAACCAGAAAGTCTGATCCTTGCTGTAGTTCATGTAATGGTAGACGCAATAACGCGCTCAGTGTGGACCAGGCGTTACTGTTGAAATGGATGTTTCTCTGTCATACTGCAATTTTTTTCCTTTATTGTTCAGGTAACAGGTTTGTTGTGTCTGGGTCTATATCCAAACATCTGTATGCATAAAGACAAACGAAAGGTATTAACGACTGAAGGAACAGACGCCCTCATTCACAAATCATCGGTCAACTGCACCAATCGCGAAATCGTCTTCAAATCGCCGTTTTTTATATTCGGTGAAAAAGTATGAATCAACACACGTTTGTTTGTTTGTTTGTTTGTTTGTTTGTTTGTTTGTTTGTTTGTTTGTTTGTTTGTTTGTTGTTTTTGTTGTTGTTGTTGTTGTTGTTGTGCATCAGTTTGTATATGCGTTTGAGTATCACCCCTGGTCATAATTACCAGGTTTGATTTGCTTTTGTTTTGTTTAGATTCGCACGCGTGCAGTTTCATGTAAACAGATGACCATGGTTTATCCAATTCAATATTTGATTTTTAGTTCGTGTAAAACGGAGCATTCAAATGATCTTTGTAAATTGGATGATTGGTATGTGTGTCTGGTATTGGTTAACTTGGACTGTGTCAATCTCCCCTGTTCCCTTGTATTGATCATAAATACACACTTTTCCTTTAAACGATTTCAAACTTGCACAAAAACTTTGACCAACATTGCTCAACTCTCAAGAGATAAGTCAAACATTTACAGAATATTGGTAGAAACAAAGACGATTTCTTTAAAGAGAATTACACTACTGATATTTTCGCGGACATTTTGTGTAAAGTAAACACGAAAATGTCGACCAAGTCCTGCAAATAGTAATTGGAAACTCGTGTATTGTACTCGTTCCTAGTATTTAACTCGCATAGGCGTTACACCCGTCCGTTTTTTCACTCGTTAGTCTGGTCTGCTTGCTTGACTTAAAATGAAATCAATATTCCATCCAATGCATCATCCAATGCTTTTTCTTTTCTTTTTACAGGATCAACTTGAAGATTACACATCACCAGGCCTCCTGTCTTGTGGCAGTGCGTAATGTTATCGAAGAGCTTATTTTTCGTGTCGCCAACAGTCCACAGATGATAAGCGACCTTTCAGAAGACGATGTTATGATTTGCAACACCGTCAAAATGTTGTCGCGAAGTGATGTCGGTGACTACATGATACAACGACCCCAGCCTGGTGAACAACAGAGCAATGCATTTCACAGTAGTGGTGGGCCTAGAGGAGGGCCTAGCGGAAGGGGAGCGTAAGTTCGATCAATATTGATTTTCTTTAGCTCATTGTTTGTGAGTTTTGCCTGTTCCTTTTTGAATGAATGTCATCATTTGCATTCTATCTCTCTTTATTTCTTTCTTTCTCGTTTTTATTTTTATTGCCTTTTTTATGTGGAGGAGATGCAACGTTACTGTTTAGAAGTATATCGAACATCAATACTTGAATTAAAAAAAAAAAACAATTGTCGTTTGATGTAAGTACATGAAGAAAAATAAAAAAACAGAATATTCTTATTTTAGAATGCGTGGTGGCGTAATAAAACCAAGAGGATATCAAGGTCCAAGACATTTCCGGGGCGGTTATCGAGGGCGACGTGGTTACCGCGGAAATAGAGGTCGAGGTGGTTGGTGAGTCAAAATGTCAGAATGTCAAATATTGTGGAGAATTCGTGTTCTGGATTTCTAAAACTGATGTATTGAATGATATACCGCCAATCAAATGATACAAGAAAGTCACGTGTCGTTTTTAACGTGAGAAGGATTTCTATCAACAGACTGCTCGCCGTTCTTGAGCTGTTCATCTTCACAATATCTTCAATAAATTTTTACAACATTATTTCGTGACTTCAATCGAATGTACAGTGAAATCTCTATAAAACTTACGCCCTATAAAGCGTACACCCTATGAAGCGTACACCTTATAAAGCGTACACCCTGTAAAGCGTACACCCTATGAAGCTTACACCCTATATAGCGGACATCTCCGTATAACGGACACATACTCCATGTACGGATGGATGGATTTAGAGTCAAATTCGCATTGGTAAAGTATTCGTAAACCGGAACAGGTTTTTTTTATGCACCAATGCTGTCCGCTTTGTAGGGATTCCAGTGTATTTCTACCGAACCTGCTGACACGAATGTGATTTCTTACCATATCTTATTGGTCCTTTTTACGCCAGCTAACCAGGGTATCACGCATTTTGAGTGCGAACACTCGGGGCGAGTCACAGCGTGGTTCATGCTCAAGAATTATGCATACCAGAAAATAATCTTTACTTATACTATTTCTATTGGTCGCGCCTCTATTAATTTGCTGACTGTGTGTGTAAAGTTAGCTGGTCTGTATCTAAACGACACGGAGAGAAATTAAAGGAAGAATCACGATCAATATTCTGTTGGCAATATTCGATGCACACACCCAGCGCAAGTGCAACGAAGATAGTAAAAAAGTATTGTTCTGTCTAATTCTACAGAACTTTTCTTGGTTTTATCTATCTTTTTTTGAGCAATTCTCACAGATTTTACCAGAACTTTCTGTTAAAAATTATATTTTTCTGTTAAATGGTTTTTAATGGCGGAAGTCCGTGTCGGGAAGCTTATGTTTTTTCAATAATATTTTTTTTATTTCCATGGTTTCGATGGTGATGTGTAAAATTACGTTAAATTTTAAAAAATCTAAAGAATTATTTTCTTGTATTATTTAAGTGTGTACATTTGATATGGAGCAGTTTTTTTAGATTAATTTACAATAAGTAAATGTAGGTTACAGGCAAAAATCATGGTTTGTCCATTTAGGACCGTATTTAAAAAAAGACATTGAGACACCCAGGCTATATAAAGCTTCTATTTTCTCTGGAGTTAATATTATCACAAAAATTGATAAAACGAGTATTCTGGGACACACGGAAATCTTTTTAATCAATAGTATTGATCTTGTAATTTATAATTTGACGTCAGTTTGTGGTTTTTGTTTTGTCCTAAGCGGAATTTGTGGTGAAGAACGGAACTATGCTTCGTGTACGCGTTTTCTTCGAAAACTCCAGAGAAAGATGCGCTGTAAATAATATCAACCAAAATGCTTCTGTAGCAGAACTTAAGAAAAAAATCCAAATCCGTACGGGTGTGCCAAGGTATAGTGCTTTTAAAAAAATCCAAATCCGTACGGGTGTGCCAAGGTATAGTGCTTTTAATGAGGTGAACTCTTCTTGAGCTTAATCTATAGCAATGTGTCTATCTAACATATTGATATCTCAATAGTTTGTGGTGAAAACTTTGTTATTTTGGTCAGGGATAACGAGGTCATGCCTCGTTCTTTCAACCCAAAAAAGAGACTTTCAACAGAAATGTTTATTACCATGTTTATTAGATACCAATACGTTAGGTAGACACACTCATAGAATTTCGTGCACTATTCCATTTATTTTCTTTTAAGGAAGTTGCTTCGATGTTCTATGTCTTCCTTTTTGCTAATGATGGCGGATTTCCACAAAGAAAGCCTGTGACTTCCTCGTAATCGATTGTTTCCTTTCACGTGATCTTTCCAACCGCGTCAACGTGCTTTAGACGCGACATAAAAGATTATCACTGCAATTAGCAGTTCCCTTAATTCAGTTATAATGCAATATTATGATTATGTTATTCAATTGAAACATTGTTAATTCATTTTTCGCTATGCATTGTGGTAGGATTATGTCAGATATTTGAATTATGGCAACAGTCAATTTATTTTTTCACGATTTTTCTCGACATAAACAACTGACCTTTTTTCCCAGAGAATTCAGTTATCTCTATCATATATAACTACGGCATTGCGGAAAAAAACATTTCGAATTTCCTATTAACAAAAAGAGATTGGAGAACAAACCTCGTATTCTCACTGCGAGCAATTATAGCATTGCATTGTGGCAGGGACGTGGCTTATGACTGAAACGGGAACGACCAATCGAATTGAAGAATGCTCCTCATTAAGAAACCAACTGAAGTGTCGTGGGTAGAAATAGCTGATATGACTGCCATGTTGAACGCCTCCCACGCGTGATATGTCCACGGATATTGTCTTGCATGGATATCACATCAATTCATTTACGTTCATCATCCATTTCAGCTCCCTGTTCCAGATTTTTTACCTGGACGAATGTGATTTGGTAGACTCGGCGACATTATCCGATTGTAACATTCTTTCTGACGCGAAACTGAGAGCGCGGATATGGAAGACACACGTGCATTTAGTGAAAGCGTCACGTGAAGGAAATTGGCAAGGTACGAGTTTCACAAATCCTTCTACTTTCTGCCAGTTTAATATGTCGAAAAGGCGAAAAGCCTTGAGGACGAGGTTGATACTGCTCCTTTTCGAATGGTAGATAGGTTGATAAAAAACGATAGAACATAAGGTCCTGAACTAATTTCATTTTCTCAAATCAAAATACTTTGAAGTATTAGCTAGTTCCAACATACGTTCTGATACCTTCGTAAGAAGAGAAGCACTCAGGATAATTGCTTAGTGCTGACAAATTGCTAATGTTTTTTTTGAAGCGATTGTTGACAAAATAAGCGGTGCTGATGGACGATACGACGAGAAAAAGATGCTGATTGCCCTCTTTCTATCCTGTTACCATGGTAATGTAGATATCGTGGACAAGCTATTGAAGAACGGCGTCAGCTATCGGGATGTGTTACCCTATGGCGGTGAAGCCATACACGTGGCAGTCTCCCGTGGGCACATTCATTGCACCGAATTGCTGTGTAAGCCCTCAATTAACTTTTCATTTACTTTATCCCTGCTTAGTAAATTTATATATTTCGAAGCTAAAAGACACTACAATAGAGACGGTAAGAAATAAATATTACAATAGAGACGGATAAGAAATAAATATTACATTTACTGAAACTTTCTTCCCAATCACAACGATTGGCTTAGTAAATTGATTTTTGAAAATTGCTTTTAACCGTGCTACGGGGAATTAGAATAGTAGATTATTAATCTTTAATAAGTCTATTACTAATAATAGATTACTAAAGGTTACCATTACTGTGTCATTAAAGATATAAAATCTGTAAAAACAACAACAATGAATTGCATCAAAACGAGGCGGAACATGGTAACTGGCCCATAATACGGTGATTAAGCAGAATTTCGGGGAATTTCGGGGAAGGCCAAAGGTCTTTCTCAATACTAAAGAGTGTGTTTTTTCTCTAACAAGATGCGATCATAAGACTTTTTGGTTGAAAGTCATATTTTCGTTTAAAAGAAAGAAGCGTTATGCAAAAATGTTCTCGTTAACCCATACAGAAATAACAAAGTTTTGACCGCAAACTAGTGATGATCCAATTCAATTCAACTCTTTATATAATGCTGGTGCATACATATAGCGTGGAAACACTAATAAAATACCCAACAAGAAAAACAACATCTCAACATCAGCATAACTTGCACCCGCAGGTGATAACTCGCGAAACTTTAATACAACGTTTGAATTTATGAAGAGATTCGCAGGTATTATAAGACAAAGTCGCAAGCTATTCTATAGCATTGGTGGTCTAAAATACACTACTCATCATCTTGTTACGCAAACGTTTCATATATCTTAACCCAGTTGGCTCACGATGCTATATATGTGATCGCACCATGTTGTTTGACAACTCTATAGTAAGCCAACAAAATCATCCCAACGCTAAAACGACATCTTTTTTATTTCATAGTGAAACGGAAATTACGTCCTCACGAATGGCAAAATGAGAAGGCATCTCTCACGAATTGGCCACTGCAAGACAGGATTAAAGCCACATTGGATCGAATTGAGAAAACTCGAAAAATACAGACAATTCCGGAATCCGCTCGCTTAACTTACTCGCAGCTATATGACTCAGCACTATCCACGTGGTATAGTGGCAGTCTTGGCCAGATTTACCTGTGTGAAATTATAGCTTGTAACAAAGGGAAAGATTGACAGTGTGAAGACACTGAAAATTGGATTAGGATGATAGAGAAATTCAAAATCAATTTCTTTTTTAATTTTTAATTTCCAATACGTATCTAGTTACCAATCCTCGGTTATTTTAAAGCAGTAGATATTCGACTCGTGTGCTGTAAATCCGACAAAAGTTTAAGTAATTGTTTCTCTGTCAAAGACCGTTTACCGAAACTCCTTTCTTCCGGACTTCCGTTTACCAATTTACGTGTGGTGACTGCAATGCCACTAATTATCTATCCGCCATTTTAAATGTTCGCATTGAAATTTCTCCACTTACTTATAAGAGAGTAAGGGTAAACTCACCGACTACAGTGTTGCAACATCTTTTCGAGTCTTCTTCGTGCTCTCCTCCTTTTTTTAGATAATTTCACTATACTTATCAACCTTGTTCCCAGGTTTTTCGATAGAAACGAGGTTGTATACTTACAAACGATTTTAAACTCGCGCTCAAGGTGAGTTTGTTTAGTGAGCGAGACGAACCTATTTTGGACAAATCTCTACGGGGAATAACCAATTGGTGGAAGGATTTGTTTTTAATATTGTTGTGTTACATTCATTTGTTTTAAGACTAACTACCTGAGGGGGTTAGCCCTGAAAGTTAGTCAATTTCGCAGTCATTTAATTACGGTTTAGACAGACTGCACTTAAATCACACTATATCCCCAACAGTTCTAAAGCCATAATAATCTTTTATGTGACAGAAGAAACGCTAGTTTTTTTATAACTGATGATTTTACATTTTCGATAACAATAAAATGAAAATAGGGAAGATCCTTAGTCAGCTATTTCCCAGCCCTTGAGTTTCTTAGGTGTTTGACTAGCCGAGCCCTAGTTTCTTAAAAACCGGTTTCTTACAATAAAAAGAATGCATTTTAAACCATCTGTTTTTTCATGTGTTATTCATGCATATATAATTATTTTCTCGTCTCCAATCCTTTTTTATGTGGGCAATAGTAGTTGTTGATTTCATGTTCGTCCCACACTCACGTACCAGTTATTCCATCTTTTCAAGAAATCTGATCTCGTTTAATTATCCACCCCGCTTTTTATAGAAAATTGAACTGCATACTATGCAGGTCATTTAAATATTGCTACAGATAATATATCTATAATTTAATTGATGATTAATCCTTTAACGACGTTTGATGTCACAGATATGGAGGATAAAAGGAAAAGATACAGATTCCTGTTGGACCATACATCCTATTAATTAAGTGGTAAAGTAACAAAACGTTTTTGTTTCTGTAATTTTTTTTTTTTTATTATTAAATACGACATGGGTTGGATTGAATAACTCATTTATCAAGAATCTGTTGTGGACTACAGAACAGAACAGGATGTCATCAACAAAACAGCCGGCAAACGAACTTGAAACAGAGTTTCACATGCAAGTGTGTAATACCAACACTGCAGCTAACGATAAAGAAGAACTTCGCAAAAGGATTTCTGTCCTGGGAGCCGGGAATTACGGTTATGCTTTGGCCGGACAACTGTACCTAGCCGGAGCAGACGCTCGTGTTGGAAGTCGGTATGCAGGTGTTAAAGCTTTTCAAGGGCTGCCATTAACGACTTATGAAGAGGCGATTAAGAACAGTGACATTGTATTTCTTTGCATACCTGGCCACGCTTACAGCGTTCTTCCACCACTGAAAGAACTTCTAGCTGGCAAAACAGTTGTAGATCTAAGTAATTTAGATCGTGCGGCAGATCCGTCCAATGCTCAACGGCTGCAAAGTATGTTACCATTAAGTTACGTGATGAAAGCACTAAATACAGTATCTGCGTACACGTTAGAACAACAAGGTTATGGTGCCAGTCGTAACACCTATGTTTGTGGTGATAATGACGTACGCAAATTTGAGCTTATGCAAGTTTTACGAGAGATTGGCTTAAATCCCATTGACCGAGGAAGTCTCCGTTCTGCACTGATGCTTGAAAAATTACCATTTCGATTTTTTACCGGTTGGGGTACAGCACTATTGATTACATTTTTGACACTTATCCCTATCATGTTGTACACATACTTGCGACATTTTTGGCACACCGATAAAGACAAGAGGGCGGATGAAGATTTGCCTCTGTACACCGCGAACCGCACTATCGCTTGGTTGATGTTTTGGCTACTCGCCGTAACATATTTACCTGGCATTTTGGCGGGTTTCATTCAGGTTTGCACGGGAACAAAATACATGCGATTTCCGAATTGGTTAGACCGCTGGATGAAAAGTCGAAAGCAGTTAGGATTGATCAGCCTGCTTCTTGCTACCATCCACGCTTGCATGTCTTGTTTATTAATGGGAGCAGGCGAAATCAAGCACATGTTGACAAACACGTACATAAGTCAGACCGGAAAAGCACCTGTTGTTATGTATCAGCTTCTCGATACTGAGGGTCAAGTCAATCTTCTGTTCGCCGTACTCGGATGGGCGTTAATGCTGGTATTGGGCGTTACGTCACTACCTTCCGTCAATACGCAGATGAGTTGGAGGGAATGGGATTTCGTACAGCGTGGTCTTGGATTTATGAGTTTGGTGTTCGGTTTCATTCACGTCGTAGTGTACATGCATAAACTATGGAATCCAAGCTATAAATTCGGCTGGCCAAAATGGGAAAAACATCCAAGAGGAATTTTCCCGCCGGCTGCATTTGTGATGCCATTATTACCAATGCTTGTTATTTTCCTGAAAATCGTACTTATGTTGCCCGGATTATCCTGTTACTTATACAAAATCAGAAGCGGTAAAATCGGATACAAACGAAGAAACATTACTGTCTGAAAGAGAATTTTATTTTACAAAACAATCCTGTTTTCAACAGAATATGTCTGTAAAGGATGCATGGAATAGTAAAAAAAAAAAACGTTTTCTGCAAATGTGTCAAAACGAGAAGAAAGATACAGACATTTGTGGGAAGTGTATCGGAAAAGTGGGATGATAAATTTTGACGACGAAATGGAAAGATAACTGATATTCTTACCAGCATTTTAATAATTTTTTGCTATCAGTTCAAAGAAACAAAAAAACTTTTAAAGCGTGGGTTACATTCGGTTTATTGAATTGATTGAATTTTCTGTTTTAAAATCCGTTCAATAAGCGGTTATTGTAAACACCCCCCACCCCCAACCCCCACACCCACCCAAACACACTCATGCCCCTAACTGTATAAGCTTGTCAGTTGTTTATTTGTAATTAAGTTAGCAATAACTTTGAAAATTAATTGTATTTGTAGGAGATAACTTTACTCTGCTGAAATTATTAATAATGATAAATAAATTACTTAACTACACCCACGTTAGTCTATGTTAGTCTATGTCAAATTGCGCTGTTCACACGTACCCGAAGTCAATTAAGCCCTTGAACTCGCTAATACAAAACATAGTCTAATGTATTGTATAGTTCATGTTCGGATTATCAAGTATGTTTATCTTTAAATGCTACCATTTTTAAGAACGATACCTTCGTTCACACGTTGCGAATACACCTTTCACGAATTTCTGTTTAAACGCCGTGTTTTGTCAAGAAAGTGTATCCGGCCTCGTTTTAGATATCAAAATTATCACTGATTATTGTGAGTGCGGCACATCTTTGGCCTATTTAGAGATTTCAAAAGTTGTACAGTTAAACTAAAAGCTTAAATTCCAATGTTCAGAGATTTAGAAAAGAGACAATACGACGTATACTCCTACCTACCAATGTATACTCCTACCTAACCACGATTAAACTTCTGAAATATGAGAAAATATCTTCAAATTTCAATTAAAATCATATATTTTGAGGTATATTGGAGCATCGGGGAACGAATAAAAATTTTAGTGTGAACAGCAAACCCGACAAAAATATGATGTCAAATCTCTGCTACACTATGATGGTTAGGGTTCAAGCTTTGATAATAAGGACATATAAACATTGTAAGTTATTTATAATTTGAGTCATATACTGTCATAGTTTCAGTTTGCAAGTTTGATGCAAATTCCTTTATGTCGCAATCTTTCATAGCTTTAGCCTAACTTAAGATTAAGACTACTAACACACACTACTATTATGCCGTATTTTTGTGTAACTTGCTACAGTGGAATCTGTCTAAAGCGGACACGGTATAAAGCGGACATCTGTTTAAAGCGGACGCAATCTCGTGGAACGGAATGATTTACGGTCAAATTCTCATAAAAAAAATTCTATAAAGTGGACAGTTATAAAGCGGACAGTACTAAAGCGGACACTTTTTTTTGCACCAAATGAAGGTTTCCCCTAAAAATCTCGGCATAAAGCGGACACAAAGTAACACAATATATCTTTCATCAATTTGTACATTTTTCAACTTTTTTGTTTACAATTTCAAGTATTTTTTTAATGTTTTTTTGTAAAAGACTTTTCATGTTAGATAATTGTTCTTTTAGCTGCATTTAAAGTGCCTGTTTTTGTTCCGTTGTTGTTGTTGTTTTATAGCCTGAGAACGAAGTGAACCATACACGAGATAAAAATACAGCTTTTGGTAAATTTGGACCATAAAAATCAGTTTTAGTAAAACTCTCTATAAAGCGGACATCTATCTAAAGCGGACACTTTCTTTCGCACCAATGGTGTCCGCTTTAGACAGATTCCACTGTACTCAAAATTAAACATAAAAATTTGACAAAACTTGTGTTAATATGATCCATACCGAATAAAAGTGTTACATGTCTTTCTTAGTTTCAGATAAAAACTGTTTGGAAATTGGCGCTAACACCTACTCCATCATTCTTGAATCGTATCTTTATGCCCACAAGTTTTCGTAAATGCTTCAATTTTTATTTCACCAGGGGGCGGTGCTAGTAGGCCCGCGGCATTCTTTCAAATTCGATATCTCCGGAACCGTTTCATGACTTTTCCTAAAATTTAGTAGGGATTATAAATTTAACAACAACCATATGGTGCAAAACGGTAGCCGAATTTCAAAACTAAGTCGTAATACGAACAAAATAGATACAAAAAAATTCATCCGAGTTTTAAACCTTGTTAAGTGTAAACAAGGTTTAATAAAGAAACAGCATTGCTTAAAACAAAAGAAATATACATGTGTGAGCTGTAACCATGGATAGTTATCTTATTTTAAAATATCTTTTTTTTTTTAATAATTTATAAGAGCGTTCGTTCATACAATTTGTATAGTTTCGTAAAGGGAATTTTGCAGAGTTTAAAGCGTGGGCTAAATGCCATTTCGGCCGGAGGAGGAGGAGCAGGAGGAGGAGGATATATGCACAAATTGAGGGAGAAATTCTGACTAACTTTTTCTAGTCCATTTTTGGTGTAGATTTCAAAAATTTCCAAAAATGTGAGGTATACGGGCCAAATCTGGATGGAACACCCTTTTTTGGCCCTTAAAGTTACGTGCTGGGCCCTTTTGCGCCAAAAAATTAAAGTTCACAAATCAAGAAACCAAGAGAGCCCTTTCAATCCTTAAAAAGAAAATGATATTACAACTTCTTCTGAAAAACTATGTTTAGGGAGATACAAGGGGTTTCATATTAACCATTTCCTGTCCCCATAAGACAAACAAACTTCTCCAAATCCTCTCTTGTTTCTTCTATGAAATGACCAAATAATCCCAAGTTACTAAATGTTTGCATAAATGCCTAATCTTTCATCAAATTATTATTATTATTATTATTATTATTATTATTATTATTATTATTATTATTATTATTATTATTATTATTACAGTTTTGCTCCAAAAAATGATTTTACACGCTATATACTGCCATGATAAGTCTGTTTATATACAAAAATCTTAAAATAAAAATCATGTTCAACACAAAATTGTTCTATAAATATATTGCATCGATCATCGATCAAGGGGCTAGGACATGAATTATCCCTATTTTTCAGTGCTACTTCGCCTATTGAGAGATTTCAGAATCTGTACAGTTAAACAAAATGCAAGGCAGAACAGTTTTTACCACCCGGCTACTAAAAGATGTTTGTAACAGGAACATTTCCAATTTGTTTGTGTTCTGCAAACAATCTGATCATATTTGGATACTTTTTTCTGATTTGTCCCAAATATATTTCTTTGTTTCTGCAACCGTTTCAGGTGATCGTTTCTCACGAATCTTGTGTAGAAGGAAAGTGCCAATAGAGCGATAGAAACACAAAAACGTACATTAAAGACTCCTTTAACTTGATAATGTCTTATTGTCTTTAGTGAATAAGTTATAGACAGCTGGAACAGATTCCAGTAACACAGCAAATGACCAAGTTAACACCAAAGATGATATAAGATATTTCTTTGTCGCAATGGCGTGGTATCTCAAATACCACTTTATTGCAATGAATCGATCAACAGAGATCAACAACGTTGTCAAGATGGTTTGATAATAAAGCAAGTGGATCACCGAAAGAATATATTGATCAGTGTGAACACTAAGATAGCATACCATGAGAATTGAAATCAGTGTGTCACTTATAGACGAATTATAAATGAAATAATATCTTGGAATGTGTAAAGTTTCGTTCTTGTAAATCAAGTAGACGTTTGATCCATTGAAAAGTGTCACAAGAAATGATGAAACGGCAAAAAATAGTAAAGAAACATTTTTCAATTTTTATATCGCGGTATGGGTCTTCCTTGCAGTTTCTACAAATAGCATTATTTATATATTTTAAAAACATACATATAAGCAATCGCTAAATAATGTATCACTTATTTTATTGGTTATGACGTTTGCTATTAATTATTTCTGCATATCGTAGGCGTATTTAAGGTCAGTCAAAAAAGTGGAGGAGTCCAACGTTATGATAATTCTTTTCAGTCTTAAGTGCCGATCAGGTTATTTGCACGTTTCCTTACCTACTTTAAATGACTAAACTGTCCTCCACAAATTTTGACTCAGCTCTGCCTACGCTTCTGCCATATACCGCAAATTACTTCTATTCTACCCACCCTCATCCTGCTGTTATTTTCCCAAGAACAACTCGACGCAAATAGGTTGATTTACGTGATTTTCTTATTTACTAAATGCAATAGGCGAAACTGAGGTCTCTATCCCGATAATACGGAGTTTCGGATACTTGATCGGAGTTTTTTTAACAGTATGGACATTACAACATTTTAACCGTGTTTGCACGTTCTGTGTAAAATTATTTTAATCGTAGAATAAAAATTTAAACAGGAAGATTGACCATGCAATGCGATCTGTAAAATGTTTGGCTTGTTGAAGGGAACCTTCATGTGTCGTCTTGTCTATCTCTTCTTATCCTTCCCTGCTTTAACAACTTTATATAGGTTTCTAATTTCTCTGTGAGCCTGTAGGTATCTCATTACTCTCGAAAAAGTTTCGAACCTGTGTGACAAAACCAGCCAAAAACTACATGCTCTAGCACGCGTGGCGCCATACATGAACATGCACAAACAAAGAATAATTATAAAATCTTTTGTAATTTCCCAGTTCAGTTACTGTCCTTTAATATGGAAGTTACATAACAGAACGTTACATAATAGAATTATTAGGCTACACGAAAGAGCACTTCGAATAACCTACAACGACCTCCATTCGATTTTCGAACAATTATTAACGAGAGACAACTCTAAAACAATCCATCAAACAAATCTTCAATTGCTGGTTACAGAAATTTACAAAGCATAATCTCTCGCCTGAAATAATGGGAAATGTTTTTCGGTTTCGTAGCAGCAACTATAATTTGAGAAACAATCGAGAGCTATGTTACCGTGAGCCAAAACTACTAATTATAGGACAGCAACGATACCAAACTTGTCCCAAAAATTATGGGAAATGGCGCTCTTAGAAACTATTCACTGAACCAATTTAAGACAAAAATCAAAAACTTGATCCCAGTTAAATGCCCTAAATCGCATATTTTATTTATTTATTTATTTATTTTAAACAGTTAAAAATTGTAAACATTTTCCAAATCGCGTATACGCGAGGTGTTTGAAATAGGAACCATTCGTGTCTTCAAAAATAGCCCAGTTTCCGTATCAAGAAATTTCTGTCTAGCAAAGCAAGAAGCACAAGGCTTTCATCGGTTCCTAGTATAAACCTTTTTTGTATCAATTGTGTATAAACGTTTTCTTATTGCAATTCTCTATGCTCAGCACTGACTGTTTTCACCTGGCAGTACAATTTGAAAGTTGTTGTTACTTTTTCCCTGCTAGCTACATTTTGTTTGGTAGTATAGCTAAAGGAAAATAAACTGATTAGACACAGCACTAAGATTAGATATATATTTTATTTTCATGTTCATAGAGAAAGAGACCCCTTCTTCGAGAGAATAATAATGAATGCACCACCATGATGTTGATAGGCAATGATTGGATATTCCATGTTGAAACATGTAATGTCTTGATTTGGAGAAAAACATTTTTTATTACTAATTACTTTTATACAAGCAGTCAATTAAGATGATGCTGTCATTAAAAAACTTTTCCCCTTCCCTCTTGGAATAAACGTAAAGTTTCATTCAGGCTGTACTGTGTATACAATCACCTTTTAAAAGTGACTCACGTAATATTTATACTCCCTTTCCCCCACACCCCTCTGTGGCCGAAATGAAAATCTTTTTTGTTGACAGAGTCGAAATATGTAGCACAGGTTAACTGAAAATGTTGGTATATTAACTGAAAGTTTTGAACTTTCGTTATTGAACGTACCTTCAGGGAATTAGTTTTTACCGGCATTAATTTTTATAAATCCCAGATTTTGATCCAATTCGCAAAATTAAATTCCGCAAAAAATCTGTTTCACACTGATATGTGAAAATAAATTCCTGCTAAATTTCCAAATAATGCCAACCCATAAAAATTAATTCTAATTTTTTTTAAAATTCACTAGTGATTTTCTGTATACACGCTTCTTCTTTTCACTGTATACAAACATTTTAAAGATGATGGGATTGGTAGCATTTGTATAATAATAAAAAATCATCAAAGGTGCAAAATATATTGTGTTTTATTTTCATCATTGCGCGTTTTCTTTGATCCAAGAAAATAGGTTTCTGTAAACTATGCCACACTTCCTTGCCCATGAATATTAATTTCCCCGAAATATTTGATTTGGTCTCATCCGACAAATATCCGTGAAAAGTATCTGCAAAAAAATGAAGAAATGTTGTTTAACTAGGTCATGTGAAAATGCAGGGTACCCAAATTGGGGCCCCAGTTAGGCTACCTATTTAAGTGCTGGAAAGAAACAAATTTATAAAAGGAGAAAGATTAGTTCTTGCTGTCAAAGTTCATAATACGATATAATTTTTTTATTTCACATAAAAAAATATGACCATCACATTTACAAATCAAATTTACTCCACCTTTATGTCATGACGGCGGCTGCATATCGCGGCAATGCAATATTTATATTAGTATGCCACCATTTTTATTATCGTGCAAAATACAGACTCGAATAACAACATAGAAAAGTACAGATTTTCCAACATAACGTGATTTTGATATACGAAAAACATGATCAAAACCCAAAAAGATAATGCAATAGCTACCTGAGAAGACAACAACGTGAATGTGGTCATATTTAGGGGGAGGAGAAAATTTCGTATTTTTTTCCATTTTCACGAAAGTCACCCTCGCTAAATTTTCCATTAACAAAATCTATTGATACTCCTTGCATTCCATTTTTTTCTCATTTGTAAATGTATTAGTATTATTCGTCAGAAAATCTATTTCCCTCGCCAAATGAAGATACACGTATGCCCGGTTTGGTCTTTAAAATTTCCCAGTACCCAAATAGGGAGCCCAATTGGAGGGCCCAATTTAGGTACCCTGCGTTTTCATATGACCCAGTTTAACCACAAGAATTATATAATTCCACAATATCCTATGGAAATCCTTAATACGGTGAGGCTGCTCAGGGTGAAGTACCGTGTTTGGTTGAGTTATATTTTGAGTTTTTTTGCTACTGTTTAGAGCAGTTTTGATTTGAAATGGGTTAAACTTGTGTTGGCGGTCTAGCTATTTGGCAGTCTTCTGGTTGTGGACCAGATTGCGTGGGTCATAAAGGATGTCCTGCAGGATGCTGTGTGAGTCGGAAAGGCGGTCCTGTGGGTAACCGAGGAGGCCGTGCTAGTCACAAAGGAGGCCAAGTGGGTCGGACTGGAAGTTGTGCGAGTTACTAAGTTTATTGAAATTAATTATGACATATACTGTTTTGATATCAAATATCTAATTTTCCTTGTTGAAGTATTCTACCACATGCGTAACATAACAATTTTTTTAATAAAGAAACTGGGGAATCTACAAAAGCAACCCGCATGGCCTCCGCTATGACCTGAACGACCTGAGTTGCCTGCATGATCCACAACCCTTCCTTTTAGGTTAACCCAAGAGTTGGTTTATTTTTTTGATGAAAAACCTACCATTCATCTAAATCATTAATATTATTTTAGGAGAAAGGAGGGTAAGGGAGTTTACTTTATGAAAACCTTAAGGAGATGAATTTGAGCCCTTGTGGTTGCTAAACAAATTTAATTATGATCCAATTCCAAAAAATGGGTTGCTTATAACAATTGTGTAGTGAATGATAGTTGCATAATAGTTGTGATTTTCATAGCACTTATATTGGAACTATACTATCACTATACTTTTCCGCTGGATAAAACTTTCTTAGTGAAATTTCTAAACATTTAGGGGATCAGCCGGTCAATCCAGGTGGTCGACCACAGCCTTTCTGTAAAACCTCTCCTTTCATAATTTGTGTATTATGTATATTTTGATAATTGTAAAAACTCAATATAATAAGTTTTCATATTTCACTTTTTTACTAAGTGTAAAAACTTTTGGTAAGAATTCGAAAAGTATGATGCTGAGTGAAGATCGTATTAAGAAGAGTCCATCTGCTGTGTTCTCTTGTTATTTGTTTGTGACTTTGAGGCTCTATAGAAATGAAAAGTCAGCCCAGTAAAAAATAAATAAATCGTTTTTCCCGAATTTTTCGTATCCTGAAAAACGACACAAAAGTGAATTTATTAAGCATCAATATTTCTGTAGTCTAAACAGTCACCATCATCGTGTCCATCTACAACACGTGATTTGTTGCTATGCGAATCATTTCTTGTTTTAATTTTATTAGCTTGTTGACTTTAATAATTCTCTTTAATTATAACCGAAAACCAGACATAGTGCCTCCCTCCTCAATTGTTTCTAATAATAAATTAGTGTATATTAAATGGTTTTCAATGTGGTCCGAGTAGCATCAAATTATTATCAGCGAAATATGAGTTATATATCTTGCTCAAAATCATCTAAGGGGAAAATCTTACATGGACGACTATACAAATGAAATATATCTGATAGATGATAAGGATAAGAAGATGTTTTGAAGTCTTTAATTATAGATTGTGAAGGTTACTTCAAGAAATCGTATCCAAATGTAGAGAAGGACTCAGCCAGTTCCCAATCAGTTGGCCGCTTACATGATGGTTACAGCATTTCCCACTTTTTTCTCTTCTGTAGTTAACGTGGTAATTGTTGGTTGAATCTTTACCGAAAAACGCATAATATATTTCATGTATTGTTGCTTCAACTCTGACATCGTGAATACATAAAGTATTGGATTTGTTATTGTGTGGACCAAAACAAAGATATTCAAGATGTTTGTAACAGGAACATTTCCAATTTGTTCGTGTTTTGCCAACAATCTGATCATATTTGGAATGAGGATTAGAATCACAGTAGCAAAATTTAACTGAAATACATCTTTAAAACTACGCTTTAATCTTTTAAGTATATTTACTTTCTCCTGATTTGTCCCAAATATATTTCTTTGTTTCTGCAACCGTTTCAGGTGATCGTTTCTCACGAATCTTGTGTAGAAGGAAAGTGCCAATAGAGCGATAGAAACACAAAAAACTGTAACGTACATTAAAGACTCCTTTAACTTGATATATGTCTTATTGTCTTTAGTGAATAAGTTATAGACGGCTGGAACAGATTCCAGTAACACAGCAAATGACCAAGTTAACACCAAAGATAATATAAGATATTTCTTTGTCGCAATGGCGTGGTATCTCAAACACCACTTTATTGCAATGAATCGATCAACAGAGATCAACAACGTTGTCAAGATGGTTTGATAATAAAGCAAGTGGACCACTGAAAGAATATATTGATCAGTGTTAACACTAAGATAGCATACCATGAGAATTGAAATCAGTGTGTCACTTATGGACGAATTATAAATGAAATAATATCTTGGAATGTGTAAAGTTTCGTTCTTGTAAATCAAGTAGACGTTTGATCCATTGAAAAGTGTCACAAGAAATGATGAAACGGCGAAATAGTAAAGCAACATTTTTCAATTTTTCTATCGCGATACTGTGTAATTTCTACAAATAGCAGTATTTATACATTTTACATACATATAAGCAATCGCTAAATAATGTATTAGGTATGTTTATCGCTTGTTTCAATTGTAATGTTCATGTTTTAAGTAGCCATATTGGAAATATTGAAAGATATCGATAAATGAACTCTATTTCATCCACACACACACTGCTGTTGTTTTCTAAATAAGAAACACTAAACTGAATCAATAACAATATGGTTACTTTCCCATAACTTTTATCATACCGATAATAATTCTTCATGAAAGTGTTTATTAGTACTTACTTCACTAGTACTTATTCAATTTTCGCGTGCAAAACAAAGGAACTTGTTTGGTTTACACATTCTATCTCTCTCTCTCTGTCTGTCTCTCTCTCTCTAACTAACAGTTTTTTGTTGTTTTCGGATTTCCGAGATACATGATTTTGGATTTCGGGTTGTTTTTTTGTAATGTAATAATAAACCACAGAGACAAACATAGGTGCTGTATAGATAGATTTTATTTTTAAAACCTTGTTTTTTAAAGTTTGTTTCGTTAAATAATAAAGATATTTTTTCGTTAAAGATAATGAACTGTTATAAATAGAACTGAGGGTTGCAGTGTGCTGATGTCAGCAGTGAAAATCTTATATTTAAACAATAAGAAATGGGTCCTGAAGAAGCAGGTGACTTTAAAATGGCAAACAAACGAGGTAACCAAATGATCTCGTGGAGATTTCCTTGTAGAAATATGCTGACTCAGTTTTCTCACGACTTATCTTTAAATTAAATGTTTTTTAGTTTTTCATGAATATTTGGGATTCTGTTGTTCAAACATTTTGCAAACCCGGTCAGCAAAATACGACCACTATGTGAAAACTCTTTGATAACGATTTTGTGTTGTTGAACTTTCGTCGAAACGAATGCATTGTGATTTTAGAGAGAAGAAGAAAAAGAAGAAGCACCAACTTAACTTCATACCTTCGTCACTCCTTTATTTAATACGTAGTCTTAATGGATTCTTAAGAGCATTTTTACTCGAAGAAATATTAGCACAGTGTTTAATCGAGGGCGGTGTTTAATCGTTTTCACGAAACGTTGTATGTACGAGAGTTTCTGGTCCTTAAGTAGTTAAACTCATTCGGTTTCCTCATGCTGAAATTGTTGAAACCTCTGGGCTTCTTTGAATCTTTGAATCCCTTACAGTGTGTTATTGGAACCCTAATCATGAAAATGTCATCATATAAATGCAGAAGAATAAAAAAAACTTAAAATTGAAAATTTTAATTGAAAGTATAAGTAAAAGCAAGGAAGTTTTAAAAGAGAAGGAATAACAACTCAACTTAATCGCATTAGTTTATTTTTCCTACGTTTTCCGTTATATTCACTCAACAATACATTTAAGGTTAAAGACTTTTCCTTTTATAAGAGATATGTAACATCTTGTAACAGCTTGTAACATCTTGTAACAGCAATACAAATGGAAGGATTCCCCAGTTCTGTTTGCACCATTTGTTCTTTCGATCTCTTAGAATATGATTTCTCGTATGCCTTATCAATAGCATTAATACGTTTCTCGTATTGTTTCGTTCTCAAATTTGGTTTTCGGACCTTGAAATATCTGTCTCCACTCACATCGAACGACTCGTCTTCTGAAGACAAAACAATATTTTTTTGATGTTTTTTCGTCGCCAATTTGCTTTTTAAAAAGTTAATAGGTAAGGTGTATTATTGTTTTTCACAAAGATTTACAGAATGATTTAATTTGAAGTAGTATTGATTATCTGACATGAATCCTTCTTTGGTTTCTGGCATTTTCATTTTTCATATTTGGCTTTGTACTATGTTTTCTTTTTGTATAATTTTGCTTTCATAATAAGTCTTGATGGGAGCTAATGTGAAATACAATATGATTACCAAAAACAAGTAAAAAATAGAATTAATTCCAATAAATTATCATTGCAAGTGTTTATATAGACATATGCTTAGATCACTACATGCAGTGAAACTCATTAAACATGAGTATTAGTTATTAGGAATAATATGAACAGTTATGTGTAGTTTGATGAAGAATTTAATACACAACATTCACAAAAGCATCTCTCTTTTCCAAATCAGCATGCAAAGCTGTTACAAATGTCTTTAAGTATTGTGTTGTGTTCTTAATTTCTTCACAAAATGGTCTAAAATGAAATATCATCAAACTTACTGAAATGCTACAGAGAAATAACTTTAAAACATTGTTCTTGTATTATGTCAGGTTTGAATCCATAACTAATTACGTAATGATAAATTTTCTTAACCAAGAGTTGAATCCACTTTCCACTCTATTTTGAAATATTTTGGAATATTGTGTTTGTGGGCCTTTTTGTAAGTTAATTTGACATGATACTACAACATGAAATTATGAAAGATTAAAGACATTGGAAAACAATATACAAACAACAATGCTGGTGTAATATTTGCAGTGAGAAACTTTATAAAGAGAACATTAGAAAAACAACAACAACACTTTGTTATAACTTGTTGGATTTCGTTTTCAAAAACACAATAAGATGAAAAGTGTAGAAGGTAAGTAAAATGTAATTAAACTCATCAGATACTGTATGTAATGTATAAAAATTTATACTGTCACATCATTCTAACATCATTTGGAACTTGTATATCTACTTCTTTCCTTTTCTATTTTGAAAATTCACTTTCTAAATCACCTAACCGTTTCATTATTGATTCATTTTGCTTCAGTAAAGTCTTCAACATTTGTTTTATTTTGTCAGTTTCTATCACAAAACAATAAGCAAAAAGTACAAACACATTACGAATATAACATGACAAAGAAATATTTATTAATATATTTTTATTTGAATTCATAATCTAAATGCATAGATGATTTCTGTTGGGCATTTTGAAATAAGTTATTACTGTAACGTAATTTAAGTATTCATTTTATGAAGACCAATTATGCAAGAAATCTTGCAGAAATTTTTCATGATTTCAGCCACAAAGTTTTTTTAAGTTTATTGTAATGTCGGTAGGAGTATATAAGGAACTGAAAATTGGACAATATTCATAAGAGTTTGTTGCCTCATTCATGATGTTAGTTTTTCGATACATTTGCTCCTTTTAAGGTTTCTGTGTTTTTCGATTTCTCTTTTCGTTTTACCGTGCGTTTTTTTGGTTTTGTTTTGTTTTTTGGACGCCAACATTTACAATTTTAGTTTTCCTTACACAAATTTTAACATAATTAATATAAGTTTTTAACATTATTTAAATAGAAGAAGAAGAAGTGGAACAACCATCTAAACCAATCGGCAGCTGCATTGCAAAGTATTAAAATCTTCACTTAAAGCTAACATTATATCATTGCTTCTGAAACAGTACCAAACCGTGGGAATCAATGCTCTTTACAGGAAAAGAAAAAGAAATAAGTCACCAGAAAAGAAACAGTCAAGACTACGATGAAAACACTGCAAATTTTAAAACAAGATACAGCTTGGCATATGGTACTGTCTCATTGTGGACTGGCAGGAATACCATTTATCGTCCATTTAATGGCAAGACTAACTTTTATAGAAAGAAAAAGCAATAAAAAAGTTATATTAGATAAAGACATGAAATATAAAATATTTGTGAAAAAGTGTAGAATGTAAAAATGAAGAATGTAAAAATCAAAACATGCAGTTTATCATTATCCCCTTGTCACACGTTTTGCGTTATCTTCACCCAAGACTAAATTCAATTAAAAGAGAAGATATTTTCTTTTTGGAAAGACATGTAACACCTTGTAACATCTTGTAACAGTTTAGAGTTGGTGTTAGGGATAGGGGTGATTCGATAACGTATCGGTCTTGTAACACCTTGTAACACCTTGTAACACCTTGTAACACTGTTTCAAGAGAAAAGGTTACGGTTAGGGTTATGGTTGGGGTTCATTCGATAACGGTTCGTTCTTTGTTAAACCTAACTCTAACTTTAACTCTGAACCTAACCCTAAGCCTAGTCTAAGCCTCAGCCTAAGCCTATTTTATACGCTGTAGCTTTGTTTAACTGCATTAGCAGTAAGTGTATTTGCTTCCGATGGTTTGATTAATTGCGGTCCTACGTACTCGGTATTGTTTCGAAGAGCTCTTTGGTCTTGTTTAAGTTGTACTTTTAACTAGGAAGGAAACGTTGGGAAGTTGATGGATTTGTAAACAAGAATGGCACCTGAATAATCTAGGCGTTCTTGAACTGGCAACCACTTGAGACAGATGACGTCTGCGACTCTTGCATATCTATTTAAAACAAAGCTTGCTGATGCATTAAGGATTTTCTGAAGGCGAGATTTTTGGTAATGTGAAACATTATACAATAGCGTGTTTCCGTAGTCCAGTTTCGAAATGATTAACGATTGAATTAGCTGTTTACGAGTTTGTAGCGGTGCATAACGTTTGATCCTGCGTAATACATTTATTGTTCCAAAACATACATTTAAGAGTTGATCAATATGAGCATTCCAATCTAAGTGATCATCGAATATTATACCAAGTAACTTGAAAGTTTTTGCAGTTGTGATTTGTTTGTTTTCACATGATATCACAAGATTTGATGGTTGGTGTTTGCTTCGTTTCGATGTGAACAGCTTGCACATGGTCTTTGAAGTGTTGAAAACTAAATTTGAAGTTTTTGACCATTTTGATATTTCATTAAGATTGTCTTCGATTTCGTTTTTTGAATAGTCGGTGAATATGGCCATGTTTAATTCTCCATGTTTCGACGCTCGCAGAATGTCATCTCGAAATTTTGTTAATAAACTGATTGTAGAGTTGTTTTTTTTAAACCAGATTGCGTTTCATTGTAAATAATTTAACTTCAATGAATTATTGGAGTTGGCTGAGTACTATACCCTAATAGATTTTTGACAGATATGGTAATACTGAAACTGGTCGATAGTCATTGGGGTTTGACAGTGATAGAAAACCGGACTAATTTTTGCAATTTTCCAGGCGTATGGAAACGGTTGGTTTCGAATAAAGTAATTGATGATGTGAGTATAAGGGGATGCTATATAAGTATGCACACATTTAATGAGAGGGGCTGGTATATTATCATAGCCTGTTGAACAGTCATGCCGAGTCTTGATACAGCGTAAATTCTGAGATCAGTGGAGACACTTCTTCGAAATCGAGCATTCTCAACCAGATTTAGCTTACATACAATTTCTTATATCGCAGCCTCTTAATGGAAAATGACGTCTATGAAACATAAACTCTTAGGGTGTAAGTCCCAAACATTAGATATATGGTATAGGTATATGTTTTTATACATATTCCAATTTTTTATTGCTGATATTATTTTGTCAATTTCAATTTGTCTTTAAGACAAACCACCTTCTCTTATCAAGTCGGGAACTTATTTTATGACTTCACTGGAGAAATGGCATTTTAAGCGATTATTTATAATATATTATTTCCAATTGTTTTCTCTACATTGTTGATCGACTATAAATAAAGTAACAAATACTAATACAGCTTCATATTGACACCCTTCAAAACGATATCTCTAACACTACTTGAGTTGAACGTGGCCATATTAGTAGTACGCGTGTATCGATGCCCAATAAATTAAATTGATATTCCGATGGAAGACGTATTCTTTTCGAGTGATTCTACGTTGATACTGCAGTATATAAGCTACAAAAGTAACAGATTCAAAACGTTTTTTTCTAATTGTCTAACAGAAATACAAGATAACTTGGACAGATATGTGCATGGTGACCAGAATCCACCTGAAATTACAACCAGAGTTAATGTCAAACAGCAAGATCGTGGGAATTCGGTCCAAAAAAAGAAGCCCATTGTGTCGTTGGATCCTGAAAAACAAAATTAAAGAAAAGAAAATGTGGCAAATCTGAAATTTAAAAATAGGAGTCTCGTAATGGACTGCACAAATAACCCAAGCTTTCAACGTATCGTTTATATTATTTGTTGGGTAAAGGGTCCTTATCTACTCCGAAAAGGAATTAAATGTGGTCATCAATGATGGAAGGAAGCTTTCATTCAAGAAATAAATGCGCTTAATTGAAATCAAGCAATCCAAAAGTCCAGTAAGCTGTGAAAACTCAGACACTTTCTAAGCGACGATTGTGTTATGAGAATTGGAGGGAGACTAAAACACGCTGTGAAACCATATAAAGAAAAACAAAAGATTATTTTGCCTAGCAACCATCCTGTATCTGAACTGATAATCAGGGAAACCCATAACCGTATTGGTCATAATGGGGCAGAACATGTTCTGGGTGAATTGCCACAAAAATAATGCGTGATTAATGGCCGGAAATTGGTAAAGAAACTGATCAAATCACGTTTCACATGTAGGAAACTGTCCCAATCATGTCAGACTTGCCATCCTTCCACATTGGAATCAATAATTTTCCATTCACCAACACAGGAATAGATTATTTTGGTCTGATCTTTGTAAAACATGGACGTAAAAGATTAAAGAGATGGAATACACTATTTATGTGTAGGAAAATTACAAGACAATCAAAACGACCATGTTTAAAATATTGAATAATTCTCACGAACTTTCAATTGATTGAAATTTTCTACATCGGAGATGGAATGATGTGTAATTCATTCTCGAGTATTTCTGGAAAAGGTGGTTGAAAGAATATCTACCGACTCTCACAACTCAGCAGAAATATCGGGGAAAAAAGAAGCTGGAAGTTTGTAAGGACACACTGTTGATATGATTGTGATTATGTAGTGAGTGAATATACTGTATATTCTCCAATTTATGAATTTCAATTTATATTTCTGTCTTAAAGTTGATATTACGCACTGTTTGCAACTCAACTGCTGATTTAAATTGCAGTTAAAATATCAGTGTGCGGCTGACGATAGACGATCATCGGGAATTAGTGTACATCGCACGAAATGTTTCGATGGGCACTTTTCTGAGGGTTCTCAGAAATTAACGCAAAGTAAAAAAAAATCATCATTTTACAGATAAATGTAACTAATGTTATATGAAAAATAATTTAAATTTCATTATAATGCCAGGAAAGAGGGTTTCAAAAATACACCATCTTATTAAAAAAAGAATTTAAAATATAATGCACGTCGTTTGTTATGTGATCCTCACATACGATATACGAAAAACGCGTTGAAGCAGCTACAAAAAAATATGAACTAACCAAATTACTGTTACACTGGTCGGTAAAAAAAGCAACTTCAAGTATGAGAGTAGGTTTGTTGTTATACAGTGGAAATCAAATGCTCAAAAGGAATAAAATTGGAAGGATATAAAACAAGTCTAAAATCTAAAATACAAATCTAAACCTAGTGTAGCCGTTAAAGTTAAATCATGGAGCTAATTTTAACGAAAAGGAGCTCTAAAATATTCGATAAAATAGAAATCAAAATAGATGATTACGTAGTGTGCAACCTTATAATTACCATCCTTTAAAAATTAATTAATTAGTGCTGCTTGTTAAGTAACCGTTTCACAAAAAAGTTTCTTAAAAACCTTCCTGTATATAAACAAATCAAAATAACTGGTGGGTTACAAAAAAACTCTACCTTACTGAAGAAGTTGATAAGAAAAATAATGTGCGTTTCATACGCGAGTGGATATACGTAAAAAAGGCTCGAAACATGTTCACACCAACGAGAAAACATAAACTGACCAATGTCGTTGTCTCCAACCAATTCACTAAAGCATTTTTGTACGGTTTGACAAGAAGGTGAATAACTAAGAAGAACAACATAGCGGGCAGTATAAAACTCATGCGCTCGATTGGATTAATGAAAAACGTGGCGAATACGGCTAGGACAAATCGTTGAAATAACCGCCAGGAATCCCAGGAGATTGGTTGGCCAGATTTATCACATCGAAACGGCTCCTCGAACATTGCATTCAAGTTTTCGATTTCAGTTAAATATTTTTTGTCGACATAATGGGTAAAGTATCGGCATTTGATCAGATAAAATAACGTGGAAAGCGGCATAAAAACACAAATGAAGAATTGATTAACCGTTAAAAGGTTCTTTTTCAGCATTTTTATTGAAATGAAAAAAGTCATTGGAAATGGTATTATCCAAAAGACCAGAAATGAAATTATACACTTTTGCCACCAGGTGTAGCAAACCACATTTCCGGTAATGTATAAAATGTTCTCGTCCTTTACCTTCTGGCAATTAACCATCGACAAACAGAAAGTGGCCATAACAGTATATCCCATTAAGATAATTTGAATTGTACATTTTCTGATCTTCATTAACAAAGACTTGCAATATTTGACATGGTGGTAACGATTCTGATATAATTTGTACACTTTCACGCAACCATTACCAATCAGTATTAACATCAACATGACATTGATAAATAAAAATTCCTTGATAAAAGCTCGTGAAATTGCAGTTAAATTGTTAACAGGACAAATTGTAGTGGTTATAGAATTCACTGGGATCTGAAAGTTGAAAATTGACGACATGGTTTTCTCAAAAATATGCAAACGATCCTCTCTTTCGTTCAACTCTATCGTAATAAGACTTCGAATTTGATAATATGATACCATGATTTTGAAAATTCCCGATAACTTGCTGTTTTGTTTCATAAATTGAGTATTTGCATTGATGACTGTTCTTGTATCTTTCTCATTTGGGTACGTTTCAATAATCCAAAAACTGTCATCATTGGTAAGCGTGTCAGAACATTCTATGCTACCATTTTCAATTTCGTTTAGGCTCAACTCTTCATTTTGGGACAGGGCTTTTGATTTTCTAAGTTTTTGCATCAAACCATCTATTAACTTATTTATAAAATATTTTGAAAAAAAGGAGATTTCCGGTAGAAAAGTGAGTAAAAATGCGTAGAAAACAGCAAACATGATATAAATGATCCAGAAGCTTGCAATCCTTTTGCAGTAATTGTTCGAAATGCAATCATTGGAGAAATAGCTTACGTGGTAACCTTTTGTGCATCTACCGCATATGGAACCCTCTCTGTTGTGATTACAGCTTTTAAAACTTGTGCATTCTTGCCCATATCGATTGCAACAGTAGCCGGTAGGACACGGTAAAAACTGCAACAACTCATCGTTATCTCCATGTTTATATGCCCAAAAATTATCGCGGCTTTTTATTGCCTCATTACAATTGCTTCCGGGCGGACATTTAAAACAGGTAGCGTTGTGTTGCTCTGTTGGTTTTCTGTTAAATATCGGCGAAATTGCGACATGGTCATGACCTCCTTTTAAGGAATAGAAGCCACGTGGACAAGGAGAGCAATAAAATGTGTATAAATAATTTTGTTCATTAGCAATACCTAGCTCAAGTGCAACTGTTTCTTCTGGATTATGGTTAACTGGACACGTGTAAGAAAAATCAACATTAGCATAACGCGAAGCTGAGGAAACCGAAATTGATCGAACGCCACATTTCGACGATTTTAGCAATACACTGACATTTCTTATGAATATCTTGAAACGTTTATTAAAAGGAGCTAGAATCCATACGGCACCAATTACTGGTGATTCTGGTGCGATAATCTTCGAGTCCATCATAGAAAGCGCGCCTTTGTCTAAAGCAAATCCATTGTAATATAAAGCACTGGGATCATCCTTAGCTACATTGTTTTGCAAAACACTGGTGGTAATTTTAACATTGCTCCCAAAAATATAAATTCCGCCGGCAAGACCTGCTTTATTGTCACTTATTACTGAATTCCGGATTGTAACATTACTGTTTCTAATAGTGATACCTGCTCCCCATAAAGCGGTATTGTTATTAACTACTGCATTTTCAATTTCAACTGTGCTTTCTCGTATTAGAACTCCTGCTGCACTGTTTGCTGCTGTATTATTTACGATTTCCAGCGACTCCATTGTTGAAGTGTAACAGAGGTGTAGTGATACAGCTGTTCCATCGCTGCCACCGTTATTCTTTTTGAATTTAATACCTTTACCAGTAAAACTCGAATTCCATATCCGTATTCCTGCACTTTGGTTGCCCTTATTGTTACTAAAATTTGAATACCACACAGATATTCTTTTGCAGTCATTCACACTAAAAACTCCCTCCGTGAAACCACTGTTTTCTTGAAAATAACAATGGCTAAATGAAATGTTAGTTGATTTCAAAATTGAAACTGCTCCTACAGCGCCGCTATTCCCAATAAAATTTGAACTATTGATAAAAATATTGCTACTTTTGTTCATTTGAATAGCGCCTGCTGCTTTCCCGTTATTCTCCAAAAATACCGAATTATTTATGAGAACTGTACTGTCTGTGCTATACACTGCACCAGTATATCCACGGTTCCTTACAAAACTACAATACTGTATGTTTACATTGCTGGATCTTATTTCCAATGCCATATATTTTTCCCCAGTTTTATTGGCAAATAAACAATGTTTGAAGACCAGTTGGCTTCCTATGACTGCTATTTGATTGGGATTTTCATATCGAGCGTAAGAAAAGTTCGTTGCATAAATTCCACCTAAAACATTTTTAAGATAAACAGGAGAGGCTTCGAAATTGCAATAATGAGCGGTGAAATCAAGCCTGTGTCTATTATTTATAGAAATAGCGGCAGCACAATTTTTGAAATAGACATTTTGCAACCACACAGAATTAATCTTGTCGTTAACGTAGACAGCCGTGTATTTGGTATCCGTAAATGCGGTGTTGATAATACGCAGACTTGTGTTTCTAATAGAATGTCTGAAATAGTTTCTGTTCTGAGATGATTTGAAGGTGATAACTCCATTAATCTGTGAATTGGAAAGTATAATGTAGGCATTGGATAGTGATATACCTACTGAATATATTAAGTGGTTACTGTGATTAACGGTGCAGTTTGTCACCTCAATATAGTTTCTGTCTTCAGCGTTATTATCCAAATCCAAATGAACAAATGGATAAGATGTGTAGATTTTCACTAAACAATTTTCTATATACAAGGAGACACCAAATGCTTTCTTGTATGTCGCAAGATTTAAACCCTCAAAATCTATTGATGATACAGTTAACGTATTTTGTTGATAAACATCAAACAAAGGAAGATTTAACTTTGATAGTTGTGGAGACGGCATGAAAATTGGTCTGTGTACACTTGCTGGAGTCTTTCTTATGTGCAAGGATTTGTTTAATTTTATATTCGTATGAAAATACTTCATTGGTTTCGTTTTACCTCCATCAATATTTATGATGTCGTTACTTTCAGCAGCGTAAAGTATTGCGTGCAACAAACTTTGACAAGGAGTTGTTCTGTTCCCGCATTTTGTATTGTCAGTACCATTTTCAGAAGACACAGTGATTTCTTTACCAGTGATTCCTTTAAAAGAGAAAACATTTTCAGATATTGATTGTGAGAAATTATTTCATTAAGATGATCCTTCTACAGTTACTTTGGTTTTGTTGATAATAATTTGACAAAGGGCAACATAATGTGTTATCCATGTTTCTTGAAAGTGATCCTCACTACCTTATCGGACAAACTTTTATTTGTCAAAATTTTTATTTGTGGAAATTAATTTTAAATTGATACCCATTCTATGGATAACAATATCTCAAGAACTGATATTTCAACTCTTAAGTCAACTGTTACATCGAAAATTGTGCTATTCAAACAATTTCATACATAAATTTTAACAAAGGCTGTTTTGAAATTCCCTCAAGTACACTTAAAAATACATTCTGCTATTTGGTTTCTACGATCGAAACAACCAACCAGAATTGAATTTCAAGGTACCACGTTTATTTATAGCCAATTTTGAAACTCTGATTCCTCGTGAGCTCCTACAAACTTTCTTAATCGAAAGAAAACATATTCATTTTCCTACGCTTTTAGAGGCGTCACTCAGGCATCTTTCTGACGTCCGTTGTTTAGTTTGAACTCTGTTATCGAACTTTGAAGATTGTTAAACCTCCAAAGCCATTTTATGTTTTCACCTCAGGGTCTTCAGGTGCCCGTGAAACCTAACACAGGTTTCTTCTTAAAATACACGAATATGCGTTGCATCACGAAGGAAATTGACAAATTTGGAATTTATGTGTATGTACCCAGAGCAAACAAATCGATTTTGTCAGTCTTCTATCAATCTGGTGGTTCTTTAGAAGATCTTACAAGAGCCAGAAGGTCGCCACCAATTGTTCTATTTCTTGTGACTATGTTCAAATGACTACGGATCACAAAAATCAGTGATTAATATGTGAATATGGAAACTTAAGAACGAGAAATAATAGTCAACAAGAACTAAGAATGATTGCACTGGGAACCTGAAAATTTTGAATTTACAAAGCTATTTCCACTGCCTGTATGTTAATCCTGATTCACACTTTTGATAGAGACGACGCATGCATATCAAAATGTTTTGTTGTCTTTCCCTTCGCGTAAAACATTTGATTGTTGAGTTTAGCTTCTTAAATGTGGATCAGGCCTTAATGGCACAGCTCCCTTTCTCATGTGATCATCCCCTAAATGGGGAACTGTGCCATTAATTGCTCAACCGTCCAGCCACTTTAACTTGGTTATTGTCTTTTTTTATTTGAATGGAAAATAAAAATGGAAAATTAAACTTTCATCACGTTACATTAACCAGCCTGGTTAACCGGGCTGAAATTTTCTAATGTGATGGGTTGAAAATAATTCAGCCCGCTTAACCGGGCTCGCTCGCCTCATGTGATCAGCCCTTTCGCAAATCTTTCAGCTCAACTAAGCTTGATTCCCACTGCAGTAAAAAATTGACGAAGACAACAAATTGCAACTTTAACGTGTAAGTGATTTCTATATTTTTACCAACCACGTGGACCGAAAAGTTATGATGGTAAAAAGAAAAATCGATGAAGTACGTGATATGGACTCATCAGCGATGAATTTTGAGAGACCAGAAATTAGAGCGGTGGCAATGAGACCTATTGCCGCAGTGGGAAATAAACTTAAAGATTCAAAGAATAGAAGAAAGCCTAATTCATATTATTCTTGTTTTAAAAATCTCATAATGCAGCGTTTTAATTTATTGGTTAATTAAACAAACAATCCTAAATTACTGTATTCGGATTGGTTTAAAAATTATAATTTTCTGAGTTGTTGTTATTGGCTAAAAAATATCAGTTCGACAGATTTTGATCATGAACGGTGTCGCGTTTGTTAAATGTGGTTATCAATATCTTACATTCCTTTTTTTTAGGTTATAACAACAACAACAACAACAACCCATAAAACAACCATAAAACAATGGAATGTGAAGGTTTCAGGCTGTACTTTCAAGCCGTACTTTGACATTTCATTGTTTCATGATAAAATCTGTTAATAAGCATGCGTATATTAACCCTATTAATGCCAGGCTATTTGGGGGCTACTCAGGAAGGGTGGAAGGCTTAATAAAAAACTTCATAGCAAAAATTTGTGCTGACGTCTTTATTTTAACCGGTGACGTCATCAAAACCGTGAAAACTGCGGACCGTAGAACAATTTAAGTTTTAACTGATTTATAATTACTTAGTATTGAAAAAATAGTTATAAAGACATTGAAAATACAATTATATAATAACAAGTAGCGATGTTTTTAATCAGCTGAATCGGGTGCTTAATCGTTCATTCATTACTGTATCCACTAAAATATGCTTGTCTAAACTCGCCTGATACTATAGAGATAAAATGTTTAAATCAAATCCGGATCAAATCAAATTTGTTCTCGGCAATTAACTGAAATTGTTCAGAATTAGATCCTAATACTTGGCCCTTTTTACGCCAGCTTTCATTGACATTTTAAAAAAAAAAACCACGGTCAAACTCTCACAGACAAACATCTAACGCTTAGCCTTTTAAACGTCAATTCAGGAAAATTAACGCAATTAAGAGCCGGCGTATTATTTTGAACTTATAATATATATTACTCGCACCTCCATTAATTTACTGACCGTGGAAAATTAGCTGTTCTGTATATTATTCTGACAATTCTTCATCGCTTTCAAAGCAAACAACATGGAGAGAAAAAGGAGAATCGCGATCAACTTTTGTTGGCAATATTCGACACAGTTTAGTGCAACGAAGATAATAAAAACGTATTCTTTAATACTTCTAGTTATGTTCTATGTAATTCTTCAAAAATTCGATTTTATATTTATAGAAGATGTTCAATCACTTTGCGAAAGAAGATTATGATGGTAGTTTTTTTTCTTACTTTGAAGTGTGAACATCATTTTGTTTATATTTGAAGGTACAATTTTTAGCGGGTAGTATCAATCCGTAACCGGTTACTGAGCCGCTCATGAATATCGTCCATTTTCCGTAAACTCCTTTCGTACCCTCCAGGTAACAAATCATAATCATACAAGTTTCAAAGCACAGAGCTAAAAGAATATTTCCAGGGAATTCGTCTGCAATGTTACCTATGTGTTGAAAGATGTGTCGAGGTTACTAATTTTAGTACTGTTTTGTGTCATGAGATAGTACGAGAGAGTACCTGATAAAAAAAACTAAAAACAACACGCATAAGAATGGGAGATAAACATTTATCCTTCTAATGGTATAACTACTTTAAAAGATAAAATTATTTTTTTCAATAAAAGACCTTTTTTAATTTTATCATCATTATAAATGGATTTAATTTTCAACAACTAATTAACATAAGAAGCGTGTAATGAATTAATAGACATCCGTAGTTTCTTACGTTCTATGTTACGTTAACACAAACATAAAATGACGATGAAATAGTTCACGAATTAGCTTTGGAATTCAGACAAAATACTCGTTCTTTTATTGCCTTGGTGATACTAAACAAGTAGCGATGTTTTTAATCAGCTGAATCGGGTGCTTAATCGTTCATTCATTGCTGTATCCACTAAAATATGCTTGTCTAAACTCGCCTGATACTATAGAGATAAATTGTTTAAATCAATTCCGGATTAAATCAAATTTGTTCTCGGCAGTTAACTGAAATTGTTCAGAATTAGATCCTAACGCCCTTATTATTGAAAGTTGTTCGCTAAAAAATGACACCAAGAAAATTTAGGCGTTTTATTTAAATTGTAAAAAGAGTAAAAAAGGTTCACTTACCTGACAAACATGTTAAACCTAACAGCAAAGTTACAATCAACATTTTTTTCCAGAGAACTCGTCTGCAATGTTAATTGTTGTGTTAAAAGATGTGTGGAGGTTATTAATTTTAGTACTGCTTTATGTCATGAGACAGTACGAAAGAGATCTCGATAAAAAACCTAAAAACAACACTCATTAGTATCGGAAAGAACTTTTTCCCTACTAATGGTATCTTTATAACTTCTTTGTAGGATAAAATTGCTTTTTTTAATAAAAGCACTTTTTTAATTTTGTTATCATCAAATGGAAATACTTTTCAGTAAGTTAATTAACTGATAAAAGAAGATTAACCAGTGTGAAATATATTAATAACATCTTTGATAAACGTTCCATGTTACGTTGAGACGAACAAAAATTAATGATGAAGAAGGTCAATGATGAGGTTTGGAATTCAAACAAGACCCTTGTCACACTTGGTCCTTTTTACGCCGACCCCTTTTGCGCCGCTTTTTATTGGCATGTTTTTAAAAATATCCACGGTCAAACTCTTACAGACAAACATCTAACGGTTAGCCCTTTTAAACGTCAATTCAGGAAACTTCAAGCAATTAAGAGCCGGTGTAAAAGAGCTGTTGTTATTGGTACTTTAGCGTTACCGTTGCTGTCATCACCTGAGGCAGAAAAAAGCACGTTTGTTTGTTGTAAAGAGTTATATCTATTAACATGAACTTTAATTATAATATATATACACAATGTAAACTAGACTTTAATTCTATTATCTACACGATATGAGAGACATTAAAAGAACAAGACTCGTGAAAGATTCAGCTGATTTTTTTTTACATAACTTTTTAAATATTTATAGTTAGACTTTCAAAATTTGTGTTTATTCCCAACTTTTGTTTGGCTTCACTTTGGCAAAAAAATCTGAAAAATATGCCGAAGCGTTGCCATGGCAACCAATTTTTCTTGATAGGATAAAAAAAAGTTTTAGTAAAAAGCAGTGTTAAGTGTTTTTAAAAGTTAAATATTGCTTGTTATTATACAAAGTTGTTTTTTCAATATCTTTATAAGTATTATTTCAATACTAAGCAATTGTATATCAGTGATGGCGAATTTTTGAATGAACTTTTCTTTGGACTTTACTGCTATTAACTTTACAAAATGTTTAAAATGTAACCGTTAAGCGGGATTTTGCGAAATCTGATTATTCAGGTCGCTTTTCTATCAACTGTTGTCACATGACAGTTCTTCAAGTAAACTTCACTCTATCTATACAGTCATCAAATTCAGATGGTGATTCCCATTCCCAACTAACAATCTGTCCTCACCTAAAGTTTATGGTACCAACCGTATACAGGGTGGCCAGTAAACCTTTGCAAACAAATTCCACGACTTTTCAGGCTTGAAACGTGCTTTTTTCCAGGTGAAATTTCAGTTATTCCAGGATTATTTGAATGAGAGAATATTTGAATGAGAGAATTCAAAGCAGGTCACGGGTATATAGGTAAATGAAATCATGGAAACACAATGTGTATATACCGTGTAAGAAAACACAGTAACAATGATGATAAACGTAAACATATGTTTAAAAAAGGAAGCATAATCAATTGAAGTACTGACTAAATTAAAGCATGCCAAAGTATAATATGTTCCGCAATAAGATCTACAGAAGGGGTATGCAGGTCCCCTAAGAATGGCAACATGTGTATTTGTTTATTGGGTTAACCTGTTGAAATATAGTACATAATAATAGTAAGCAATCTTTTTTTTAAGTGAAAGTGACAACAGTGACTTTCAAATCTAAGTAACAACCAAAACAGTCTGAACTGCACAGATCAACTTTTTAGGTTCTAATTTTGCCAACTTTTTCAATGAGAAGAAACAGAAATATACCATATCAGGAAATATGCTCTTTCATAGAAACTCCCACACTTAAGTAAATAGGCTCATAAAATTTTTTATTAACATTATTAACAACAATATTACTTTACCTCTTTCACTAAAATAAACAGTTTATAAACGATGCAATATTATAATATATCACACAGATAATTATAGAATACCATCTCTTCAGTGGAGTCATGAAATGATTGAAAATGTATAAAAAATTAAATAGACCTAAGGTTCGGTAAATAAGCAGCACAGATTCAGGAACTTCCGAAGGGAATGTTTTCCATAAAGAAGCAGCGATCATGGACCAAAGCAAAGCTTTTGATTGCATCGACCATAGATTGCTGATAGCAGAACTAAATGCATATGGGTCTTCTAATTGTCCTTTGTTTATTATATGGAGTTATCTGAGTCAGCGTTTCCAGGGTATTTGTACAGATGGTGCTTTTTGCTGTTGGTTCGAAATTTTAAGCGGTGTGCCTCAAGGATCAATTTTAGGTCCTTTATTTTTTAAGATATTTTCAATTGACATTTTATTTGATTACAAGGCCATCCAAAATGACACAGAAGTCAACGTGTGTACCTGCGCTGGTGAAAATACATTTTATGCAGCAGCGGAGAAGAAGAAGAAGAAGAAGAAGAAGAAGAAGAAGAAGAAGAAGAAGAAGAAGAAGAAGAAGAAGAAGAAGAAGAAGAAGAAGAAGAAGAAGATGAGAGAGGGAACAATTGTCTAAACCGATCCGCAGCTGCGTAGCAAAGTATTAAAATACTTACTTAAAGCAAACATTGTATCATTGTTTTTGAAACACTACCAAACCGTGGCAATCAGTGATCTTTAAAGGAAAAGAAAATTAGATAAGTCACCAGAAAAGAAACAGCCAAGACTACGATGCAAACACTGCAAATCTAAAAAGATACAGCTTGGCCCATCGTACTGTCTCATTGTGGACTGGCAAGAATACGGTTTATTATCCATTTAATGGCAAAACTAACTATTATGAGAAGAAAAAGCAATACAAAAGTTATACTAGATAAAGACATAAAATATAAAATATTAGTGAAAAAGTTTAAAATATGTAGGAAATATGAAAGATGGAAAAGTTAAAACATGCAGTTTATTTTTCCTTCCTTGTCACACGTTTTGCGTTATCTTCACCTAATCTTATATTTAAGAGTAAATTCAATTTAAAGAGAAGACTTTTCATTTTTGGAAAGATATGTAACATCATGTAACACCTTGTAAAATCAGGTAACACTTTGTAACGTCTTCTAATACCTTAGGATTCGGTTTAGGAATAGGGTTAATTCGATAACAGTTCGGTCTTGTCACACCTTATAACACCTTATAACACCTTATAACACCTTGTAACACTGTTTCAGGAGAATAAGTTAAGGTTAGGGTTAGGATTGTGTTTATTCGATGACGGTTTGTTCGTTGTTAACCCTAACCCTAACTCTAACCCTAACTCTAAACATAAGACTTACCTTAACCCTAACCCTAACCCAAACCCTAATCCTTACCCTAACTGAAACCCTAACCCTAATCCTAACCTTGACCCAAATCCTAAACCTAAGACTTAACTTAATCCTTACCCTAATCCTTATCCTAACCGAAACCCTAAACCTATTCTATCTACTGTAGCTATGTTTAACTGCATTAGCAGTAAGTGTATTTGCTTCCGATGACTTGATTAATTGCGGTCCTACGTACGTGGTATTGTTTCAAAGTGCTCTTTGGTCTTCTTTAAGTTGTAATTTTAACTAGCACGGAGACATTGGGAAGTAAATGGATTTGTAAACAAAGGAGCAACTTAAAAATCTAGGCGTTCTTGAACAGACAACCATCTGGGACCTATGATGTCACCGACTCTTGCATATTTATTTAAAATAAAGCTTGCTGATGCATTAAGGGTTTTCTGAAGGCGAATTTCTGAAGGTAACATTATTCAATAGTTTGTTTCCGTAGTCCAGCTTCGAAATGATTAACGATTGAATTAGCTGTTTACGAGTTTGTAGCGGTGCATAACGTTTGATCCTGCGTAATACATTTATTGTTCCAAAACATACCTTTAAGAGTTGATCAATATAAGCATTCCAATTTAAGTGATCATCGAATGTTATTCCAAATAACTTGCAAGTATGTACAGTGGTGATTTGTTTGTTTTCACAAAATATAACAAGATTTAATGATTGGTGTTCCCTTTAGTTCGATGTGAACAGCATCCAAATGGTCTTTGAGGTGTTGAAAACTAAATTTGAATTTTTTGATCATTTTGATATTTCATTAAGATCGTCTTCGATTTAGTTTTTTTCTTTATTGATGGTCTCAGGTTTGCAGTGCCGGTATAAAGTCGAATCGTCAGCGTATTGAAGGCTTTTTGAATTTTGGAGAATGTTATTCACATCTGCCAAATACAACTAAAAAACCTCTGGTCCTATAATAGAACCTTGTGGAACTTCAAATCCCATGTTCTTTAAACGAGATTGCCTGTCATCAGTTTGTACATAATAGTATCGGTTGGTTAGATAGTCGGCGATACAGTAAAGGAATGATTTGGAAAAGTTCAGAGAATGCATTTTTGTTATTAAAGTGTAAAATCAAGAGTATTAAAAGCTTTTTAATAGACGGTGAATATGGCCATGCTTAACTTTCCATGTTTCGACGCCCCAGAATGTCATCTCGGAATCCTATCAATAAACTGATCGTAGAATGGTTTTATTTGTAAAACAGATTGCGTTTCATTGTAGATAATTTGATCTTTAATAAATTCTTGGAGTTGGCTGAGTACTATACGCTCATAGATTTTTGATACTGAAACTGGTCGAAAGACATTGAAGTTGGACGGTGATAACACCTTTGGATTGGGACTAATTTTAGCAATTTTCCAGGCAGACGGAAACAATTGGTTTCGAATAAAGTTATTGATGATGTGAGTATGAAGGGCTGCGTTATAAGTATGCACAGGTTTAATGAGAATGGCTGGTATACAGCAATAGTTAAGGATCGTGGAAATTCGGTCCAAAAGTATCATGCAAATAGAGGAAGATTGCCCGGACAATAAACCCATTGTGCATTTGGATCCTGAAAAACAAAATTAAAGAATAGAGAATGTGGCAAATGTGAAAATTAAAAATAGGAGTCCCTTAATGGACTGCACAAATAACCCAAGCTTTCAACGTATCGTTTGTATTATTTGTTGGGTAAAGGGTCCTTATCTACACCATAAGATAATTAAAAGTGGTCATCCATGATAGAAGGAAGCTTTCATTCAAGAAATGAATGCGCTTAATTAAAATCAAACGATCCAAAAGTCCAGTAAGTTCTGAAAACTCAGACACTTTATGCTCAACGATTGTGTTATGAGAATTGGAGGGAGACTAAAACAGGCTGTGAAACCATATAAAGAAAAACAAAAGATTATTTTGCCTAGTAACCATTCTGTATTGGTACAGATAGTTTGGAAAATCCATACCCATATTGGTCATAATGGGACAGAACATGTTCAGGGCGAATTGCCACAAGAATAGTGCGTGATAAATGATTGGAAATTGGTAAAGAAACTGATCAATTCATGTTTTATATGTATGAAACTGTCCGCAAAGTTTATTGTCCCAATCATGTCAGACTTGCCATTCTTCCAAGCTAAAAACCCAACATGGTGAATACGTTCGATTTGTGGTGAATCTCTACTGTTTCGATCCTCAAAGGCAGGGTCGCGTCTAAAACCTGCGTGATGGAGATTTCCAGAAGCTTAGAATATAGAAAGAATTTAAAAATGTTCAAAATCGTAGGTAATAAATGAAATAGTTAAATAATGAGACAGGACAGTTTTTTTATGTTCGAGTTTGTTTTTATTTGTAAGAGATACATTTGAAAAGAAGAAAAACTCACGCATACGGCATGAATTATTGTTTCTCCTTACACCCACTATCCGACTAAAATACGCCGTTCACTAAATGAACGCACTTAGCCGTATTAGACGAGCAATGAATATCGAGTTTAAAAAGAGTAATTTGCATTATGAAAGTATTTTACAACTTCAAAATTCTTGGCTGGCAACGAGTCGGCCAAGTCAGCGTTTAGACTCTCCCATGTCACTGATGCAAATGGTTCACAAAATTTGCAGAAAGGATTTACATTGTACATACACAGTACATACCCAGAATCTCAAATTATTTTAACAGTAATGCCACGAGAAATGTATTTACAAAAATAAGTAACTGTGGAACACGATAGGAAAAATAATCTATGGATGATATTTCGTT